>CALZFC010000056.1:970000-1007500 GCA_945643635.1 Allodiplogaster sudhausi
AGAGAGAAAGGGAGAGAGAGGGAGAGGGAGAGAAAGAAAGGGGAGAGGGAAAGCAAGAGAGAGAGAAAGAGGAGAGAGAAAGCGAGAAAGAGGAGAGAGAGAGAGAGAGAGAGAGAGAGAGGGAGCAAGAGAGAGGGAGAGAGAGAGCTAAATGTGTCAACCAGACCCACTCCCCTGCATCTTTCGTATTTTCTGTCCACGTGGGCTTCAAATGTAGCTGCGTCTTGATCTGCCGAACTCTTTCCATGTAAACGCTTACTGCAGCCGAAATGTCTCTTTTTCACTCAAGCATATAATTTGTGAGCGTATCTAAATAATTAACAAAATTAACACTGAAATGCTTATATGATATGAATGCAATCGTAGTTGATCAGTGATTTAGTCGAAGGCAGACACCCGCCGCTGCATCTCGTACCTAGAATGGTCTCATCTCTTCTTTATATTCTAAAATATAGTTGTGAGTAAAGATTGCGACCCCGACAGCAGCATGACTTCTGCTGTGGTGAGAGGGACGGAGAGGACAGCCATCGAAATCAGCAACCATCTCTCAGCTGGTGAGAACACCAAGAAATCATTCATATTTGCAAATATATTTGCGATCACCGAGTGATCTTTGTGGTCAACTGATCGTGGAGAGAGCAAGAAAGAGAGAGGGAGATAGAGAGATAACGATAGGGAGAAAGAGAAAGACAGACAGAGAGGGAGACAGAGAGACAGAGGCAGCGGTAAGAGACTGGCAGTGACAAGGAAACGAAGAGAGCTGAACGTACTTTGAAGCCATAATAAAGGATGGTCAGTTATGGTAGTCGCGGCGGATTTGTGTTTGTTGGGTGGATAGGACTGAACGGAGAAGAGAAAGAGGAGAAGAGAGGCCTGCTTTCCCATCTGATGCAAATTCATCCTTCTTCAATCATGTAATGAACACCATCCAAGGGCACAAACCGTCAGAAAAAGAGCAGTGATGTAAGCAGGGAGGGACTTCTTGGAGTAGAGAGCAAGCAGACTGCCAAGTTGGGAGATGATCACGAAGCACAGCAGAATACTCTTAACATTCCATAACTGCTGCTGTCAATAATAGCTACCCAATCGAGTGAGCAACTCCAGTTGCATGCGACTCCTCCCTTTCGATGAACAATGAAGTACAAACTGCCAGACATACCGCCGACCAGCCAGTGGAACACACGAGCATCAGAGCTACCCTCCACATACCGGCTATCAAATGAGTAGACAATCCAGCTGCCTTTCCTTGCCCCTCTCTCCCAACCCATCGTAACAATCAAGTCTCGTTTTGATATCGATAATATCAATAGAGAAGGAGCGTTCCATGGAGCTGCACTTATTTTATTAGTCTGAAATAAAAATAAACGGGTATTCAAATAGACAAGAATGGAGGAAATCTCATTTGCATCGCGTTTTACGTTCAAAGCGAGGAAAATAGTAATAAAAGAAGAAAATTAGATGAACGGGGATGCCTCAGGGAGAAGGAAGAAAGCAAATTCTGTAAAGCAAAAAAAGGTACCCCGATCATCTAAAGGAACAGACTGAAAGGATTCGATCGAGACGAGAGCCGGATTAAGTTAAAAAGACAGAAAAATGAAATGCATTCGTAACACTTTGAATTATGCGTGGATTAGGAGGCGAAAACAGGCACAGGAACGGTCGATCGATTCACTTTGGTGAGAGAAAGCCTTGGGCAGGCAACATCTAGTAACCTTGCGAAATCTCTTGATGGTAAGAACGAGAGAGATGAAAGAGAGAGACAGAGAGGGAGAGAGAAAGAGAAAGAGAGAGACAGAGAGGGAGAGAGAAAGAGAGAGACAGAGAGGGAGAGAGAAAGAGAGAGACAGAGAGGGAGAGAGAAAGAGAAAGAGAGAGACAGAGAGGGAGAGAGAAAGAGAGAGAGCGAGAAAGAAAGAATGAGAAACAAGAGATAGAGAGAGAGAGAGAGAGAGAGAGAGAGAGAGAAAGAAAGAATGAGAAACAAGAGATAGAGAGAGAGAGGGAAAGGCTAGAGGTCTTAGGAAGACGTTTCCTGCCGAACTTCAATCTTCTCGACCGTCATGTCAGGGTTCATCTGAGTCGCCTCGAGGATCGCGGCACTCAGCTCCTGCAGAGAAGCCATATCATTAAAGGTGTGTGAGAGAGAGAGAGAGAGAGAGAGAGAGAGAGAGAGAGAGGAAGGTGAGGAGATGAGTAAGTGAAACGGAATGGAATAGAAAAAAGAACGGCGTCGTGGTCGATGTCAGCGTCGGAGTGGATGGTGACACGATGTTCGACGTGCGTCTCCATCACTCCCTCCCTCTCCACTTTGTACGTGATCGTCTCCACTGTTCGATTTCCACTCGTCACCGTTTTCGATGACACGAACTCGCCGGGTGCCTGGGGAAACCATATTAAGAAGTGAACATAGGAGAGAGATACAGAAAAGGTCTGATTGGAAGGTGGAGAACGAAACAAAGAATGAACATTTGAATAGCTAACGTTTTCATCGGATTGACCGAATCGATCAGCTGAGTACTCAACACTCCGACTTTCCGTGCTCACTAAGTTACTGGGGGAAATTCCAGTCATCTGAGTGGGAATCAGCTCGGAGTGGCAATGCTCCAGGCGATCCACCGCCTAGACAATATGCTTTAAAATGGGTGAAAAACACTAAGACAGAGAGAAAGAGAGAAAGAGAGAAGGAGAGAAAGAAAGAGAGAAAGAGAGAAAGAAAGAAAGAAAGAAAGAAAGAAAGAAAGAAAGAAAGAAAGACAGACAGAAAGAAAGAAAGAAAGAACGAAAGAACGAAAGAACGAAAGAAAGAAAGAAAGAAAGAAAGAAAGAAAGAAAGAAAGAAAGAAAGAAATAAAGAAAGAAAGAAAGAAAGAAAGAAAGAAAGAAAGAAAAAGAAGAAAGAAAGAAAGAATAAAGAAAGGAAGAAAAAAAAAGAGAGAGAGAGAGAGAGAGAGAGAGAGAGAGAGAGCGAGCGAGAGAGAGAGAGAGAGAGAGAGCGAGAGAGAGAGAGAGAGAGAGAGAGAGAGAGCGACAGGTATGAAGGCTGACATGTGGTTGCTCGTTGTCTCCAACTGAATAGTTCTGTACAGTATGCTTCTGCACCGTATGCTTCACATGTTTCGTTTTGACCGTCCGCCTGAAACATCGAGATTGAAATAGAGAGAGAGAGAGAGAGAGAGAGATCTCGAGAAAGAGGGATTGAGAGAGAGAGAGATTGAGAGAGGAAGAGAAAGAGGGGATGGAGGAAGAGAGAGAGAGAGAGAGAGAGAGAGAGAGAGAGAGAGGAATCAGTTGAAAAAAAAAACAAAAATAATAAGGGAGAATGAGAGAGAAGGTGAAACAAACGTGATGAGATTTCCTTCCTCGTCTTTCTCGACGACTACTTGATCGGGGAGCTCGCTCGTTTCGTTCCGAGAAGCTACAGTTGTATGTGGTTCTCCACTCTCCTGTAAAGAAGGCTCCGCCCTCCAAGTCTGACTTTCCATTCAAACACAAGAGTCACACTTGCTGTCCACTTTCCACCATATTCTCCTCCTTCTAATTCATCATACAGACTCTGCCGAGCAGACTTCGGAACAAACAGAAGAAAGCTTAAACAGGCCGACGCCAGATTTTCAGCGTTACCGTAAAGCAGCGAAGGTTATTGATGAGTAATTGTTGTACCGCCATATTTGTTAAGTTTAGTGAGAGCAGCAATGAATAGACACTTCTGCCACACAAAGTCGTGCCAGGGACAACAGATCACTTCCATGCAAGTCTTTCTCCACTCCCGCTGCGTCATTTCGGGAGAGAGAAGCTCTGATCTATTGCCACAACACATCATTGCACCACATCTAGCGAACACTCTTCAGGTTGCGCAGCCGGAAGAAAGCAAGAGGAAAATTGAAAGCAGAGAAAGAGAAGCGGGGGGAGTTGGTGAATACCGAGACACGTGCAGGCAGTGGCCCAGTGGCGAGGACGCTGCGAACTCTCTCCGAGTGGGCGACTTCAGGAGTACACGCATTCAGTTCCTCGCAGCGAGCAACCGTCCTTTCTAGTGACTAAAGAGAGGGCGGTTTGAGAGGGAGGAAGTGGGTAGACAGTAGAGGGAGGAAGAGCAGAGAAGGGAGGAACCGAGTACAACAGGCATCTAGGCTACTTCGTACGTCAAACAGAAGGGAAAGAGTAAAGAGGGGGGAGGGGGGGGGGAAGAGGGACAGACCGCGTCATCAGGGCGGAAGGAAGGCACCCGACCATCGCCCAGCAGTTTGTAGCTCGAGGCATTCGTCTCGTGACGGAGGACGCGGCCTGCTCCGTCCGCAGGCTGCGCGTCCTCCTCCCCCGCGTGGAGCGGAGACTCGCTCGGCCTTTCTCTCTCAGTCGCCCGCTGCATCCACACCCATTCTCTCTGCCACACGCATGCGCCCTTCCCAGCTACCCAAATATCCACACCCAAACCCTCAGAAATCTCACTCTGTGATCAGTGCAGTAACTATTAGGAAATTGTCATCCATTCAGGGAAAAATAGACAAACCATGCGTTATATACTAAATAAGTTCTACTTTCAGCCAATTTTTTCACAGTATTGCAGTCTGTCAAAGAAGAGAATTTTTATGACGAATATACCCTAGCCTGTAATCAATTTTTCAGTCATCCTCAGCAAGAAAGAGCAAAGTTACACAAAATCAGGAAACGTACATTATGTTTCAGATTCAAACCGCAAGGCGGACAGAAATGAAGGCAGACCTGAATCTGATGGACGACCACCTCGTGCTTAACGTCATCGGATGAATCAGAAGAAGAAGAACTCTCTTCTTCAGCGGGTGCACCTTTCTTGCCCTTCTCTTTTTTCTGCTTTTTCCACTTCTTCCCACCGTCGTCTCTGCCCTGAAGAACCGCAATAACTATTATAGGGAGATGAAGGACAGAGGATCATCTATCACAAGCGAGCGAATTTTTCTCTGACAATTAGGCAGGCAGTTATTTCTCTAGAAACGCACGAAGAAAAGACAAGCAGAACTACAGCTTCCTTGTGTAAACAAGACATACAGCCATTCGCACAGCTAATCGAACAAGTTTCTGCAAAAGAAAGAGATAGCTAGCTGTGCGCACGAAAAGAAACGGATTAGCATTAGTTTGAAGGAAATGAAGATGTCAGCGTGCAAAATATATATATCTATATTTATAAATATGGGAGTCATGCAGGTATTAAATGAAAAAGGGAGGGAAGCGAGCAGATAGAGGATACCTTCGCAGAGTGGAAGAGACGAGAGAAAAACGAGGAGTGCGACTCACGAGTCGACATTGGCGGAGTGACAGAGAATGAGAAGAGTGGGTTGTTCTCACTGCTACTTCCAGTCAATTGGTAAACGGGCTCAAGTGCGACTTCAAAGCGGCACTCCATCCTCACTTCCACTACTTCATTCGTCGTCCGAACATGATCGGCTTGGAAGATACCTTCCCGATGATCATCATCTTCCTTGTCGGGATAACCAATTTGAGATTCATTGATGTTGGTAATGTCTTGTAGCGCTCTTCGCATAGGAGAGCTCATATAGCAGTCCAATGGAAGATTCGCAAGCTCGTCACGACGATCAATCGTGTCGACCGGGCCAGCGTAGCGCTCCGATGTCTCACTATAATAGCCATCTGAGGTCGATGGCAGCGAGCCATGCGTCGCCTGGTTCCTTCGCGCTGTGCTGAAGCGCCAGTTGAAGCGCTTCTTCTCGACTTGCATCCGTTTGTCTTCTGTTATCTCCTCATCTACACTAGCGTCTGGCACTTTGGCAAGGTATATGACTCGAGCTCGGCCGGCGTCACCAGATTCAGAGGCAGCCTGCTCCTCGTGCTCATTCTTCTCCTCAGACTGTTCTATCGTCTTCCTGCGATCAGTGACTTTTATCTTCTCTTTCTTCTGCTTCTTGGCTGTCGCATAGCTCAGACCGCTGTGGTATGGAGTGCAGTGCTCGCCGAGAGGAGCAATCTCCAGATCGTTTTCGAAATGTGTTTCCTCAAACCTGCCTGAGGTCTCCTTTGATTGCTGACTGTCCTTGGGCGTTAGCACTATCCTCTTCTGCTTGCCTCGCTGCCAACTTTGCCCGTCATGATACTTGTTGGCGTGTTCTTCAAGTGGCAGCTTCTCAAGATCATCCTCGCGAGGGAGCCCATCGAGTGGACCGTCGAATGACTTGCTCGATAGGTGGTACGACTCGAGCGCGACATGATCCTTGTCGACCACATCTTCGTCTCCATCATGACGTATTCGGCGAACGAAGAAGAGCCGTCCAGTCGGACTTGAAGAACGCGATGGCGAGTCGTTACCGCTCCCTGCGGAATCATCAGCAGGCCGGTCCTTTGCAAACTTCACTTCTCGATCATGAGACTTTCGCCCGAATCGCCAATCGAAAACAGGCAAACGCAGTTCGAAGTCGCGTCCGCGACTTTGACGTGTCGATGAAGTGCCATCAGTCGCTCCATGCTCATTTGGAGATTCCACTTTGGCGATGTAGATGACCTTCTCCTTCTTGTCATATTCTTGAGCACCGCCGGGCTCGTCGGCAATGTTTCGCTTGGCTTTCTTCGCATTCTTACTCATCTTGTCACCTTTGTCGCTTTCAATCTTTCTAGGGCTACTGCCGAGACGCCAGCTTTGACCGTCGTGATACACACTTGCGTGATAGCGCAGAGGTGCATGTTCAAGATCGTTTTCACGATCAGTCGATTCGAGCGGACCCTGATATGGCGCGGATGACAAGCCATACGATTCTGCCTTAACCAGTTCTTTCGCGACGACATCCTCTTCCCCATCATGCCGTAGGCGACGCATAAGAAATACGCGCTTTCGCTTTCCATTGCCAACAGCACCCAACAACTCGGTGTCGCGATCATCGCCGTCGTTCTGAATTGGCAAATTGACAACCACGTCGAGTGGAAGATTCGCAAGTTCGTCACGGCGATCAATCGTGTCGACTGGGCCAGCGTAGCGCTCCGATGTCTCACTATAATAGCCATCTGAGGTCGATGGCAGCGAGCCATGCGTCGCCTGGTTCCTTCGCGCTGTGCTGAAGCGCCAATTGAAGCGCGTCTTCTCGACTTGCATCCGTTTGTCTTCTGTTATCTCCTCATCTACACTAGCGTCTGGCCCTTTGGCAAGGTATATGACTCGAGCTCGGCCGGCTTCACCAGATTCAGAGGCAGCCTGCTTCTCATGCTCACTCTTCTCCTCAGAGTGTTCTATCGTCTTACTGCGATCAGTGACTTTTATCTTCTTTTTCTTCAGCTTCTTGGTTGCCGCATACCTCAGGCCGCTGTGGTATGGAGTGCAGTGCTCGCCGAGCGGAACAATCTCCAGATCGTTTTCGAGATGTGTCTCCTCAAGCGGGCCCTCATAGGGCGTGCCAGGCAATTCGTAGGACGCCAGCTTCAGATTCTCCTGGCCGACTTCATCCTCGTCCCCATCATGGCGAACACGAGTAATGTACAACTGGCGACGCGGACTTGTTGCTCTAGATGACCCAGCTTCACTGCTCTCCGCATCATCTACGTGCTTACCATCATGTGATGAACGTCCGCTGCGCCAACTGGGCCATCGAAGGCCAAAGTCAAGACGAAGACGGCTCTTGTGCCCAGCAGCATTATTCTCATCGTCTCTAGTCCTATCTTCGGAAGCGACCCTCGTGATGTAGACAACATTTTCTTTTTTTGCATCTGTTGGATGGGACATTTCTTGACTCGAGGTCTCCTTTGATTGCTGACTGTCCTTGGGCGTTAGCACTTTCCTCTTCTGCTTGCCTCGCTGCCAACTTTGCCCGTCATGATACTTGTTGGCGTGTTCTTCAAGTGGCAGCTTCTCAAGATCATCCTCGCGAGGGAGCCCATCGAGTGGACCGTCGAATGACTTGCTCGATAGGTGGTACGACTCGAGCGCGACATGATCCTTGTCGACCACATCTTCGTCTCCATCATGACGTATTCGGCGAACGAAGAAGTGCCGTCCAGTCGGACTTGAAGAACGCGATGGCGAGTCGTTACCGCTCCCATCAGCAGGCCGGTCCTTTGCAAGCTTCACTTCTCGATCATGAGACTTTCGCCCGAATCGCCAATCGAAAAGAGGCAACCGCAGTTCGAAGTCGCGTCCGCGACGTTGACGTTTCGATGAAGTGCCATCAGTCGCTCCATGCTCATTTGGAGATTCCACTTTGGCGATGTAGATGACCTTCTCCTTCTTGTCATATTCTTGAGCACCGCCAGGCTCGTCGGCAATGTTTCGCTTGGCTTTCTTCGCATTCTTACTGATCTTGTCACCTTTGTCGCTTTCAATCTTTCTAGGGCTACTGCCGAGACGCCAGCTTTGACCGTCGTGATACACACTTGCGTGATAGCGCAGAGGTGCATGTTCAAGATCGTTTTCACGATCAGTCGATTCGAGCGGACCCTGATATGGCGCGGATGACAAGCCATACGATTCTGCCTTAACCAGTTCTTTCGCGACGACATCCTCTTCCCCATCATGCCGTAGGCGACGCATAAGGAATACGCGCTTTCGCTTTCCATTGCCAACAGCACCTAACAACTCGGTGTCGCGATCATCGCCGTCGTTCTGAATTGGCAAATTGACAACCACGTCGAGTGGAAGATTCGCAAGTTCGTCACGGCGATCAATCGTGTCGACCGGGCCAGCGTAGCGCTCCGATGTCTCACTATAATAGCCATCTGAGGTCGATGGCAGCGAGCCATGCGTCGCCTGGTTCCTTCGCGCTGTGCTGAAGCGCCAATTGAAGCGCGTCTTCTCGACTTGCATCCGTTTGTCTTCTGTTATCTCCTCATCTACACTAGCGTCTGGCCCTTTGGCAAGGTATATGACTCGAGCTCGGCCGGCTTCACCAGATTCAGAGGCAGCCTGCTTCTCATGCTCACTCTTCTCCTCAGAGTGTTCTATCGTCTTACTGCGATCAGTGACTTTTATCTTCTTTTTCTTCAGCTTCTTGGTTGCCGCATAGCTCAGGCCGCTGTGGTATGGAGTGCAGTGCTCGCCGAGCGGAACAATCTCCAGATCGTTTTCGAGATGTGTCTCCTCAAGCGGTCCCTCATAGGGCGTGCCAGGCAATTCGTAGGACGCCAGCTTCAGATCCTCCTGGTCGACTTCATCCTCGTCCCCGTCATGGCGAACACGAGTAATGTACAACTGGCGACGCGGACTTGTTGCTCTAGATGACCCAGCTTCACTGCTCTCCGCATCATCTACGTGCTTGCCATCATGTGATGAACGTCCGCTGCGCCAACTGGGCCATCGAAGGCCAAAGTCAAGACGAAGACGGCTCTTGTGCCCAGCAGCATTATTCTCATCGTCTCTAGTCCTATCTTCGGAAACGACCCTCGTGATGTAGACAACATTTTCTTTTTTTGCATCTGTTGGATGGGGCATTTCTTGACTCGAGGTCTCCTTTGATTGCTGACTGTCCTTGGGCGTTAGCACTTTCCTCTTCTGCTTGCCTCGCTGCCAACTTTGCCCGTCATGATACTTGTTGGCGTGTTCTTCAAGTGGCAGCTTCTCAAGATCATCCTCGCGAGGGAGCCCATCGAGTGGACCGTCGAATGACTTGCTCGATAGGTGGTACGACTCGAGCGCGACATGATCCTTGTCGACCACATCTTCGTCTCCATCATGACGTATTCGGCGAACGAAGAAGTGCCGTCCAGTCGGACTTGAAGAACGCGATGGCGAGCCGTTACCGCTCCCATCAGCAGGCCGGTCCTTTGCAAGCTTCACTTCTCGATCATGAGACTTTCGCCCGAATCGCCAATCGAAAAGAGGCAACCGCAGTTCGAAGTCGCGTCCGCGACGTTGACGTTTCGATGAAGTGCCATCAGTCGCTCCATGCTCATTTGGAGATTCCACTTTGGCGATGTAGATGACCTTCTCCTTCTTGTCATATTCTTGAGCACCGCCAGGCTCGTCGGCAATGTTTCGCTTGGCTTTCTTCGCATTCTTACTAATCTTGTCACCTTTGTCGCTTTCGATCTTTCTAGGGCTACTGCCGAGACGCCAGCTTTGACCGTCGTGATACACACTTGCGTGATCGCGCAGAGGTGCATGTTCAAGATCGTTTTCACGATCAGTCGATTCGAGCGAACCCTGATATGGCGCGGATGACAAGCCATACGATTCTGCCTTAACCAGTTCTTTCGCGACGACATCCTCTTCCCCATCATGTCGTAGGCGACGCATAAGGAATACGCGCTTTCGCTTTCCATTGCCAACAGCACCCAACAACTCGGTGTCGCGATCATCGCCGTCGTTCTGAATTGGCAAATTGACAACCACCTCGAGTGGAAGATTCGCAAGCTCGTCACGGCGATCAATCGTGTCGACCGGGCCAGCGTAGCGCTCCGATGTCTCACTATAATAGCCATCTGAGGTCGATGGCAGCGAGCCAAGCGTCGCCTGGTTCCTTCGCGCTGTGCTGAAGCGCCAATTGAAGCGCGTCTTCTCGACTTGCATCCGTTTGTCTTCTGTTATCTCCTCATCTACACTAGCGTCTGGCACTTTGGCAAGGTATATGACTCGAGCTCGGTCGGCTTCACCAGATTCAGAGGCAGCCTGCTTCTCATGCTCACTCTTCTCCTCAGAGTGTTCTATCGTCTTACTGCGATCAGTGACTTTTATCTTCTTTTTCTTCAGCTTCTTGGTTGCCGCATAGCTCAGGCCGCTGTGGTATGGAGTGCAGTGCTCGCCGAGCGGAACAATCTCCAGATCGTTTTCGAGATGTGTCTCCTCAAGCGGTCCCTCATAGGGCGTGCCAGGCAATTCGTAGGACGCCAGCTTCAGATCCTCCTGGTCGACTTCATCCTCGTCCCCGTCATGGCGAACACGAGTAATGTACAACTGGCGACGCGGACTTGTTGCTCTAGATGACCCAGCTTCACTGCTCTCCGCATCATCTACGTGCTTGCCATCATGTGATGAACGTCCGCTGCGCCAACTGGGCCATCGAAGGCCAAAGTCAAGACGAAGACGGCTCTTGTGCCCAGCAGCATTATTCTCATCGTCTCTAGTCCTATCTTCGGAAGCGACCCTCGTGATGTAGACAACATTTTCTTTTTTTGCATCTGTTGGATGGGACATTTCTTGACTCGAGGTCTCCTTTGATTGCTGACTGTCCTTGGGCGTTAGCACTTTCCTCTTCTGCTTGCCTCGCTGCCAACTTTGCCCGTCATGATACTTGTTGGCGTGTTCTTCAAGTGGCAGCTTCTCAAGATCATCCTCGCGAGGGAGCCCATCGAGTGGACCGTCGAATGACTTGATCGATAGGTGGTACGACTCGAGCGCGACATGATCCTTGTCGACCACATCTTCGTCTCCATCATGACGTATTCGGCGAACGAAGAAGAGCCGTCCAGTCGGACTTGAAGAACGCGATGGCGAGTCGTTACCGCTCCCTGCGGAATCATCAGCAGGCCGGTCCTTTGCAAGCTTCACTTCTCGATCATGAGACTTTCGCACGAATCGCCAATCGAAAAGAGGCAAACGCAGTTCGAAGTCGCGTCCGCGACGTTGACGTTTCGATGAAGTGCCATCAGTCGCTCCATGCTCATTTGGAGATTCCACTTTGGCGATGTAGATGACCTTCTCCTTCTTGTCATATTCTTGAGCACTGCCAGGCTCGTCGGCAATGTTTCGCTTGGCATTCTTCGCATTCTTACTCATCTTGTCACCTTTGTCGCTTTCAATCTTTCTAGGGCTACTGCCGAGACGCCAGCTTTGACCGTCGTGATACACACTTGCGTGATCGCGCAGAGGTGCATGTTCAAGATCGTTTTCACGATCAGTCGATTCGAGCGGACCCTGATATGGCGCGGATGACAAGCCATACGATTCTGCCTTAACCAGTTCTTTCGCGACGACATCCTCTTCCCCATCATGCCGTAGGCGACGCATAAGGAATACGCGCTTTCGCTTTCCATTGCCAACAGCACCCAACAACTCGGTGTCGCGATCATCGCCGTCGTTCTGAATTGGCAAATTGACAACCACGTCGAGTGGAAGATTCGCAAGTTCGTCACGGCGATCAATCGTGTCGACTGGGCCAGCGTAGCGCTCCGATGTCTCACTATAATAGCCATCTGAGGTCGATGGCAGCGAGCCATGCGTCGCCTGGTTCCTTCGCGCTGTGCTGAAGCGCCAGTTGAAGCGCGTCTTCTCGGCCTGCACACTGCGTCCAACAACATTACCGTCATCGTCTCTAATCCTATCTTCTGAAGCGACCTTTACATCAGTTGGCTGGGATGTTTCTTGACTCGAAGTCTCCTTTGATTGCTGGTTATTCTTTGCTGCTTGAGAAGAAGTCATTTCAATATTTTGTTGCACTGACTCGACTGAGTCCTCTCTTTCTCCTTTTTGCGTAATAACGTATATTGGACTGTCGGGTGTTGTAAATGACGCAGAATACTGTTCGCTTGTGTAGTTATCATCTAATGAAGTTTTGTCATTGAGTCGTCGAATATATTTTCCATGTCCAGTTCCTTGGGTGCTCTCGTTTTGATCCCTGCCATGCTGCAAGTATGCATCGTCATAAGGCAACTTGCGCAAGCGTGGAACGGCCTTTCCCACCTCTTCATTCATCTGCGTATAATATCGAGAGCAGTACTGTTCAATATTGGTGGCATCGAGCTCTTTACCCTTCTCAAGGCGATGCAACGGCAGTTCTTCTTTCGCATTAGAAGGATAACAACTTCGATTGACTTGTTCAACAGCCACTTCATCCTCTTCACCAGAGTGTCGTTCTCTATCTATACGCTCTTGAGTGGAATGTCCTGAGTGAACTACATCAGCAAAGTAGCGCAGAGGGAAGGCATCTAATTCAGCAGCAGGTCGAAGGCTTGAAGTGTCACCATTTTGATAGACAGGAACAGCGCGGATGGGTACAGAAGGGGTAGCTCTTGTTCTCAAATGTCTGTAATATCCGGGGTTGTAGACTTTGACGAAGTCGCCTAGAGGTACAGAATGAAGCTCTCTAGATCTCTCCAGCTCGTCCACATGATCATACACAGGATCAACAGGAGAATGCACGCACAGCAAGCGAACAGAGCCGGAAGGGTCAGAACATGGGGAAAGTCGACCAAAGGGAGTCCCTCGCATCACTGTTTCCGGTTGATGTGGTGAGAGATTGGAGTGAGTAGACTGGGAGTAATGGGGAGAGGGAGAGAGGTTCAATGACACCGGCCGACTCTGCTCGTTTGGGTAGTAGGCCGCGCTGGACGTTGACTCGACATGCACGCGAGAAAGCAGCGGTAGCGGTTGATCGGAGCGAAGCGGATAGCGGAAAGATACAGAAGAAGCACCCACCTGCTCGGGGTGGTGCCTCCGCTTTTCAGAACCCTCGCTGATCATGTACGTCTTCTCGGGCGACCGCATTGTCTAAATGAACCATTGTGCAATTAGCATACATGTGCGTCTAACCGTCAAACACATCCTTGAAAAATTGGAATACATGATGTAAAATGTAAGTTCTGAGAGCCTCTCAGTAAGGCTCCAGTAGGCACTGCCCTAGATGCAAGATGTCGGATCCAAACATTGAGAATGTGGTCAGGCATGACCAAGGACTTCTCTATTAACTTTTTGGGAAAATTTTATTTTTTATAAAAATTTTCTTTTTTAGGAACACCTACTAAATATGTGCTCAAAATTTGAAAATTCATATCGGGCTTTAAACTCAACATTTTTCGATTTTCTTTTTTTCTTTCGATTTCTCGTCAAATGCTTAATAAAAAGTATCTCAGGATTTTTTTGAAATTTTTCATTTTTGTTGTTTAATTTTGTCATGAATAATTTTTTTCATGATTTTTCGTCCGTTGAGTACCTAAACCTCATTTGTGTGTGGGATTTTTATTTCAGATTAAAGAGCAAGAAAAACTGTACAATATGGGGTCTGAATCAAGTTCAACGTCTTTCCCCCAAGCCCCGAAAAAGTTAAGCGAATACGAGCAACTCTCACCATGGCGATTTTCTAAGGCGGCTACAGGGTGAAAAATTTGAATATTATGCAAAAGATAAATAGACAGTTGAATTCAGCACCTCATTTTCTACAATAATATGGCTATGAAAGTTTCATACAAAGCTTGTTTTATTGATGAAATCGTGAAAATTCAATTTTCAGTCATTTTGGAAAATGGATAAAAACCTATTTCATGGCATTTAGCGCGCGTAATCTTGCGGAAAACAATATGCGTGTTGCTGTATCTTGTAGAGCAGAAAATTCTACGCAACATATATTCTCGATAGGTTATCTCGAGTTCCCCCTTGCTCCGAAAACTTTATTTCTTCACTGTACGAGCAAAATTTTTCTTCGGGTGAGGTTTATAAATGCTGTAACTTTAGAAATCGTAGTTTTCGTGCAAAATAACAAGCTTTCCCGTGTTCCTGGCATCGAATAATCCCTCTAAGCGAGATTTGGGACAAAACTTTTTTTTACTTTTCACTCCCCATTTTGCCATATTTTTTTTTTCGACTTTTGTCTGTCTGCCCATGGCGAAATGAGCAGCGAAAAGTATAAAAAAATTTGCCCCAAATCTCGCTTAGAGGGGTTATTCGATGCCAGGAACACGGGAAATTTTTTTGTTGTTGTTATTTTGCACGAAAACTACGATTTCTAAAGTTTAGCATTTATAAACCTCACCCGAAGAAATATTTTGAAAAATAAAATGATTAAAATTGAATTTTCACGATTTCATTAAAATAAAACAAGCTTTGTATGAAAATTTCATAGCCATATTATTGTAGAAAATGAGGTGCTGAATTCAACTGTCTATTTATCTTTTGCGGAATATTCAATGCTGTAGCCGCCTTAGAAAATCGCCATGGTGAGAGTTGCTCGTATTCGCTTAACTTTTTCGGGCTTGGGGGAAAGACGCTGAACTTGATTCAGACCCTATGTTGTACAGTTTTTCTTGCTCTTTAATCTGAAATAAAAATCCCACGCACAAATGAGGTTTAGATACTCAACGGACGAAAAATCATGAAAAAAATTATTCATGACAAAATTAAACAACAAAAATGAAAATTTTCAAAAAACTCCTGAGGTACTTTTTATTAAGCATCCGACGAGAAATCGAAAGAAAAAAAGAAAATCGAAAAATGTTGAGTTTAAAGCCCGATATGAATTTTCAAAATTTTAGCACATATTTAGGTGTTCCTGGAAAGAAAATTTTTATAAAAATAAAATTTTCCCAAAAAGTTAATAGAGAAGTCCTTGGTCATGCCTGACCACATTCTCAATGTTTGGATCCGCCATCTTGCATCTAGGGCAGACCAGTATGGACCTCTCCTTGAGTCGGCTCTCTTAACGATAGAATGTCTTCCCCAGAGGTTATGACTCGTCTTCCCCAGCGGTTATGACTCATATACAGTTCGAAAGCTCTGCTCTAGTAGTTAACGAAAAGCATAATAAAAAATTTTAACGGATATATTTATCGATCGGATTTTTGAAAATAGCAAAAATCCGATCGCTCGACGAGAGCTTTCGAACGGTGTATAGGTAATTTCATAAACTCGAGTGAAGCCGAGATCATTCAACTGTGAGTGCAATCCAGCATTTCCTCCGATTCATATTTTAAAGGAGGTATCCGGGGAATAATTAACCTAAGTTTTTTTCTATATGAACATGTTCATCTTGGCGTAAAACATGTATCCAGAAAGTTTGAGCGATTTTCTTCCATTACATTCTGAGCAATAATAACGTGAAAACTGGCAGGTAGAGAATTAGCTACGGTAGGTCAGAGCCGCCCTCCTATTTCACATGCTCTCTCGACCGAGCGACAGGCAACTTTATGAGCGCGCGCATTCAAACTCGTTCTCTCTACCGTAGAATTATTCGCCGGATACTTCCTTTAAGTGTTTATAAAATCTCCCATAAGCTAATAATTCTCATTTCACCATTCTTTCAAAGTTCAGGACAAAAATTGATGATTAAGACACCCGTATGGATTGAGAAGACAGCCCTAGTCCCTCTGTGTCAAGGCCCATTCAACAACTGTTGAATGCAAACCTCTGGAGAACTGAAGCCGTTGCTGCGAACACCGATGGCGGATTGAGTCCAACCAGCTTCATCCACTGAAGGCTAATGCTTAAATTATTTTCGAAGTACACAAGAGTTTAAAGCTTTAATTTAAAGCAAAATCATGACTAACTGTTCTCAAGCGACCGAACATGACGAGCGCTGTCTGGGGAGCGGACCGTGTTCGCATGCTGATCAAACATCTGAGAAGCCATCTTGGTCTGGAACTGTGTTCGTCCTTGGAAGCGGAATGGAGTGGAACCCAAGCGGAACATTGAACCTTTCGGCTTCTTCTCCGGTTGGATAAGTCTGAATCACCAAAAACAAACATCTAATATCCAATATCATTAAAAGACGAATATCAATAGTTTCGATTTGAAGAACATCCTCCAAACAAACCGGAAGAATGTGTGATGCTCTACCCCGCACTTCCAGACACGTTTAGCAGCTTCATAAGATGGAAGATTGAAGTTGAGAGTTGTTTCCTTTTTATCTATCTGAAAGGAAAGAATTGTGTAAATGTCTCATCTTGGACATCAATGGAGTTGAATGTAATCCACAATGACCTCTCCAGCCTTTAGCTTAATGGCAAAGTAGTGGCGACGATAGGAGATCTTGATGACATTCTGCCAAGAGAAGCGATGCGCACGAATCTGGTGACGGTAGATGTTAATTCCTTGGGCACAGACACCAATCTTCACGGGAACATCCTTTGCATCCTTCAAGTCAAAAGTCATGATGGCTAACTTTGAACTCGTTTACTACCTTTGCAGGGAACATAAAGACGCCGTAAGTGGCGAGGTCCTTGCAGACATCAAGATACTTGCTCTCAGCCTCGCTCTCCGTCATCCCCTTCTGTTGCATGTGGAATTCGCGAATCTTTTCCACTAGATCGCTATTGTTGTCAGCAAGGTGGGGGCTTCGAAGGTATCTGGAAAAGCAGGCTGAAGAAGCGGGTCAAGAAAGAATAGACAAGTCCTCTGAAAAGGCAAAAAAAAAGAGGTGAAACCAATTTAAAGAATGGTGGCAGTACTCAGCAAGGCCGGCGCGTGCGCCGTGTTGAAACCCCCCACCAGTCTACTCAAAACCGTGTTTTGTGGAACCACCCTCACCCCCTTTTTTCCTGGAAAAGGCATTTTTTTTAAATAAATGATTTTTTTAACCGAAAAAATGCCCTTTTTGGCTGCATTGTCCCCAGCCCTCAGGCCAGATGATATGCAGCAGACCTTGTTCAGTAATGCTGGTCTTCCATATTAACACTAACGCATGCGTAACAGATTTAAAAATCTCGAAGTGAACTAAATAGTTAATTTTAAAAAGCCATCGTGCATTAATGAAGATCGGCAAGCCGATCTTCATTAATGCACAAGTTCCTATCGTTATTTTTACACGGTTGCTTGGCTAGATCATTAATGAATGGTCCAAGATGGGAGGGATTTCGACGATTCCCATGTTATTTTAAAAATCTTATGAAAAAAAAATACTAGCTTTAAAAATAGTACGTTTCGTATTCGGCAGAAGCAGTTGCATCTCCGAATTCGCTCTGTGCTACGAAAGAAGAAAGAAGAGCTCGAGTTGGCAGAGTGACACCGATTCTCAAAAGAAATCCATTGTTTGTGAGAAAGATATCCTGGACTGATGTTCACCAAATGATAGATCCAGCTTGAAGGATGAATTGTGGAGATGGTTTGGTATATATCAAATGTTTACAAATAGTATTCCCGCATCAAATGGAACTGAGAATAATGAACTCACCGTACAGTGTTGACTTCCTGTTGGACTTGGAGGAAAAGGTTGTGGCGGGCATTGTCATCCGAGAGAGTGGAAGGCGCAGTTGGGTAGAATTTGACTTCGAACGAGAACTGCCATGGAAGACCTGGAGAGCAGTCAACTTCAGCATTCACGACTAGAAATTGTATGAAAGATTTTCGTGGGAGAAAACCCCTTTTTAAGTGTTCAATAAAAAACCCGCGAACGTTCATGATCCATTTACGAATGGTTTCGACTGTACACACGGGTCTTGAGTGTTCTTAATTCCAACTCAGTCTCGTTGCCTGCGACCTTCAGCTCTGTTTGCTAATGATTCCTCAACCCTTTCATCGACCAACAACTGTCAATAAAATGACGGCGCAACTGGGTAGACAGAAATGCCAAATGCGAACTCAGTTAAGAGGGGAAAGTTTAACATGCTTTAATTGAAAACAAATTCTGCGGAACTAATTTAGGGTAACAATTCTAACCCTTCAACTGTCGAATAATCTTCTTGTCGTTGTACAACCAGTGCTGAAAAAAGATGTACAATAATGTAGCTGACAGTACGTTTGAATCAATTATTCGGCCGCTATGGAAATTGAGCATCAAAGTTAGTTTGTGAACACCATTTCTAGTCATTTCATTTATTCCGTCCAATTTTCAATAGTTATCACGCCTTTCTATGCTGCACTTACAAAATTGGATAATCTACATGATAAGAGAAGAACGCGGGAAGAACGAAAGAACAAATGAAAACAAACACAAAACAAAGCGTTTAGAAAGAAAACACGTACCCTGACTCCTTCACTGTCAAAGAAGCAAAGTGAGAAGTGGTCCTTTTCCTCGATACTGAGACGAGTAGAAACGAGCGTGAAAAGGACTTCGCCATCCGAGCCGCGCTGCAAAGAAATGCATGCTTAGGAGTGAGTTACCTGAGAGAGAGAGAGAGAGAGAGAGAGAGAGAGAGAGAGAGAGAATGACTCACAGGAATTCGGTACTCGACGGTGCTACCGTCGAGATGGCGGACAGCCGCCGCCTGGTTCGCCTCCGCCTCTTCTTTACCCATCTACTCTAGCCAGATCTGTAACACATGCAATGCTCAAAAGCCGAGTGCCTTGACAAATTTCAGTCATCCTTCCTGGATAAAACATCGATAATTCGAGCGAATACGGCATATAACTGAACATATTAACAACATTTAAGATTAATTAACAGTGCCCGCCGTCCCTTCACTCATCCTTACTGAGGGTTTGGGGCGCCCCAGTTAAAGCTATGAACAGATGAATCATCATCAGTTATCAAAAGCTTCGTACAAATTCGACAAAAGAATTTTCTTCTGCTATTTGGGATGGTCTGCCCGTTTTCATCGTTCTTTGCCAGCGAGCACAATTTGAATTAAAGGAGTATTTTGCAGGAGTTGAAAGTAGAAAACGGAGATGAGATAAGAGAAAGGCGCGGCGGGCGGTGCAAAGCAACGCAATTCAGTGGCAAGGGAGGGCGCAGAGGACATAAAAGGAGCGTGTGAAGGGGAAAAGGGGGGACGGCAATGAAAAGAAGGCAAGTGTTGTCGTGCCAGCGAGAGAGTTAAATGCACGACCGCCCCACCCGGCTCTCCGGGCCTCTCTCCCTGCCTCTCCTTTCTCTCTCTCTTTTCTCTCTCTCTCTTACCTCTCTTTTCTCTCTCTCTCTTGTTCTTTCATTCTCCTCTGGTTCTAGTCTTAAAGAGACAATTACGCATTCTAAAGGCAGAGGAATGGGAAATTTTGGGATGAACGAGAGAGGACGGGGAGAGAATACGCAACCAGTGCCACGAAAAATGTTCCAATAACAAGACAACAAAGAGACGCAGTAGCGATGTGTCATCGATT
This sequence comes from Allodiplogaster sudhausi, assembly GCA_945643635.1. NCBI lineage: Eukaryota > Metazoa > Nematoda > Chromadorea > Rhabditida > Diplogasteridae > Allodiplogaster > Allodiplogaster sudhausi. The sequence goes on from CALZFC010000056.1 coordinate 989,649, forward strand.
CGGAGCGGAAGGCCCAGCCATAGAGTCTGAGGTCCGATATCGAGACTCCCTTGTCTCACTAATGTCAAACATGTGTGCCTTCGCATAAAACATGAATGAAAAGGACGAGTGGAAAGAGAATTTGAAAGGATTGAAGAAAAACACAGACGACAACTGCAAGTCAGCCTTGGGTTGTTTGTGCGGCTTGCTAATGGAAAGAGAGGGCCTGATAACTAGCAGCAAAGCAGACGAAGCAGGCTCTGCATCGAAGCAGCTGCCACAGCGCTGGGATCGGTGCAGTCCAATGGGGTCCATCCCGGGGCCGACGAGCTCATAACGTGGCCCAATAATTAAAATACACCCTGCACGATTGATTTTTCAACACGCGTGACCCCTCTACCCTTGCAACCATTCTTGGCAAATTGCCATTCCTGAACGTAACCTTCACCACAAGCGACGCTCTGCCCAGCTGAAGTTGGCATTTTGCCAACTTTCTCTAACTTGGATAACTAATAGACAATAAAAAAAGCTTTATTCAACGAAACAGAAATCAAATATATGCCCCTCGACTGTGAGAATATGCCCTTTTCGAGCAGAAACTTCTCACAAATCACGATATTTTTTTTCATTCTTTATACAGTGCAACATGCAAAGTAAAAGACAATTACAAAAAACAAAGAAGCACTAGCATAATAGGAAATGTTGCCATGCTCCTTTCGCTCTCGAAAGAGTTACTCGGCGGACTTACTGGCAACATCCATGACACAAGAGGGAGGGGTGGAAGCTAGAGGTTGGGCCAGTGCAGCAGGGTCAGCCCAATCCGTCCAGCCGCGACATCACTCGAAGACATCCTGCATAGAAAGAAGATGTGATAGCAGAAGTGAGAGATGCAGACAAAGAAATTGAGAGAGGGGGAGAGAAAGATAGAAAGAGAAAGAACATGCAATTCAAACTTGCTTAGTTGGGAACTTAGTCCACCGAAGACATAGCAAACAGCATAACTAGGAGAAAAAAGAACGAAAGAAAGAGAAAGAGAGAGAGAGAGAGAGAGAGAGAAAGAAAAAGAGAGAGTGCGTGTAAGGAAAGAGAGAGAAAGAACAAACCGAGTATAAGCGAAGATCCGTGCACCCAGGCGTGGACGCGAGTTGGCCAACTGGCATGGCTAACTCGTACCCTAAATCCTAAAAAAAAAAAGAGATTTAGTTAGATTAACCAAACCTGTGAATAGTCAAGCGCGTCGGTTTTCGAGTCGGTAGAGTCGATAGTTGCAACGAATTACCGAATTCTGCAAAAGTGGATATTCAGTGAGCATTACCTAATAAAACACCTACAATATTGGTTGAACAGAAAATAGGGCAAATTTTGTTTATCTAATATCAAAATCTCTCGAATTACCCTATAATTATTCAGGTAACCAGAGCATTCCAACAACTTTTTCATTAAGATGAGCTAGTTAACACAGTAAGTCCTTTAAATGTGGCAGAAAGTTCCGATGATACAATCTTCTTTAAGATCCTGCGCTTAATTTAATATGCAATATCACATTTTACCATATCATAGGCTGGAATACATATACAGTGTTAAACAAGGTTAAGTGTTTGGCTACAGTCTAGGGGACACAAAGCTAAAAGGTCTTTTTGGCTACAAATGTATTAAACAGGCAAAACATATTCAATGAGCAGTTCGGGGTCAACAAGGATCTGCGCGGATTTCAAAAAGGAATAAGCACAAATATCGCATATTTTGTTAGAGAAATTTTATTGCGTGAATAAAAGATTTAAATAATATAAAAGCATTTCAGAAGTTTAAAAAGACTCAAAATATCAAGCTCACGTTGTAATGCCGATGTTGTCCTTGATCCTTGTCCTTGTTCAAGTCCATGTCCTTGAACAAACAAAATAGTTAAATTCACATCTGGCAATAATGGTTGAAGAAGAACAGTTCTAAGTAAACTTACTATATCCCTTTTTCTAATCAACCTCCGACTACAGTCATTTCAATTTTATACTCCTTTGGCAAATAAACCTATCAATATATAGCGCTGATTTAACGAATAAAGAAGCTTAGAGAAAAATGTTTCAAATAACCGTTTTTGCCGGCTTCGATGGAGACAAGGCGCCTAGTTGCCGTCCACCAGCTCGAGCACTAAACAGACGGTCATACTCTTCACAAAAATCATTCCAACGGATGTTAAACATTAAAACATAAAAACTATACGAAAATATCGCGAATTCAACATCAAAGAACAAGTAAAATTCATTCATAACTGATTCCAGCTTCATGAAGAATTCTCAATTTTCCATACCTGCATTTACCTCGCACGGAATTTTTTCATACAGTAAAAACATATTACGGAATTGCACAGTGGCACGATTGGACTGCCCATTGCATCGCCCCCATACATTACCCAGCGCTGTGAGCTGCCAGTTGGACAGATTTATGCTGGACCTGCTAATCACAGCTAACACCTATAAAAGAACAAGAACTGAGGGGAACAAAGAAACATTAACAGTAATGGAAGATGGGAACTGAACAGACAATCGGACAAAGCACAAGAAAAAGCTCTTATAAAAATTTGTAAGACTCCTGGGGATAGAAGGTTATAGTTAAGATGACGACTTCAGTGGTTTGGAGACGAGTTTGAAGAAGCTACTATGCAGCTTGCGTGAATTACGGTAGCACAAGGCCTTGAATACTCCGGGGTGTAAGGATAGCATATTATGCGAGGTGTTCTTCTCTATCACCCTTCTTCAAGATTTCTACCATGTTCGCGAACGGGTGAGTTGTTTCAGCAAAATTGTCGCTTTAGATGGAAAATGCTGCGAAGCCGCTCGCTTTCTTGACAGCGGCTATCCTTTTTCTGTCAGTGGAGTGCTCGCCGAACAAATGTGCAACGTTACTGAGTAAGGCTGAGCAAGCTGGACCTCTTCCTGCCGGAATCAAGTTCCCGACGTCTTATAAGGTTTGCTGCTCAGTGGTTGTTTCCGGCAGTTTGTAAAGTTCATCTGTTCATCTCGTTCATCTGTTGTAAAGTTCATCTTATAAATTTCAGTAGAAAATACCTTATTGTAAAGTTCATCTTGCCCTATATGAGGTCTAAAGATGAACGAGATGAACAGATGAACAGATGAACTTTACAAACTGCCGTTGTTTCCTGATGAACAGAACAAAGCATTTATCTATCGCAGGTCTCCGCAGTTTTCACGGATTGGATAAAGAATGAGACATCACTTCTGACTGAAGTGAGGAAGGACACGAGCTTCGGCCTACAATTAACGAAGCGAAGTTTGAAAGAGAGATGGGTGCGGATTGACAACAGCACCGTTCATCTGTTCGACTCGAGTTAGTCCTATCGGATCCGCAGCGGTCGCATGCCACATCTAATCTTTTCGATTCCGATCATTTGGTTGCAGAGTGCTCGGTGTCCATGCCAAATGACAACCAGCCAATTACATTGCCGTCTGCTTTCTCTTCCATTATGACTAATCAGTCCTCGTCGATCTTCGATTTTATTTCCGTATTCCTTGGGAAGAACTTCACTGGCTCCATCGTTGGTTACTTGCTGGTTTTAGAAAGAAAAGGAAATAACAGTAGATTAGTGTGTGTTAAGGTTGGAACACAAGTGGAGGCAGGAGTGGCGGGCGTGGAGTGGATGTCGTGCCACAAGGAAGAGAACGTCGGAGTGCAAGTCATCTACTCTGGCGAACTCTCAATCGAACCTCCTTCTAGGGCATTCAGCAACCCTCTCATTTATGGCATCACCTTCAGTCACTTCACCAATATTTCGGATGCGAATTCAACATCAGATGCCAGCGTTTCTCTGACTTTCTTCCAGCTAGAAGAGGCGGATGCTGATAACGCCCTTTTTAAGGTTTTTCTTTCACTCGCCTTCCCCCCACGTTTAACTATGTCATCCTAAAGTATATTTGAAGACGGAAGACGGACTTGTCTGTGATGGATTGCCGCCTTGCGAGCTGCCTCTGAAGATGTTGTCTACTTTCACTGCTACTGTAACCGATGGAAATATGAGTGGCTTGGAATCCACCACCACGGTTTGCTTGCAAACACATTTTCTGATAGATTTTTCTTAGAGTTTCAATGACTTTTCGAAACTGTAGGTGACTTTTGACACGGGAAGGAACGTCACGACAGAGTACCTTCTCTCGTCGGGAAAGGCTCTGGTTTTCGGTGAAGAGGTTGCCCCAGATGCCACCAATCTTGTTCATCATTTCAGTGATGGTGCATTCGTTTTTTCTTTCTTAGCCTGTTTTTTTCCGGTCTCGAGAATGTCTTTGAACTGTTGTGATATGACTATTATTTTAGGTCTGGAGTATGTTATAACTCCTCAGTCCTGTATACTCCGCGGCCTGCCCAACAACACCCGAGATGTGAAAGATGGGAAAATGACTTCCCCCTCCAGCTTGTTCCTCCCCCCTTCTATCACCTATTCCTTCTACCAAAAAGTCCGTTCGACTTCTTTGTGCGCTGTATAATAAAGACCGTGCAGGGTCTGCATCAAGGGAGCTCGGTCAGCATTTACCGAGGAAGACAATCTGTCAATAACACCATCGATGTCCACATTGACCAGAAAGGAGTTCTGAGGGGCATTTACTTCTATAATTCGGTTGGTGTTGTTTGTCCTTTCTTTTTGATGTGAGTCCCTTTCAGAGCTCGCTTTCTTCTTGGCGTCGCTTCATTTTCTCCCCCGTGGTTAACACGGTCCCTTTGCTCTCGCAGATCCATGACTGCTACAACACTTCTCAGAATTCATCCTTCTCCATTCTTGTCCCTGGAAGTGCGTCGACTTCTCCTTATCTTTCATTCTACCTAAGTTCTTTAAGAGAGCGTTTCTGATGTGGAGCGAATCGGAAGTGATTACGTGACAGAGTCCTTCTCGCAAGCGTTCGCTGTTCTGTCTGGCGCGGGAATGTCTTCTCATCGTTTCTGGTTCCTGTTTACGGGTCAAGAGTCTGGAAACGGTCTCCTGGTTGTCTTTATCGTCTCCGATCCCGCAGAGGTTCCACTTTTTTCTATTCTTGGAAGACTTCAGGTAGGCCTTTTACTGTTAATGGTAAGTGCATTTCAGTTACCATTCCTGCCGAAGGAGAAGACTGTATCTGACTTCATAGCTGCCTTCAATGAGACCATTTCGCAGAAGTCATTGGTCATCAATGTTACAGATTCAAGCGGGAAAGCAGAGGTGCCGTATTCTGTGTTATCTGCTTTGACACTCGCTACGCTTGCAGGCATGGGAGGTGCTCTCCGGCTCTCTGTCCAAGTTCCCTAAACTTCCGGCACCCTCCCCTCCCACTCCCTCGTTCAATGGCTACACGGGGGGAGCCATGTTTGTACTCGCTCTCTTCATGCTCATGCTCGGAGTTGTCGTGGGAGCTGGAGGGGTCTTCTACTTCACTCGCCGCCAGCACATCTCCTCCCTTGCCTACCAGGTCTTTGAGTAGCCCATGAACCGTAAAAATACCGTTCGTCTTGCGCTTCACTACTCTTTCCACCTTAGTTGTTATGAGCTTGTTCCCAATGTAGACATAATTGGTTGGCATTTCTTTGAGTTGCTCTCCACATATATATTTCACTCATTTAACATCATGTTTCATTGTTGTTCATTTGATCGGCTGAACTTCCCATTTGTCACCGAACTTGATATTGGCCGATTTCTTTCTTTTATCTTTTGCTTAGTTAATTAACCATTGTTTTATAGTTAATTAATCACATTTTTCTTACCTGTGCAAAACTCGTAATTTTTTAAGCTTTCAATTTCTTACTTAAATGGAGGAACGAATATGCAATAGATTTCTTTCAGAGCCTATGTGTTAGACTATGCTCGTAATGCGCGGTACTACAACACTGGATTGTTATGTTTGACATTCCTCCATGTCTCTTACCTTTCTGTCAAGAGAAAAAAGAACTGCTAACGTGTTTGAGCTTACAAGTATTGCCTTGTCAAGTCTTTGTCTCCCTCGTTCCAACTTCGCCATAATATGAATAAATTATTTTTACGTAATTATATTTTGTTATATCTAAGATACGGCTGGCACTCCACTGAAAAGTTCATGGAAACGTAAGCGGTGATCATTTCCGTGGAGAACATGAGCGACTGTTGATTTCATGATTGTTGCAGTTGTAAGAGAAGAGAGATGGCAGCGCACTCAACGAAGGAACGGGCCATCCGAGTTGTAGAAAGTGCGGCCAGACTGCGGTTGCATGAGTTGCAGGACAACGTCGGGGCCAGAACGGCTGGTCGATTGACCAGCAAAGCCAAGAATCAGGCCGGACACACTCAGGTGTCCACCTTGTCTTGTTTTTCTACTTAGGGAATACTGGGAACTCACCATAAGCTGTGATTTAAGAGAAGAGAGTGGAGTGACCTTTCATTATAATTGAGGGTGCCCTTGAAAGAGCAGCGAAGCCTCCGCTTGGCTGGATCTGGGGCGACTTCTTCCGCCCCTGGCACCGCATGTTTCCAGGAGAACGCAAATTTAATGCCGACATCAAGTTAGACCTTTCTCTGAATATGGACGTCCTCATTTTTTGTATAACAGATTTTTTATGAGATTGATGGAACATATAATGAATGGTTGCGTTGTTGAGTGTTCGTCGCGAGTTGCATCCGCTTTCACTGATTGAACTGTCCCGTCTGGTCGACCTCGGCTGGCTGAACCCTGCCAGACCCATCGACCTCTCCGCACTCGTCGGCACTCGCCGGATCGAACTGCGCGTCTCCGAGGGACAGGTTGCACTTCATTCTGATTCTTGTCATGACCCAACTCTTCTCAGACAGGAGTGGCCTTGACTCCCGAAGGGGCTTCGCTCTTCTCGACTCCACTGGACATCGAAGTACAAGCTGCATGCGCCGAGACCATTGCTGCGGTGGAGAGAGCGGGCGGTCGTATCCGAGTGGCCTACTATGACCGCCTAGCCCTCTCCGTCGCAGCCGACCCTCGCAAGTGGTTTGAGTCTGGCCAGCCACTGCCTGCCAGGAGGGCACCGCCCCCTGCTTTGCTGCAGGTCGTTGCTCTTGGCTGTCTTCTCACTCTTTGTTGCTCTCTGCTACCTCTCTATCTCCTCTATTATTTTTCTCTTCTCTTTGTCTCTCTTCTTTTCTTCGTTTCTATCACTCCACTCTTAATTGACTGCTTCAGACCCTCTCTTTTCTGCAGATGTACAGTGACCCGGCTTGTCGTGGATATCTTGCTTCAAAAGAGGATATTGAGATGGAGCGGAAAAAGCTGGCCCAACTCATGATCTACGAATACAGGGCAGAGCCACCCGCTCAGCAGAAACCTCACGGTAGGATCTTCTCCGAAATCCCTTCAGGCTCCATCGTTTCTCTTAAAGATAAGAAAATCTTCATTCCAACCAACTCCAAATTACAACATTACTACTCGGAGAGGGAAAACTCTCTCCTGGCTGAAGTCACGAATCCTATATAGATTCCATTATCCAGGTACCATGTAATCCTGCTTGAACTGCGATTGTTGTTATTGTCAAAAGTTGCTTCTTTTTAGTTTTGTTTAGAAGGAAAGAATAAAAAATAAAATGAAGCGTATGCTAACTGCAGTCGTAGAAAATACCAACATTTTATGAGTACGATTCAGTGCAGTTTCAATAAATTGTATGTGTGCTAAGGACGAACAAGGCTCTATATTCCGTGAGGAAGGTTGTTAATCTCGCCGGGTGACTGCTCTTTCGGAATTAATCCCAAGAAGGGAGTGAACTGCATGAAAATGAGACCGCGATGGAGAGAGCTGAGTGTTCGGACAAGAGGGCGGCTCCTCCAGAATAGTCACCCGCAGCTCTCCTTCTAGACTCTGCTTGTTGATCGAACCACTCCAGCGAACTGGGATGCCGTTGAATAGCAGATTAGAAGATATCACCGCCTGCAGCACTTATTCCTCATCTCTGCCTCCCACTTCTCTCATCTCGATTCCTGAACCTGCTCCCGTTCTCTAATGGTTGCAAGTTGCGTACCAGTGAAGGGGGCGTTGCACAGCTCACCTTCGATAACGGAAGAAGGAGGTTCAGTCCGAGATGTTTGAACGTCTTCAACGAAACCACTTTGGCGATTGGAATTCTTAGATATGTTCATTCGCACAAGCAAACCTTGGCTTGCCCAATCGTACTGTCATCTAACTGTAATCGATTGGAATGAGCTGACAAGTGGAAGCAGTCCCTCGTCAATGCTCCTCCCCATCGCTTTTCTCCTGTCGTTCAGAGAAGCATGAGGAAGACCCGAGAAGCAAATTGGACTTGTTCTTGCGATCCTAAACAACGCAAGTTGTTAAACATCTGAGATGTTAACGATGCGCTTTAAGCTTCTCTGTGCTCAGAGGCTGACAATGGCAGGAACTCGTCAGCGTTGAATGCGCGGAGCAGATCATCGCCCTCCATCTCCACGGCCATTGAAGACCAGACTGAATCGCCACGCCCACTTTCACCACCAATCTGTCCCTTTCAACCATTTATTCCCCTCCGTCATTCCTGTTCATGTTCTTCTTTTCTTTGCCCACTTCTCTGCACACGGATAGAATTATTTTCTTGGTAAACTTTATAGCTTTCCGACGAAGTTACAGCATCCTCTTGCATTTGTCCATTATTTTTTTCTTCATAGAAGGCGAGTCTTGAATGTGTAGGAAACGAGTCTTTAGTTTTTGAATTCTGCGATTTTGTTCAATCTGCCGTTTCCTCAAACTCCTCCAGTAGAGCCAGCCATCCTTCTCAGGGTCCAGATCCTCCAGCTCCATTTTCGGTCTCAAATCCAACTCGAACAACCAGGCAGGATATTCCGAGTCGGGCCTGATCTTCGGGCCAGGCTCCTCGCCTGAAATGGACTCAGTTCATCATTAAAGGATAAAGATATTTCAACTCTGAAATAGCTTAAAGTTATTTCGATATAAGTGTGTGTTTCTTAAGTGAGGTGAAAACACTGGGCCAGAATGAAAAGGGAGAAGACAAGGCTGCGATAACAATCTCATGGCAAGAGCCAAGGACACCGCGCATCTTTCCACACTCTCCCTTTATTTCTCTCCCTCTTCTACCGAATGACCACGCATCTCTGGGCATCAAATGTGTCAGAATAGAAAAGGACAAATGGGAGACAGAAACGAAGATATGACAAGAAAAGAAGTCAAAGATAGAACCTTGAATGTAGAAGTTGATGCAGACATGGGAAGCGAGCTTCTCTGCGTCCGTTTCCACGAATGACTTGTCCTCCTTGGCGGGAACCACCTTCGCACTCGCAGCCGCCGCCATTTCCCGCATCGACAGGCCGGCAGTACAACGACCTGCAAGCATAGAAAGACAAGAGAAATACTAGGGAAACGAGAAGTGGAATCTAACTCAATAGGAAAGAAGACGAAGGAATAGCCGCTCGTATAGAGCGCAGCCACAACATTCCACTGCAAGTCTGATGGTACATCCTTCCGCTCAGAGAATAGACATATTATATTGAGAATGCAAACTCCCAAATTGGTCGTGGTCTAGCTCAGAGAAAGCACTTTATTTCAGTTTCACGAATTTACAGAAAATCCTCAAGAATAACAAACTGGAATGCATGAACAGCGGGGTCTTACAACTTCGTCCTCTTATCAAGAATGGGCGCTGGCGAAGCTGCTCGCCGTTTTGTTTGGTCACTCACGGAAATAGAACCCAAGGATGATTTGGAGAGGAAGAAGGGCTGTTTGGAAGAAGAGGAAGCTGTAGTTTCTTTAGCTATTATGGAACCAAGAGTGGGCAGCCGAAGGAGAGAGGGACGGGCACGAGGGGCACGCAGCGCTGGCTGCCGGTCTGAAGAGACCACGCCGGCCAGACAGGCCAGTGAGATCAACTCGTTCCTCTCCTCGCTCTCTCCACTCCCATCATCGCCCTGCTCCTCCTACAAGGCACCAATAATCTATGCAAGCGCAGTTGGAAAGTAATACAAAGCTCTGCACACCTGTTGTAGCCGGTATTTGATAGCTTGGATGTTGAGAGGAGCGGCAGTCTCCTCTTCTGCCTCCGTGGGGAACTTCTCGTCTCCTTCTTCATTACCTAGCTCTTCTCTCAGTTTCAGCCGGAAACTACGGTTGGTCTCCTCACCCGCCAAGTCGCCGTAAGCAAAGAATCTAAGAGAAAAAAAAGACAACTACTCAATCCAACCGCCAAATCGAGCACAATTACACTTCACTCAGCAGGCAAAGCGAGGAACGAAGACTTGAGACTGCCCACTTCCAAGATGCAAACCTCTGCTGCAAAACGGCGAGTTCCTTGTGATCCTGCGCCTGCTGCTTCTTCAATTGTTGAAGGAACAAGTCAGCCCGCAGATCTTCAACATCTGGAACAACGTCCTGGTCGCCTTCCTCGGCCTGAACACAACCTATTTGACTCCATCCATGATACAGCCAGCATTAACAGATATCGTTATAAATCTCATCATGCTTTAAAGACATTTTATACTGCGGGAAAGAGCAATGAACTTCATGCGAATCTTGTAATAATTATAAGAATTATCGATTTTTTTGTTGAACAGGAAAGCATGAAATGACCACCTCGTAATGATTCTCTCCTTCGTCCTCTTCACCATCACTGCCGCTGTCTTCTCCCGACAGTTCCGCTTCTTCGTCAAAAAATTTCTGTCTGTAAGGAAATACCGCATTCCATAAAACGTAAAAAAAAAACTTAATTACACATAACTTTTTTTTAATAATTGGGTTTAAGAAGGAAAATAGGATACGAGTGAGAAACAAACGATTCTTTAAGGCGTATCGCAACTGCCAGTTCGTCATCACTATCCTCTTCAATGTTCTCCTCTTCCTCCCCGTCCTCCTCCTCATCATCTTCATCAATAATCTCACTTTCTTCTTCATCGGACTCAACAATGACCTTCCTCCTTTCTTGCTTTTCAATTTCTCCATCTCCGTTGCCTTCTTGATCGTTTACTTTCTCCTCCGCTTCTTCTTCTTCCTCCCTATTTTCCTCTCTTTCTAGCGGCTCATGACAGTTTTCGTCATCCGAGTCAACAATTCGTTTCTTTCGTCGATGGAGAACCATATCTTCATCGTCGTCAGCTTCTCCCACGGAAGCTGGAGGATCATTCTCAAGGTATTCAGTATTCGAAATCTCAAATTTGAATGATCATTCAAAACCTTGTTTGATTAGCAGCAATAATAAACTAGGAACCAGATTGGACAGAAGGAAGTTTCCGGAACAGAGACCAAGCAAGTCCTTGTCGTCTATTCTTTCATCAAGCTCGCCCAGAATCTCCTTTTCCTGAGATGAGGACGGTCCGAAGCTTTCAGTACTCCAGCTGCAAACGCCTTTCGACCTCAAGATGGTCAACTCGAATGAAAAGGCTCCTTAATTCAATGTCTCCATTCCGATTAGCGAGAGAAAAAAAAACCAACGTCTCGTCAATCCCTTCAAACCATTGCGAGAAGGAGGGAGGCAAGGTCAGGCCGTCGGATTCTTTCGCAGCCACATCTGCCGTCATCATCTAAACAGCCTATGTAACAGAGGCTTAAATTATAAATGGTTAAAAAGATACCTCTTCATGTTCTATGTGTTTCTCGACATTCGGTCTATCAGAAGAGAGCGAATCTGCAATCTCTAATGAGACGCTGTCTCCAGCATCCTCGTCCTCCTTCGTAACTTCGTTCCCTTCGTCATCTCCATCTCCTTCCTCATTGTCTGAATCCTCTCCGATTTCATCTTCAATTTCTTCCTCGTCGTCTTTTTCCTCGTCCTCGTTTCTGATGAACTCTTCGTTGTCGTTGTTATACATGAGAATGCGTTTTTCCCGCTCTTCCAGGCGCTTCTTCGCCATCTCCAATGCAAGCTTTTGCTTGTGCGTTTGACGTGTCGCAGCTGAAAAAAATTAAATATATGGAAATAAAGAAGGTACAACATTGTAGGAAACGCTTAAGGTGTAATGCTTGTTACATGGGAGGCAAAAGATTACGGTTTTTGTTTATAACCTCATTGCCTTGAAGGATGGCCATAAGTGCTAACTTGTCATACGAAAGACTAGACATACACCTACTTCGACATTTAAACAACTTGCATATAGCATTATATCATATACTATTATACTACCACGTGCGTTTTACAATGCCGTAAATAAATGAAAATGAAAAATTAAAATTAGCTGGGCACTATCTCGGAGTAAAACCAAGCAGTAGAGCAACGAACCGTAGATTCTTATTTCCTATGCTAAATATCCCGAAAAAGGTTCGTTTCATGGAACGCGGAAGCAAAGGAAATGACGTATAAAAACTTTGGACCCCGCTCCCAGGATATCCCGTCGTTTATATCTTAGAATTAACCTGCAACTTGCACAGATGGAGTGGACCCTCTGTTTTCCTTTCCCGCCGGGCCCAACTTCATCAGGAGCCATCTCTCGCTTTCATCTCGCTCTTGCTGAAAAAAAGCTGAATTTAAAGCCGAGGTAAATATGGAAACATACCTGATGAGCAATATCAATGTAGTTATCTGGCGAGGCAAGCTGGGGTCTTTTTGCAGAGGCCTTTGCTCGTATTAAGGCTGCCATCTTTTGCCCTGCTGAAGCCTTCGGCGGCTCTTCAACAATTGCCATGTTGTCCCAGCCAGCAATTGCCCCCTCACTTTTCATTCTCTAAAAAGCACGATCAAATTAGCAACAACACGTAACATATGAAAAACCTTCAGAAGACAAATAAGTTTTAAATATTTGAAGAATCACGAATTACAGGTTTTCAAATTTCGCGCCTACAGTAATCTTGTAGTCCTGAAACATCAAAAGCGCAATAGTCCTATTTCGTTGTTTTATTTGGAGCATTACGTGCTCGCCGCCTCTCTTGTGCGGTCAACAGTGTGGATTTGAGCCGATAAGGATCCAAAACACTAGCGCCAACCATGGTCAGTTACTACGCTTTTATTGTCACGTCATGTTTTCATTTGTTCGTGGTAGATATTGCAGCATGCAGGAATTCTTAGAGACTCTTGGGGGGGGGGGGGTGGGGGTTTTGTCTCTTAAAAATGTATGTTGTAGCCAGTGTAAGGATGATCGTACATCGACAGCATCTAAGTTATAAATTTTTCAGGTGAACTTTACCATAGATGAAATCCGCGGGCTCATGGACCGGAAGAAGAACATCCGGAACATGTCCGTCATTGCCCACGTCGATCACGGTATGCTTTCTAAGGGTGTCTGAGTCCTGAAGTGAATTACGAAACGTTGGGCATCAGGCAAGTCTACTTTGACCGACTCGCTCGTCTCCAAGGCCGGAATCATCGCCGGAGCCAAGGCAGGCGAGACTCGCTTCACTGACACCCGCAAGGACGAGCAGGAGCGATGCATCACCATCAAGTCGACGTTAGTGGGCTTGCTTTTCCACTTTGTTATTTGAATACTATCAGAGCTTTCGTTGCATATTTTTTGTCAATATTGACGTGACTAGCTTTTAGTGCCATCTCCATGTTCTTCGAGCTCGACGAGAAGGATCTTGACTTCGTGAAGGGAGACAATCAAGTTAGTTCAACATTTGAGCGAATTTTCAGACATTGATCACTCACTGAGTATTGCGAAACATCGATTTTTTGAACATGGCACCATCCACATCTATTGTTTAATTAGCCGCTGACGAGTTCCACGTATGAGTTGACAATAATAAGAAAATAATCCAATGTTCTTTCTTATTTTTTATAACAATAATTTAACGTTTATGTCGGATGTGCGCGTAGTCACATTCGGCTATTCATATATTGCCTACATTTGCTCATGATGTGATTCTGTAGGTGGATATGGAGGATGTCGGAGGCGAGAAGAAGAAGTACCGCGGATTCCTGATCAACCTGATCGACTCGCCCGGTCACGTTGACTTCTCTTCCGAAGTGACTGCCGCTCTGCGAGTGACTGACGGAGCCCTCGTGGTGGTGGACTGCGTGTCTGGAGTGTGCGTCCAGACTGAGACCGTGCTGAGGCAGGCCATCGCTGAGCGCATCAAGCCCGTTCTCTTCATGAACAAGATGGACCGCGCTCTTCTCGAGCTCCAGCTTGGCCAGGAGGAGCTCTTCCAGACATTCCAGGTAGAAAATATAAGATTTTGGTAATATTATCATTCATTTTTTGTGTTTTCTCATCAGACTATAATTTTGGATTGATATGTCTGGAATTTCAGAGAATCGTCGAGAACATCAACGTGATCATCGCGACATACGGAGACGATGACGGCCCGATGGGAGCAATCATGGTGGACCCGTCAGTCGGAAATGTCGGATTCGGCTCCGGTCTCCACGGCTGGGCCTTCACGCTCAAGCAGTTCGCCGAGATCTATGCTGGAAAATTCGGAGTCCAGGTTTGTTCTTACGAATGAGCTCTTCATTCCTTAACTATTTAGTCAGAGATTGGCAAAGATTAATGAAATTATATTGTACTTTTATTTGTATTTAAGGTCGACAAGCTGATGAAGAACCTCTGGGGAGATCGCTTCTTTGATCTGAAGACCAAGAAGTGGAGCTCCACTCAGACTCCCGAATCCAAGCGTGGTTTCTGCCAGTTCGTGCTCGACCCTATCTTCAAGGTTCGTTATACACTGGCGGTGTTCGCAAAAGTATATTTTGTGGAATGATAAAGGTGTGTAGTGCTTTATTAATTTATTTTCCTTTTAGGTGTTTGACGCCATCATGAACATCAAGAAGGATGAGGTCGCAAAGCTGGTGGAGAAGCTTGAGATCAAACTCGCCAGTGACGAGAAGGACCTCGAGGGCAAGCCTCTCATGAAGGTATTTCATTCACTTCTGATTCATTCCTCTTAATACCGTTGTCACTTGAGGTGTTCATGAGGAAGTGGCTGCCGGCCGGAGACACGATGCTCCAGATGATCTGCATCCACCTTCCCTCTCCCGTCACTGCCCAAAAGTACCGAATGGAGATGCTCTACGAAGGCCCCCATGATGACGAAGCCGCCGTCGCCATCAAGAACTGCGACCCCAACGGCCCCCTCATGATGTACGTCTCGAAGATGGTTCCCACCTCCGACAAGGGCCGATTCTACGCCTTCGGCCGTGTCTTCTCTGGCAAGGTCGCCACTGGCATGAAGGCCCGCATCCAAGGCCCGAACTACACTCCGGGCAAGAAGGAGGATCTCTACGAGAAGACCATCCAGCGCACCATCCTCATGATGGGTCGCTACACCGAGCCGATCGAGGACATCCCCTCGGGCAACATCGCGGGTCTGGTCGGAGTTGACCAGTACCTCGTGAAGGGAGGCACCATCACCACCTTCAAGGACGCCCACAACCTCCGCGTCATGAAGTTCTCCGTTTCTCCCGTCGTGCGCGTTGCCGTCGAGCCGAAGAATGCTGGAGATCTGCCGAAGCTCGTGGAGGGGCTCAAGCGTCTCGCCAAGTCCGACCCGATGGTGCAGTGCATCTTCGAGGAGTCTGGAGAACACATCATTGCTGGTGCCGGAGAACTCCATCTCGAAATCTGTCTCAAGGTAAATCCCTTTATTTCATTCTTTCATTTATTTTATTTTTTAACCTTTTTCTGTCTTGAATATTACGTGTCGTAATTACAATTTGACATGCTTCTAGGATCTTGAAGAGGACCACGCATGCATTCCCATCAAGAAGTCCGACCCTGTCGTCTCATACCGCGAGACTGTTTCGGAGGAGTCCCGCGAGGTGTGCCTGTCCAAGTCTCCCAACAAGCACAACCGTCTCTTCATGACTGCCGTCCCCATGCCCGATGGCCTGGCCGATGACATCGAAAAGGGCGTTGTCAATGCTCGCGACGAGTTCAAGGAGCGCGCCAAGGTTGGAATGATAAGGGAGTTGGAATGGGGGATGCAGTTGTCTTACCACTTGAATCCTTGAAGGTGTTGGCCGAGAAGTACGAGTATGATGTGACGGAGGCCCGCAAGATCTGGTGCTTTGGCCCCGACGGAACGGGAGCGAACATCCTCATGGATGTGACTAAGGGAGTGCAGTACCTGAACGAGATCAAGGATTCGGTGGTGGCCGGCTTCCAGTGGGCGACCAAGGAAGGAGTTCTCTGCGACGAGTACATGCGAGGCATCCGTTTCAACATCCACGATGTCACCCTCCACGCCGATGCAATCCACAGAGGAGGCGGCCAGGTCATCCCCACCGCCCGTCGTGTTGTGTACGCCTCGGTCCTCACTGCTCAGCCCCGCCTGCTCGAACCCGTCTACCTCGTCGAGATTCAGGTTGGCTTGCATTCCCCAACGTGACTGTTAATTCTCTGAATTGAGTGCCCGGAAGCTGCGGTGGGAGGCATCTACGGAGTGCTGAACAGACGTCGTGGCCACGTCTTCGAAGAAGCTCAAGTGGCAGGCACGCCCATGTTCATCGTCAAGGCGTACCTCCCCGTCAACGAGTCGTTCGGTTTGTTTTCATTGCTCTGAGTACGTTAGCACGCAAATATTTACCGTGCAGGCTTCACCGCCGACCTCCGCTCCAATACTGGTGGCCAGGCCTTCCCTCAGTGCGTGTTCGACCACTGGCAAGTGCTCCCGGGAGACCCCCTGGACCCTTCCACCAAGCCCTACCAGGTCCATTCTTTCCTACTTTTGTGGCTTCTTTCAAGTATTAATTGTTCTCGCTTCTCAGGTTGTGGTGGAGACGAGGAAACGCAAGGGACTCAAGGAGGGAGTCCCAGCGCTGGACAACTTCCTCGACAAGATGTAAAAACTCTGCTCTGTGTTTTCGGCCTTTATTGTTTTGGAGTTATTAAATATATCATCGGTTGTTTGCGGAGCTGTTATCATTCGGACTCTGTTGTTTCACCAAATGATAAAATGTTAAAACTTTGGTTTGCACGCTGGAAATTCCGCAAAATTGTATGATGGGACGACTTCGGTTGATTGGTCTCCGCGATCCGGGGGTTATGCAACATCAGTCGATCGGTGGATGGTGTGAGAAGTACAGAATGGGTTGGAAAGACAAGAGACAGGGTTTGTTGGAGCGAAACTGGCGTGACTGAACATCGATTGATTGGCCAGAGATGGCCATGCATGGTAGGTGGAGAGAGATGAGTGCCTGGCAGACGAGGGATGACTGTCGAGCGTGATAAGCGGGGAAGCTGCCCCTCCCCCTCGCCTCTTTCTGATCTCTCTTCCATTAGTTGCCCTCTCACACATGTTCTCCTCGTGCGCGTTGCTCGCAACTTGCACCGCACTGGGAAGCAGCGCGTTTACTTTCTCTGTTTAAGCCAATCGAGTATGTGGTCTTTCGCCTTCTCCCCCTCAGTTGAATCCTTCGCTTGTTGGCTCTTTCTCTCTTTTCAATTCTGTAGCCTATGATTGTTGTGATGTAATAGTAAACAGGAATTGAACTGTGCTCGCATTGCCAGGAGAAGCAGCAGAATGTCCGGAGAGGGCCCGAATGGAGAGGAAGTGGCAGCGGCCAAGGAGAAAAGATCCGCCATGGCGCGCCGCATGACGATCGAGGAGGAACACTCCGGAGAATACTTCGTGTCAGTCAGCATCCGTTTTGGGCTCCGAGTCATCATTTGGAAACTATTTGTAATTTCATATCATCACATCCACTTTCTTTCTTTCTCTCTCTCTCTCTCTTTCTCTCTTTCTCTCTCTCTCTCCCTCTCTCTCTCTCCCTTCTTCGTACGCTTTTTTCGTTACGCGCTGTAGGGAAATACTTTCGAAACAGCTTAACCTATTCCCGGCAAACAAGACGTCTCTGCACTGTTTTCCTGGCAGGAACAGATGAGGAGCATTAAGAAAAGAAGGCGGTGGCATTCTCTGGTGCTCTCCTTGTTTACACTCAGTTGCACGTAGCAGAATGTAAGGGGTGGCCGGGCGGAGCGGGGAGGGACCCAAGGGTTGCCTCGGCTCCTAACGAGAGACCGAGCTTCAGCCGGCCGA
>CALZFC010000056.1:1012500-1165000 GCA_945643635.1 Allodiplogaster sudhausi
TGTACAGCGCATATTTGAATGGTCACATTTCCTTATCAGACAATTCCTTTGAATCTACGAAATATGCTTCTTATCTAACCAATTGGCTTTGCAACCAATACATCTGAATTGAAAAAGTAGCACAATTTGGGTGTCGTGTTCCTGCCAAGAAGATGTTAACCTTAATCCTCTAACTGAAAACTGTGAAACCGAATATCAGAGTATTTGCTTGTTAAACGGATATGTGATTAAGCAGAAGATCTCCCATCATTCATTCGGTTGGATATTAAAGCGCGAATCTTAAGCACATGTAATCAAAAACAACAAAAAATACGAGAATGATTAACGTTGTTTTAGAATGCTGGAAGGGTCAAGAGATAAACAGCTTTCGGTTTAGCTACTAGAACATCCGGTGGCCAGTGAGAGTACCCGCCTCTTTCTATTCACCCACTCGTCTACACCCTTCTCTATTGCTAAATCGGGATACTAAAGCAAATAAAAGAACAACAGCTGATTAGCACATTTGTTAAGATCACAACTTGAGGATAAGGGAATTGGCCGACAACTAACTGAATTAAAGTTCCATCTGATGTGACAAGATAATGAAAAGTGAGGTCACAAACCGAGAGATAAAGTCTTTCGAGATCCATATCTTTAAAAAAAATTGACGAAAGAAAAAACGATCAGAAAAAGATCATTAAGAAGAACCGTCTGAGATGTTAGCAAGTGGTGAAGAGTGACTTGGGGCAGATATTCTTCCATTCCTGTATCGTGGCAGGGAAGACGGGCCATTCCCACTTCGCTTCGTCCCTGCAATCTGGAAGTGATTCACACGCCCGCAACTCTAACAAATCATTGATTAAACACAGATGTAAGTCTAAAGAGTCGCTCCGTTCTGCTTCTTCTCCACTTCTACTCCCTTTTTCCTTTTCCGCTTCAAACACCCTTTCGAGCAAAAGAAGGAAACGAACCCGTCGCAGGTCCATTGGTGGAGGAATGTCCATTTGAATGGGCAGCCACCCTCGGATGGGCAGAAGTGGTCGTGGGAAGAGAAGTGCTCGCTTCTTCTTCTTCCTCTTCATCATTATCCAAATAGATAAAGACGAACACTCGGCACAACACCCGAAAGATCACAGAAATGAGTGTAGTCACCACCTGAAGCATCTAGTCGTTAGGACATCTGCAATCAAAAATTAAAATGAACCCAGAGAAAAATGAAATGAACCTTTGTGGCGAGGCCGATGAGGGGGAAAACAAAGAAGAAGAGGATTAACCAGAAGTAGATCGTGGGGCGGTACTCCAGGCAACACGAGGGAGAGACCATGCTATTCAGGGAGAGAGAGAGAGAGAGAGAAAGAGAGAGAGATAGAAGAGAGAGAGAGAGAGAGAAGATGTTCAAGAGTGGTCCTCCTTGATGAGGAAGTGGATGGTGACTGCCCCGCCGTCTGGCAAGATTGCCTGTTCAGTGTGCTGAATCAGGCCGATCGCCGCTATACCGTAAGCCAGACATGGAAGTCCTAGAAATAAAACAAATTAAAATAGATAAAAGCAATCACATATTTTCCATTAATTCCAAGGGAATAAATATTGACAAGTTTACACGTTTTGATGCCTTCATATTTACTGCGTTGCTCGTTCCTCTCTCTCTTTCTCTCTCTCCTCTCTCACACTTCATCACGTCATATCAGCTTATCTCTATTTGGTTAAAAATGGTTTAAACACCCACTTAATTAGACAAATAGAAATGTTAGCAAACAGTGCAAAACCGCCAAGGGTTCTGTCGTTTAACAGGAACAAACAACGAGGAAGATTAGATTAAATAGACAAGAGAGGGATGGAAAAAGAGATGAAGAGAGAGTGAGGGAGAGAAAGATATGGAGAGAGAGAGAGAGTGATGGGAGGGAGGCAGAGAGGAGGGAGATGGAGAGAACGAGATGTATACAAACCGAGATTGGCGACAGTGATAGCTCGGAATGCAGCGTCCTCGAAGGAGAGCGACTGTGGAGGGCGCCGAGTGCAGTGATACTTTATGAAGGGAAAGCAGCCAACTCTGCAAGCAATCCAATTCAACTTGCAAAGAGGCGGGAAAACACGGAAGACGAGGGTGATGAAGAAGAAGAACGACAACAGAAAAAGAGTCTTCTCTCTTCGCGGCCATCCAAAACATTGACACACCAAAACAATCGAAAACGAAAAGAACGCATAAAACATAGGAAGGGAAGCGAACGGAGAAGAGGATCATGCAGGTTTTCCAGGGGAAGAGAAAGACAACTCGCATTGCTCACGGAAACTGCAACAGACAAAACGCATGAACTCGCGCAGCTGCTAGGCAATCGATTGGCTTGCAAGCGAGAAGAGAAAAAGGGGAAGGGAGAAAGAGAAAGAGAGCAGAAAGAGACAGAGAGATAGGCATGGAACGGAGACTTAGGGGAATTGGAGAGAGGGTTGTGGTGGGAGGGGCGACGGCAAGAAGTAACAACAACCATATAACTCTGAGTGGTTGGGGTAGGGAACAACGCACCACCTTTTTCTCGCTAAAAATGGTTGGCTATTCGAAACAGACAGCCTAGAAAAGTGTGAGAAGAACGAAAGGACAGCAGACAAGAGACAGCGAAGGACGAGTGGAGGAACTACAGCTGATGCACTTGCAAAAGAAGATGGAAGATAGACAGATATAGAGAGAGAAGGAGAGAGAGACAGACAGACACAAAGAGAGAGAGAGAGAAAGAGAGAGAGAGAGAGAGAGAGAGAGAGAGAGAGAGAAGATAGAGGAATAACGAAGAGAGCACAGAGAGACATGAGATAGTGCCAGCGAAAGGGGATAATGTTAGATCGAATTACATACAGCTGCGACTACAGGCGCTGGAACAGTCAAAGGACGAATTAGATAAGAGAAGCAAGACTTTTAGGAGAATTCTAGATTAAACAATAAGATGATGAGAAAGATTGCCTTAAGGACAACTTGACGAACATCATTTTGAATGGTATCCATTAATACAGATTACCGATTAATGACCATCACTCGCAAAAAAACACGCAAATAAAACAACAAGTAAACAAGGGAAGGAAACACGCTTGAGGGGCGCTGTTGCATCACGAGGCAAGGAAAGCAAGAGATCTAGGAGAGAGGGAGGATAGACGGAGGAAAAGGGAGAGCGAGAGAGGGAGAGAGAGAGAGAGAGAGAGAGAGAGATAGTGGCCAACAAGGGTCAAGAATTAGAAAGATAAGGTGGGAAGATGAACAGAGCGCGCGCAGCTGTCAAAGTCCTTTGCTCACCACACCTAAGACTGTTAGCGGAACAATATACTTATACTTTATTTACGCACACCTTAGTGATACGTGGAGGTAAAATTTAGCGAGTAAAATAAATAAAATGAATGAAAATGAATATAAATATAAATTGTACAGATCATAAAACAACCGAAGGCTTATTGCTGGCAATAGAATTGAATAGCTTCGCGGCACGGATAAAGAAGGAATGAGACCGAGCTTTCAATCGACTTGTTGGGTAAGCTAATTTAAACGAGAGGCCACGAGTTCGGGAATTACGGAAATAAAAGTGATGGGGGTGACTAAGGGACAGTTTTCTATGACCAAATATGAGGCGACGAGCCAATGTGAAATAAAAAATCTTCCCGACGCGCTTTAAGAGAAGGGAGGGAGAGGATGCGGTTCCTTTCCTCACTAGGAGGGACGGATAATGCTGAATAGCTATAACATCGACGGAAAATAACGCGGGTAAAGTAATTCTGGACTTTTTCTAAAACGCGGATATCTTTTAATAAATGGGGAGAATAGACAGTAGTACAGTTTTCTAGTATGGAGCGTACGTAGATAGTGTAGGCAGATAAGAGTACACTCTTGTTACAAGTGCGGAGGGCCCGAAGAATAAGATATGCCTTTGCGAGGGCAGAATTGGCTATTTTATTACAATGAAGAGAAAACGATAAGCGGTCATCGATAATAATGCCAAGATCGCGAATGGAAACGATGGAAGAGAGAGGAGTGCCACTAAGCGTATAAGCAATTCGCGGATTAGTTCTACCGATATGCAAGACAAAGCACTTATCAGGAGCAAGGGGAAGCTGCCATGTGTCAGCCCAAAGAGAGACCACGTCAATGGCGGACTGGAGATCGGGATTGTTGTGAGACGGAGGAAAAGACCGAAATATTTTAAGATCATCCGCAAAGCAGCGAGAAGTTGCACCCTGAGCAGAGACTAGAGGAGGGAGGTCGGCAGTGTAAATGATGAAGAGGAGGGGGCCAATAACGGTGCCTTGAGGGATACCACTTATGACAGGACGGGGGCTTGAAAGAGTTCTACCTACACGAACAGCAAAAGATCGGTTATCAAGAAAATTAGCTATCCAATTAACTATAACGGGTGGGAAAAAGAGACATTTGAGTTTATAAATAAGCTTTGGATGACTGACCCTATCGAAAGCTTTAGCATGGTCGAAGTATACAACGTCTGTGGCATGTCCTTGGTGCAAAGAATGGGTCCAGCGTACTAAGCAATCTAATAATTGGAACTCTATAGAACGTTTACGACGAAAACCAAATTGTTCGTCTGGTAAAATATTATTAAGATCACACCACGAAGACAGTCTACGGCAAATAAGCTTCTCAAATAGTCTAGAAAACATACACGTGATAGAAACGGGCCGATAGTTAGTGGGATCAGAGAAAGGACGCTTTTTCTTAATGGGGACTACAATAGAGTGTTTCCAAATGCTAGGTACAGTCGATGAGAAATTAAAAATATATTCCAGACTCGCTGATCGGTATCGCAAGGTTTTTAATAAATCTAATATTGAAATGATCAGGGGTAATGCAAGAACTATTGGACCAGGTCTCTATAGCTCGGCATATTTCATGTCTAGCAAAGACAAAATTAATAGGAGAGCGAGAAGTAGGGGTTGAGAAGGGAGGGAGAATTCCATTATCTAATGTGAATGCGCAAGAAAAGGTGAGCGAGAGAAGTTCGGCCTTGTCTAAGTCAGAGAAGCAGTCATTACCAAGATGGTCAGTGAGAGTGTCTACGCCTCTCGGCTTAGAGGAGGTCTTGTTGCGTATATAACGAAAGAAGGTGGAAGTATTCTTAGATGCAACAATATGTTTCTCAACGTTACGAGAGTATTTGTCGACAGACTTATTATAACGATCATTTGCTATTTTGAAATTGAGAACGGAGGCAGGGGACTTAATAGTAAGAGACTGAAGCCAGAGACGGTACCGGGTGCGTTGTAGCCGTAGGATATGATCCGGAAGTCTATCACCGTTAATGCTAACTTTCTTATAAGGGACAAAGAGGGACTCTGTTGCCTGAAGAGCTGAGATAAGTTGCGAGTACATCGTAGCTATAGAGGTGATCGTAGAGTGTGCGGTAGGAAAATTGAATGATAGTAAAAATTGTTGGCTGCAGCATAATCACATCTGGAAAAATCCTTGATATAAGTGAAAGTGGGGAAAGGGAATGAAAGAGAAAGATCAGCTGTTACGCTGTTATGATCAGACGAGGCGAAAGGTGGGCATACAGATACGTTGGAAAGAAGATTGGGAGTGTTGCAAAGGATGAGATCAAGAACGTGGGAGTTACATGTAAAGGAAGGGGTGAGTTGGGCGAAGAATGCGGTGGAGGTGAAGTCGAGGAAGAGCTTTGCCTGGGCTGGGACACTGCCGACTGGAGGGGAAGAAGGGACAGACCAGGAGAGTTCGGGGAAGTTCAGATCCCCCAGAATGATAGTAGGATGTGCGCATGAAGAGAGATCGCGGAGAGAATTGATCAGACTAGAGTTGCCTTCAGCGGAAGAAGATGGAGCACGATATACAGTAATAATACGAACAAGGCCGCCGTTAAAGCTACTGTCTACGGCAAGAAGATCAAAAGAGCCTGCAGTAGAGCTGGATAAGATAATCTTGCAAGAAATGAACTCCACCCACTTTGCGACGGGGGCGATCGGTGCGATAAACATTATAATTGGAATTGCCAGCTAAGATGAATGAATCTGGGTACTTAGAAGAGAGCCAAGACTCTACAATTGCAATAATGCCGAAAGACTGATTTAAAACATTAGCTAATTCCGCAGTCTTATTTACAATAGATCTGGCGTTAAATAATGAGATCTTGCAGACATCGACGGGAACTTTACAATGGGATAAGAGATTAGACCTGCGAATGGCACTGCAATGGAGAGGAGGCCAATGGTAGAAAGAAGAAGGAGGGGGACCGGCGTTGCGATGCCACAGGTTATAGGGAGAGGGGGAAGCGGGAGCAGCACTGCGATGCTGTTGATAAGAGAAGAGAGGGGGGATAGTAAAGGACGGGTTACTATTGCGAGGGATGGCAGGACGCCTGTATTGTGGGGGAGGCTGGATGGGGACGGTGTTTGTGGGGCGGCCGAGATTGGCCTGAGAGAGTGGGCGAGGGTGGCGGAAGAACTTGGAATAATCCAAGCGGGGACGGGGAGCGGAGGGCTTGATGCCCCTTTGAGCCAGGGTGAGGGAAGGGCGGACGGAGATGCGGAAGAAGTCGTCCGACTGAGAGAGACGAGGGGCCTTCCTGATCATCTCCTCCTGGGCAGCGGAATTGGGTAGGACAACTTTCAATAGAGCGGTGCGGGAGCCGCGAGAGGGGAGAGGCACGATGTGTTGTCCCATGTAATTGTGAAGCTCCGCCCCTTTCGGGCACACCAAGATGGCAGATTGCCAACCTTGGCCGTTCTTGGCAATTTGCCAAGAACGGGGCCCAGCTCGAACAGAGCGAGCGGGTTGGAGAAAAATCAGAGTGCGGGAATTTGCAGCATATTTCAGCCGCATTTTTTGCACATAACAACGTTAAAAGTTCTTTATACCGAATACAAAATATATCTAATTTAACAAGTGAGTGCTGCACGCTTTTCTATTTCAAAAAGCGGCAAGCACTCACAAGTTAAGCTTTAAAAACTCTTTATTCAAGTATAAAAACACACAGTAAAAAGAACAAAAAATACATCAAATATGTACATCCTGATGTCGATGAAGAGATCGCCGAGCCCTCGAAGATCTCGCTCTGGAAATAAAGACATTGTTAATCTACTCATTTCGAAACACTTTCCATGTTTTCACAGTTATGTAACTCTTTCTCTCTCTCTCTCTCTTTCTCTCTCTCTCTCTATCTTAACCTGCAAGCAAGAAGGACTGCTGCTGTCGATCATCGAGTTGCCCGAGCCCGCGAAGACTTTGCTCTGCAAAAAAAGGACATTGTTAATCGACTCTCTTCGAAACACTTTCACTTTAAATGAGTTCACAATAATTACCTCTTTTTTCTCTCTCTTTCGTCTCTCTCTCTCTCTCTTTCTTTGTTTACCTGCGAGCATGATGGGCAGGGCTGCTCATCCTTCTGTCGATTCTCGAGTTGTTCGATCGAGGCTCATCTCGGGATAGATCTTCAAGCATTCAATTAACATACAAATCAAATGGCATAGGGGAATTGAAGGGGACTAACCGGGAATGGTTGGAATAGCAGTGGAGAGTGGAGGAGAGCCGTCGGCAGAGGCCCGGCCACCTCTCCTTAATCTCTCTCTCTCTCTTCCAACCTTTTGGGTGAAGACGTAGGCGGCAGCAGCAGTAGATCCTCGGCCGCTACTGAGAGTGGTCACCTTTAAAAAGATGGATATACAAATGCATGTATTACAATATATTCTGTAAAGGGCAAGAAGAGTACTGTAACACTACTTACCGTATGACCAGTATGCCGCGTCTACGCAAAGGCAGTTCAAAAATTGAACTGTCTCTGCAAAGTAAATGATTAGCAAACAGTATAATTGAGGTTTCAAACCTCAACATCATTATAAACACAAATTTTGAATTAGAAAAGCTTTTTATCATCCGTGATTGGTCATCGGAGACGGGGACGAAGAGAACGGAAGAGGAGGAGAACGGGGAGGAGATGCGAGACATTCAAACTAACAAACTAACTCAACAACTATTAGGACAGAACAATTAACAGAATAACAGAACAACAAGTTTAGCACCACAACCTGAGAACATAGACTTTAAATAGCTATAATTCTAGTTTTTCCTATAATCTCTGAAAAATATCTCGATAAATCTCAATAATAATTGAAAGCAATCAAATTCAGATCAAAATAGGATTAAGATTTAGGTTCTAATAGTAATACATTGTAATCTAATTAAGAAAAATCTCTCTAAAATAGCTCTAGAACATTTTATGCTATACTATCTATCTGGCAGTGTTAAAAAAGCAACAAAAAAGGAGAGATTGGGGCAGAAATTCTTGGGAAGAACAGGGAAGGAAGGGATAGAAGGCTGCTTGGCGGACATCTCATCACGACGGCAACGGTCTCGACATCGCATTATAAAATTCCTACAATAAATTAGTAAGTAGGTAGTAAGGATAAAAGATTTGTTACACATGAAACAAAATAAGATGATACAAAAGTTAAAAGGAAATGATTACCCTTTCAATCACTGCCTCGCGCTCGAGAAGAGAAGCAGCTGCACGGTAGACGTTTGCCCGTTCTTCTAGCCGAGCAGGGGTACTAAAGAGTACCTCGCATTAATTTCTGTCATTCTTATGTTAATAAAATTATTTATTAACATAAGAATCTGTTTATTGTAAAATAGTGTACTTCTCTTAAATATTTTTATCAGAAAAAAGAAATATGTTGGGTTTTGGGGTAATGATAACTGAAGAGTAAAGAAATACACACCTTTCTTCCTTTGGGAGTTCGGGCTGCTCATCCTCGTACGCCGAGAAGATTCGCTCCCTTCTCACTCTTCCCTCGCTCCAGCCGATGTAGTTCCTGTCAAATATGACGAAACTTGTATTCGCTTGAAAAATAAGAAAAAAGTTATAAGGAAAAAATTAAGAATAAGCAACAAAAAACCCAGTCATTTGCGCTTATAACTAATAAAATATGATTCTTGGAGGAGCAGTTTAATACAAGGGTCATGACGTTTTGAAATAAAAGTGTACACGACCCTTGAAATTCTTAGATAAACGACTAAACCAGGAATAGTTAACAAAAGTCTTCCATTTGTGGCTTACAACAAACTTTTCTTCAGAGAGATGTAGGATTTAATAAAACCGTGGCTCACAGAAAATAGGTTATTCTTATTATAACAAGCTGGCAACAAGTTATATAATAGATGCTCACCTCTTCCCACTTTCGCAGCCTTTGGCGACCGACTGCTCGATCGACAAATGAAGCTTCTGCAAAATGAAAAGAAACTCATTTTGCGAAATGTGCATTCATTGCACATCGAATAGTGCTACTCACAAACTATGAAAATCATATATTTACTTTAACGCATTCCAAATTCATTCAGATTTGGAAACAGAACCACCAAATCATTCAACCTGAGCCATTCATTTATGGCTTACAATAAAGTTGCATTCAAAATGATGTAGAGCTCCTATCCAGTCGTAGTGCACAACAAAATTTTAATTTAACAAAATGGTATGAGTAACACATACCACGCTCAACCTGACGACTCGCTTCCACAACTCGAGTTGGCCCAACTCGTGTCACAGCTTAGAAGGCGAAAAGAAGGCGAAGAACCTGACAAATGAGATTTCAGCCATATGTTTAAAAGTACATTCAAGGCAACACTTCGACACGAACCATGTTAATCTTAAAATAACTTCAAATCACTTTCAAACGCCAATCTCAATCATACTTGCAAATAACACTACAACTTCATTCAACGTGAGCACGGCGCTCTTATCCAGTCTAATTCTCCTCGCTCTCGTCAAAAACAAGCTCCAAATCGTCTACGGACATCAATTAGAATATTTAAGAACAAATTTATCAACAATAATAACAAAATGTTACGAGCGGACGCAGCCTCAAAGTAATCTCAAGCTATTTGTAAGCATCCACTGCTGATCAATTTCATTTTTCAAAATGGCGCCATAGTGTATTGGAGGCGAGGTGAGTGAGGTCCAAATATTTCTTCCCTTTACTAATACTCGCCTCTGTGGGGTTCAACACATGGTGGAGAGGGTACACTGCTACGGGGACAACAGAGACATCCAGGAAATCAAGCATACGTGTGATAACATCATAGTAACAGAGAACTCGCTGAGTGGAAGTGCCGTATGCATAGTCCACACCGGCAACAACAACGGAACGACGGCGTTCCGTTCTATCGGCCTTCTCCTCCTCCGTCTCGAAGGAGGGGTTCCAGGCGGCCTCAGATACGAGAGAGGTGGAAGGGGGAGGAAGAGGTGGGTTGGAAGGAGGGGAAACGGAGGCAGCCCCGCGAGAAGGAGAAAGGGTGGGAGCAGTCATTTCAACGTCTAACTCGGTGCTAGCGGGAACGGGAGCAGAGAGGAAAGCATCAAAACGCGAAAGAAGATCAAAATGGGCTGCCTCCAGAGTGGAGATTCGTTTCTCCTTCTCGGCCAGGAGAGTGGAAAGGGAATAGTTGTCGCCGTCCTTGGCAGAGAGGGCGACGACCAGGGCGTCGACTTTCTGGGCCATGAGGTGGATGAGTTCGTCTTCGCTTGCCTCGTCGCCAACGGAGCCGCCATCAGCTCGAATCCGCTTGCGGCGGTTCTGGAATCGATCGGCAAACGAGACCAGAGGAGAGACAGTCTTGGGAGGGTCAGAAGAAGAAGAGTCCAGACCAGACATAACTCATAAAGGGCCTAAGTAGATCACGTATTCCCCTGGCCCAAGGGTACTAGTTGAGTTGGATGACGAAAGGAGAGAGAGAGAGGAAGCTCGTATACGGCAAGAGGTAACCTTAGAAAGTGCCTTTGGAGACTTGGGAAGGCCTGAGGCACACAGGCGGAAGCATTAGCTGCAGCTGAGCGGACCGTTAAGGAGCCAAGAGTTGAGCGGCCGCACAGCAAGAGAGGGCAGCGGGTGTGAGAGAGGGCAGCGGGTGTGAGAGAGGGAAGCGGGTGTGAGAGAGGACAGCGGGTGTTAGCGGAACAATAATAAATAGAAAAGCACCAGAACAAGAATGTACAAGTCGAAAAAAAGAAGACAGTGAGTGACGGAAACAAGAGAAGAGAACACGGCAAATAAGAGACATAAAATACATGATCCTTCAATCAGGGGGTTGGATGAGAAATGTAACCTGAGGATGTGATAGTTCTGCCCATCAACTTCAAAATTGAAGTGTTTCGCACCAAAATTGTCGTCTTGCACATCCCTGCCAACTGTTATAATGATCGGCCTTTTAAAAAGTGAGAACGGGAGAGTAGAAATGAGATAGAAACAAAAATTCTTGAATCTTAAAGGCCTATTTTTTTTAAACATAATTTTAAAGGCTCAGGAATACAAACTCGCACCGGTATGCAACAAAGTAGGAAGTCCATGAAGGATGACTTCGTTGACGGAGATAGGAACGGAGAACTTGCGAAGCAAGAGGTCTCCGCCCGTAGGAGGGATGGAGTGCTCTATAGGGAGCGACGAGTATCCAATACAGCAACATTCACCTCCAAGGCGCTTCACTGCTCAATGTCCCAGCTACAAGGATATCTCCACTGGTCGGCTGAACAGATTGTTCTTGGAAAGGACAACACAAGAGAAGCTCAGATCGGTTTATAGAGTAAGAAAGCTTAGGAAAAATGTATTGCTGTCATTGGCATGGATTTGATGAGTACAACATACGAGCATATCAAAAGAATTAAGGAGAGCCAAAATGGCATCTCATTCTAATATTCATTTCATCACAAGAACTGAGTAATGTCAATTAAATCACGGACAATTTCCATCACATTTCATTATCACAACACATAAAAGGCAGGCTGCTGTCAATAGAAAGAAGATCTAGTAGACAACACTGTACTATAACAGATGCAAAGAAGTCACGGATCCACGCAAAACCCCTCGATAAGGCATTCAGATAATTCTTTGTTTACATAATATATGTAGAGATATGTGAGTTGCCTCTGTATGTTAAAGGACTTCTGGTTAAGTAAAAATCTGTACATCTTATTTTAGGAATGAGAGAAAATGCTAGAAATGGTACCAAGCAAGAGGCAGGCAGACAGGCATAGACAAACAGAGACGGAGAGAGCGAAAGAGAGATAGAGATAAAGAGATAGAATAAGAGAGAGAGAGAGAGAGAGAGAGAGAGAGAAGACCTGAGGTGATTATAGGAGGAAGAGGAAGTCAAGAGGCGTGACTGGAATGTCCATGATGTGCACGAGTGTCGTTCCATGGACTGCCCTGGCTGCTCCCCCTTCCTCCCCTTTGCAGACTGTTCCTCTGATTCGCTGGTTTCACAGTGATGATCAGATTGTGCGCATTCGCAACCATCATATCCGTCACCTGGAAAAGATCTCACTTTCTCTCTCCATCTTTCTCTCTCTATCTTTTTCTTTCTATCTCTTTTTCACTCTCTCTGTCTCATTCTCTCTCTCTCTCTCTCTCTCTCTCTCTCAAGCCGTACCTGGTCGAGACTCTTGCCATGAACTTCAATGCCGTTGACCTCGAGGACCTCATCATTGACCGCGAGAAGTCCCGTGCTCTCCGCGAGTCCGTTCTCTACCAAGCGGGAGATGAATATCCCCTGCACCTTCAGCACTCCTTGGGGAGTGACTCGGACAGAATTTCCGTCTCTTATGTAGAATCCAAGCGGGCGATCCGATCCATGCTTGCAAAGTCGAACTCTTCGATGAGCCTCCGGAACAATGTCCACGTCGATGATTGAAGAAACCTCAACGCAGACGTAAACATCAATAAACACCAAGATTCCAATAAAAAGCAAGCAAATTGAAAAGAAGTCGAAACCTGTCTGAAATCTTCGGGGTTAGAGATCGAGTAATTCCTCTTCGGCCTGCTTTGACTGGGTAGAACAAGAGCGGAGAGTCCTTTCTTCTTTCTGTCCATGGCATCAGTACCGTAACCGTACTTCTCCTCCCAAGACTCTCCTTTCCTTTGAATTAGCAATCGTAGAGTAGGGCGGGCAGACTCGAACGACTTTCGAAGATTCTATAACCAGCGACTACTTCAAACAGTCCATCTAAAATAAGTATAAAACATGGTAAATAAGGAAACCTCGTCATTGGTTATGGGAAGAAGGTCACCAGCGGCGGAAGTGTAGCAGAGAGTGAAAGGCACTGAGTGGAGGGAGTGCATGTCTTGCACGAGTTGTCTGGTGTAACAAACACAATCTCATTCTCTTTCTAGTAAGCACTTACAAATATTACTAGTTTATAAGAAATAGTGTACCGAAAATAATCGTAGGTGATGGGTCCATCGTGGGATGGAATAGAAAATCTTCTCCACTCAGAGTCAAACTTCGATTTCACCTCAATTACGACCTCATTGTCAGTAAGTAAAAAAAAAATTGGCACAATTGCCGCCTTGATAAATAACTTTTTAAGGCAGGATAAAACCCGAGGAAATCGACATGAGGCTAATATACTGTGTGCACGCCGACTCCTGGTCTATTCTTCCCAGGATTAGAACAATTTATTAAAGCGCATGGCATGAGGCAAGTGCGGAAGAGCAGGATAATCTAAGAGTCATAATAAAGGTCGAGCGAGAGAGAGAGAGAGAGAGAGAGAGAGGGATAGAGAGAGAGAGAGAGAGAGAGAGAGAGAGAGTATGTCTCTTTCTCTCCCTCTTTCGCTGAACAACTCAATATCCGCGACGGACAATCCGTTCCTCGATTAAAGCAACTAGGAATCCATATCATATCCCACATCGAAGAAAGATTTGCAAATGTAGGAGAAGTGGAAAGTCAGTTATAGCGTATGCCCATCACTAGCGTGGGTTCGGTATCCACATCCCGGCTCTAAGTTTTTCTAACTCAGCGCTGAAATGGCGAGCCGGCTTTTGTTCTTTTTGCCAAAGGATACGAAGCGAATACCTGGAGGAGGTCAGGAATAAGAGTTGGTTGAAGATGAATCGCCCTGCCTTCGCCCTGTACAGTAATTCATTAGCAATCAACTTAGTTGTCAAAAGGCTAAACAACCGAATTCTTCGAATTCCCTGAACCTCGACTCGTACTACGGTCGTTGTAGGACATGAAACACCTCCTGGCAGGGGAATGGTATCAAAGAACAATTCACACCCGATTTGGCAACAACAGTATCCAAAAAGGAACTTTACCAATAGTAAAGCAATCAAGGCAAACTAAACAAAATTTCGTTTATCATCATAACAAATATGGAAACAACAGACGTATAAAGCAACCCGGACTTATTAAAAACATAAACAAGAAAAAACCAACTAATATAATATCTATTTGTCTTCGTCAGAATCTTCCAAGTCGAGTCCATCGAGTTCCTACAAAGCATAAAGTAGCGAGTGTTGTTGAGAGAGGAAGAGAAGTGGGAACTGGCTTCGTCATCGAAGAGAGACTCGTCTATGTCCACGATCTGCTCAATGAGTGCAGCATCCGACAGATTCAGAGTGGCGTCCCGCAGGAATTGCTGTCGGCCCGTGAGCCGGCCTGCCAGCTGAGCTTCTCTCTCCTGCATCATTCAAGTCAAGGCAGTACAGTAACACTCATTAAAAAACTCCAAACGATAAATGATATTGACATAGCATGTGCAGATGTATCTTAAAAATCTTTTGTTCCTTAAATAATACGAAAATGTCGTTGCACCTATTTCATATTAAGAATTGAAATAAAATCCACCGGCATAAAGACTTTGCACAATATCTTTAAGTAAAATTTTACCTTAAAAAATATATCTTTTAATGGAAGAAATACCTTCTGTGCCTTCTCCTTGGCCGCTAGTCGCTCCTTGTCGAATTCGTCTTTCCATTTCTTAAAGGTCTCCATGGTCACAGGAGTTCCTGAAATAAGAACAATAGAAGTAAATTATAATTGTTTACAACCCCTCATCATACATCTTTTTCGCTTAAAAAAAATTGTACTCGACGTTCTCGTCCTCTCAAGATTGCACAAAGAAATAACCGTGGAATCTCTTTTGCTCGATTTCTTCCTTATTTTTCAAAGCCAATTCATTTACTCGATCGCGCGCTCTCACCTTCTCTTCCACCAGTCTTCCAATCTCCTCCTTAAACAATTTAAGCAGAGGAGACTTACATCAAAGAAACGCAATACAAATCTCACAGACTGTTCATCCAATTAGAACAGCCCAATCCTAAAATTACCGCCAGGTTCTAAAAGTGAGGGGAAATATGAAAAATATAAACCTGAAGAGCCGAAATAATGGTGAAGACCATAGGCATTCCAAGATTCTCAGATGATACAACTTGCAGCTTCTCAATGAGGTCTGCTGTTGTATTCTCGTCGAAATCCTCTTCCCATTCTGTGAACTTCAAGAACGGAACGCAGTCCGGATATTCCTTCGGTAATGCAACAATCAGATTCAACGTGAAGTCGTCTTCTGTAGTCGAATTCGTCTAACAACAGCTACGATATTACAAGAAAGACGTTGATCTGATCAACAAACCTGGTTCGAACTCAATGTAAATTGAATCTCAATGTTGGGATAAGCGGACTCGAGCACTTCAAATTCGTGTTCTTGAAAGATAGCTGACAGCGCTTCGATTTCTTGCTGTTGTGATTCCTCATGTTCCATATAAAGAAAAGGAGATTGTGAAAGTTCAGGCTGCACACGAACCACGACCAACACGCCTTTCAAGGAGTTTGCACGAGATCAACATCAATTTCATGTGAAGCGAAGAGAACAAGCAGCACAAAATGAAGAATAAAAACATAAGCTAAATGGAAAGACCACTTCTACCAGAACGGAGGATTATTCATTAAATGCCATAAAGGGCCGTGGCCTGTCAGTTAGAAAATCATCAATTTGTGGAATGCGCTGGTTGTCGTCCTCTCGTATCACGCACGAAATAATAAATAATCACGACACGGATGAGTAGAGCGCACATCCATAACAGAATTACAATAAATAGTCTCTTGTATTGGCATCAAGAACGCTCTGTCGAGAAAGATGCATTACATAAAAAGAAGGCGAGAAAGATTGAAGGGTTGTGTAATGACATGGAGAGTATGAAAACGAAAGTGAAGAGGATTGTCGACGACCCAGATCAGATACGAATGGGGAATGCAATGAGAGCAGTCTTGCTTAGGATGCTCTTCATCTTTCTTCTCCTCTGGCAATTCCCGGCTTCAACAACCCTGCCTGCAGGTTTCATAGTAGGCATCTCCTGACGGTCAGAAAGAAGCTTACAGGAGGCATCGAAGTGCCCGGCCGGACTGTTCCGATTCTTAGACTACTCGAGAACTATGCCGTGTCTTGTACACCGAATGAGAAGAAGGACTTCAGCTTCGAACAGCTATCACAAGTCTCCCTTTTCTCTGCTCTCTTCTGTTTACATAAGTCTTTTCTTAGCTCCAGCTTCTTTTTAAGTTTCTTCTTTCCCCGCTGCCTCTCCTCTCTGTCTAATAACTAACCATTCAGTTGATGCAAAGTTTGAATGCGGAGGAAGTGGCGAAGAAGATCTACAATTCTCTCTTTTTCTCCATTGCAGATGTCAACATTGAGCAGCTCATGGGGAAGTGGCATACGGTATGTCCATTTTTTGTAAAGAAGTATGTATGTACATACACTTATCTTGTGCTACTCTTCAGTATGAACATTTCATTTTCTTTTATTCTATTTATTAAATGTACAAATTATATTTCCAATTCTTGATTGCTATCTTTGCTTCGTTGAGGTGGTCGATTCACGAAGCGTACACGAAGAGCAATGCACCGTTTTCCATTGTCAGCTATCTTTACAGAATCTTCTTTGTTAGAAATCCACGACGATATTGCAGTTGACTTGCTGACAAAGGCGGAGTACACTGCTACCTTTTCTTTAATGCAATACTCCGTCCGTGGAAAGAAGACAGTAATGTACGAGGGATACGGTAGGATGGTGGGGCCAGACCCGGGGAGCTTCTCATCTCAACGGGCCATCCATCCGACCCTTGTCCTTGTCAGTCTTCCACTCTTCCCTGGCAGCAGAAGAGGAGATGCTTTGAGATGTTCCCGTTCGACTTGGAGGCCTGAAGGCAGACGGTTCTTTCGACTACGTCATTCTCTCCCAGCCCCTCAAATTCCCCACAATGGTCCTCGCCCGGGATCGGCTCCAATTCCAGAAGAAATATCGAAAAGAGGTAACTTTGCTTGGAGGCTGGCTGGCCGTGCCTTGTAGCATCGAACTATCTCTTGAGGTCTACGACTTCTGCGAGAAGTTCGGGTTCCTGTCCCCGGTGTCCGCTCTGAACACCCGTCTTCACTTCGTGGATGCTGCCAAATGCACCGACGCCGCTCTCTCTTTCTCCCAACTTCCGCCCTTCTCTTCCTTAAGACACTAACTTTCTCACAATCAGACGCGGCCTCTTTTTTCAGAACATCAATTTCTCTAATCGTCTATATGTATGTACATATGTGTATAAAGAACAAATTTTAGTTTCTCTATAATATACATAAATTTACCTATTTTGAATGTATATTTGCATGCCCATTTATTTACCTAATTGTATGTATGTATACAATGATAAAATACAAAGAAAAGGTTTGCAGTGAAAACGGTTATTGTGACTTGCTTTTTTTTGTTGTGTGGTAACAGTGTAGCTGTCCACTGCAATGGTTTCCATGGAAACAGAAGACTGAGAAGGGGAGAGGAGAAATTTAGAAGGATTTTGCAGGAGAGGGGAAGGGGAGAAGGATTCTGCTGCCATGGCCCGCGCCGACCTCGCCGACGCCTATTCGGGCTTCGATGACTACGATCACGCCTACGATACTCAGGTCATTCTCTTCCATCCTGAAAAGAGAGATGTCATTGTTCATGGCCATCACTTGTAGCATCTCCCGAATGACCCGTCGTTCCAAGAAGCTCTCTCCCGCTCCAGCCACGGCAGAAGGCCGGTCGGTCTTTCACCTTCCTTTCCTCACTGAGTTGTACATCTCTCAGATGTCGAAGATGGGCCCGGGCCGACTGGCCACTGCTTCGATGGGAGTTGCGAGGGGAGAAACAGCTCTCGCACGGCCCATGACTGCTGTCAGAGCTGCCGGATACTCTTCATTCGCTAGACGAACTATCGCACACGAAGCGAACATTGCTGCCAGGGCACCCAAGGATGAGAGGTTGGCGAGAGAGAGACAGAGAGAGAGACAGAGAGAGACAGAGAGAAAGAGAGTCAGAGAGTGAGAGTATAGAGGGAGGAGAGAGTGTGAGCGATCTCTTGTAAGAGATATAGAGAGAACATGAAGTAATGCGAAAGATGCAAAGAGAAGAAAAAGAGGATATTCTGCAGCATCGACAACAAGATGAACGAGATGGAAGAAGTAGTCTTGGGCTTGGTGAGGGAGAGCGCGATTCTGGCAGAAAAGAAGGAGCTCAAGGCAGCTCTTGAGAAGGCCAAGGAGGCTGGCTAGTCATATTACTTCTGTATTACCGACTGAATTGGACAGGGGGGAATGAGAAAGAGAGAGGAAGAGAGACAGAGAAGAGAAAGAGAGAAGCGAGGGAGAGAGAATGCCAAGAAATGTGTGCAGGTCGGCGAGATCGAATGATTGTGAAGACAAGAGAAGAGAATGGACTGAGTGACCAACTCAATCTCGACCTTTCCTTCACTGTCATGTCCAATCTAGCACAGCAGGTATCTTCTGGTGAATACGAAGTACATAGTAATAACAGAACGAGAAAGAGAAAGGCCCTCTTTTGTCTTCGTTCATTGTCCAAGAAGTTCAGTACTTGGCAAACGACATGACATCCGAGGCCTTGAGTACGTACGAGTTGATGATGAGGAGCAAGTCCTTCCCTTCGGCTGCCCGTCTGAAGCTGAACATGGGGAACATCTTCTTCCGCCGCAAGGACTACGAGATGGCGATGAAGCACTACCAAATGGCTCTGGATCAAGTGCATTCCGTGCAGAAGAGAACTCGGTAGAGAATAGTAAAAGAGGAAAGATGAAATGGTTGACTTGACTGTAGCCTGGCCATCCACGCGAACATCGCCATGGCCCTCGTCCGCCTTGGCAGGTATGACGACGCCTTCGCCCAGTACGAGCATTGTGTCGAGGATCGGCCTTCTCCTCTTGCTGCCCACAATCTTGGCACGCCTCATTCTACCTTTCTCTTTCTCTTGTCTACGAAAGACTTTACAAATATCTACCAACATAAATACGGAAAATATTTATAGAATCAGAGAACTTCAAATGTCTAATTTGCTTTCAGTTCTGACAGCTTACTGTCTAGAGGACAGCGAGAAAATGCGAGACTCGTTCCTTCGTCTCCTTGAAATTCCTTCTTATTCAGAGGATGATCTGAAGGTGTTCTGAGACTCTTCATTCTAAACAACTCATACAAAGTAATGTTGAAGGCAAACGACGACGGAAGTGGTCTGCTTAGACAACTAATGAAGGATGACCAGTTGGGAGTAGGGCTGAGGAGGAGGAAGGTCGCCATTGAGAGAAACATTCTCACTGCTGCCAAAGTTATCGCCCCTGCCATTGCAGAAGAGTCAGCTCACCTTCCTCTCCAATTCCTCTCTCTCTCTCCCCTTCTCTCTCTCTCTCTCTCTCTCTCTCTCTCTCTCTCTCTCTCTTGCTCTCTCGCTTTCAATATCTCTCTCATTTCTTTCTTGCTCATTCTATCTCTCTCTCTCTTTTTCTTTCTCGATTTCTTTCTTTCACTTACTCTCCACTCTTTCTCCTTTCCATACCTCTCCTATCCGTTAATATCTTTCAATTCCTCACTTCCTCACTCTATTTCTCTTTCTGGTTTTCACTGCCTCTATCTCTCTCTGACTCTCTCTCTCTCTCTCTGACTCTCTCTCTCCATCCCTCACTCACTCTGTCTCCTTCTCTCCTATCTTTCTCACCTTATCTCTTTCTACTCTCTCTCTCTCTGCCTCTCTCTGACTTCCTTTCTTTCCCTCATTCACTCCTTCTCTTTCTCTTTTCTCTCTCTCTCTCCGCTCTCTCTCTCTCTCTCTCTCATCCCTCTATCTCTGCAGTTCGGCCCAAGGACACGAATGGTGCATCGAAATGATGAAGCAGTCAGAGTTCGCATACTTGGCCAGCGAGTTGGAGATGGCGAAGGCAGTGCAGTTGATGAGGGAAGGGAAACTGGAGCAGGCAAGCCAGGCACTCGCCTCCTTCTCCAACAAGGACAACAAGACGGCCGCTGCTGCTGCTTCCAATCTGGCTGTTCTCGAATGGGCAGTTAGTAAGAGAGGGAGAGAAAGAGATAAGACTAACAATATGCAGTACACTTGATAGAGTGGCGAAAAGGGTCGTTCGGCTGCGCTCTCTCTGGTGAAGCAGGCGCTGTCTCTCGATCGGTACCAGACAGCAGCCCATGTCATGGCGGGGATTCTGCACTGGGAAGAAGGGAAGACGGATGTTGCCATCGCTCATCTCCAGGAGGCACTCGACAACGACGCGCTCTGTGCACAGGCATGGCCGAATCTTGCTCTCTCTTCTCTCTCTCTCTCTCTCTCTCTCTCTCTTCTCTCTCTCTCTTCCCTTCCTCTCTCTCTCTCTTCTCTCTCTCTCTCTCTCTTCTCTCTCTCTCTCTCTCTTAAGAGAGTGAATTCAGTTCTTCATTTCCCTCTTTCCTTTACTCTTTCCAGGCACTTTACAACCTCGCTCTCATCTACCGCAAAACAAATCGCATAGAGAATGCCCTGGAGTGCTTCTATAAACTAAACAACATCTTACGCAATAATGTCCAGGTGTCTCCCCAAGTTCCATGAGATCGAACTTTATGATAACTCATTTTCTAATCGTTTTAGCAGTTGAAATATCTTTTTTTCAGGTCCTCTGCCAGCTTGCATTAATATATGAATTTATGGAGGATAGCGGACAAGCAATCGATCTGTATTCGCAGGTAGATCGGCACGTCCAATCAGAGAATGGGAAATTAATCCTTCCTTAGGCTAATTCTCTTGCTCCATCCGATCCTTCGATTTTAACCCGACTGGCCACCATCTACAACAACGAAGGAGACAAGACGCAAGCATTCCAGTGTCTATACGATGTACTCCTTTTTTTCACTCGCGAATTCCTTCGTTTTACTTCTCTCTCTCTCTCTCTTTACCTCTCTCTCTCTCTCTTTACCTCTCTCTCTCTCTATCTCTCTTTACCTCTCTCTTTCAGAGCTACCGATATCTCCCTTCAAATCTGGCTGTTATTGAGTGGATGGGCGCATATTATGTAGAAGCTCAGTTTGCTGAGAAAGCAGTGAGCTACTTCGAGAAAGCCGCGATTATGCAGTTAGAGAAAGAGAGTGAGAGTGAGAGAGAGAGAGAGAGAGAGAGAGAGAGAGAGAGAGAAAAGAGAGAGAAAGAGAGAGAGGACGATGGCTTAATTGGCAGGCCGAATGAGATGAAATGGCAAATGATGATCGCGTCGTGCCACCGCCGCTCTGGCAACTACCAAAAGGCATTCCAACTCTACAAGAACATCCACAACAAATTCCCCTCCAACACTGAAGTTCTAAAGTTTCTTGTGAGGATTGCAACCGATCTCGGCGTTGCGGAAGCCAAGGAATACGCCATGAGACTCGAACGGGCGGAGAAGGTTCTTCCTCTTTCTCTTTTCAACCGAATATCACTCTCTTCAGGTCAAACAACTAAGACAGCAAAGAGAGAGCGACTCTGCACAGAGCAAGCGACACTCTGCCAACTCGGCCCATAGTCTACCACTGCCCATCTGTTCGTTCCTCTCTCCTTGCTCTCTCCCCCTGAGTTCCTTTTCCTCATTCCATTCTTCCTGTCCCTCTCCTCACTTGCAGCTGAGAGAACATCGTCAGGAGAGCATCGACTGTTGAGTGCCCACGCGTCGAGTGAGAGCGAGCCCTACCGTCCACCTCCGCGGGACATGAGTCAGTTCATGTGCTTATCATCGTTTGGTCAGAGCATACAGTAATCTCGTACCATCAAATCTTCTTAAACAGTCATCACGAGCGTTGTGTTATAAGAAACACGACATTTTAATCATTTAATAAAGAAGGCAATGCAAACCAGTAAAACATGCCTATTCCTAATCTTCACAGAATCCGCAGATCTGAGCTATGTGGACCCAATTGGAAACGCCCCGGTCCGTCCGAAGACTGGGCATCGGGGAGGTCTCATCCAAAACAGAGACGACTCCTTTGAGGATTTGGACGAATCTTTCCTTCCCAATTAAGGCAGCATAAAGCATTAACTGTACTACAATTTGCAATACTGCAAGATAACAATAAACATAACAACAACTAAAATCCAACGGGCATCATTAATTGAGATCACTTGGCAACCGGTTTGCCTCTGCCTGCCTTCTTGAAGCTATCAGCGTCCTTATTCTTCAGTTGAGCAATGGAAGGAGGAACCGACCGCTTACTCTTGTAGTTGTTTATCAGTTCCTCAATCATATTCTCCGATATCAGAGACACGCCCATTTCTATCTTGTCTGCTCAACCTGGAAGGCGTTGCTAGACGATTTGCGAGGCGGCTTCACGATCGGAGGAATCTTCAAGAATTTTCTCACAGCCTCCAATCGGAAGACTCCAGCGTAGATCAGAGAGATCATGTTGGAAGCACACCAGTACACACACAAACCGCTTCCGAATTGAGAGCTACCTGAGGAGAGAGAGAGAGAGAGAGAGAGAGAGAGAGAGAGAGAGATGGATGAGAGAGAAGAAGAGAGAGCGCGAGAGAGAGAGAGAAATGGATGAGAGAGAGACAGAGAGAGAGAGAGAGAGAGAGAGAGAGAGAGAGAGAGAGAGAGAGACTGACATGCAAAGACAATGACG
The DNA here is from genome assembly GCA_945643635.1 of Allodiplogaster sudhausi. Classification (NCBI taxonomy): domain Eukaryota; kingdom Metazoa; phylum Nematoda; class Chromadorea; order Rhabditida; family Diplogasteridae; genus Allodiplogaster; species Allodiplogaster sudhausi. Next base: position 1,035,179 of record CALZFC010000056.1, read on the forward strand.
GGTAGACCGTAGAGCATGCCAAGTCGTATAGCCGGGGACATCTGGTCGGAGCTGGTTCCCATCTCGATGCCGACTCTGGAAACGAGTGCCATGGTGGCTGCGCTGATGAGAGGGAGGGCGTAGAAGGGGTCGGCGACTGTCAAATCAGTGAACCACGCAGTGCCCCCCGTCGACAGTCCCGGATAATTGACCTCAAATCAATTGGTGAACGCTTCGTTTCTAGTCGTCAATTTGGTCTCAAACTTATAGCATTAAAAGTTGTCTTTGCTCAATACAAAATACGACGAATGTCTCTGGAAATAGCACGAAAAGTCTCCTTGCACTGGGATTGCTTTTTCTTTATGATTTTTTTTTTAAACAAACTAAGCTTACCTACCTTTACTGGTTTCCAAACAAAAAAAACTTGCTACAAAACAAGAATTGAACAAAATAAAATTTATTTCCATTCTACAAACCGCAATCATTTTCTTGATAGCGAAGAACTGCGTCGCAAAAACAGATCCATTTGCAAGAAGAACGAAGAATTGTCTACCTAGACGGATATCCTAAATCGAATAGAACATATTTAGATAATATAATCAAGGAGCAATGGTGCGCATTTTACAATACATTTTGAATATGGATTTCAAGGCCTCAACAACAAGCAACTGGTTTATTGAATAATTTTCACACTATGAATCATAACAGGGAAAAAATTAACAAAAAGATAGAAAAATATACCTTGGCTCGTAGGAAGTCACGCTGTTCAATTAGCACTTGTTGCATAAGCAAATTGTTACCTTCCCTCAAGTAAACATATTTTTTTCCAATGAGGACAAAAACGATTTCCTCAGAAAACGACGTACTCAAAGGAGAAACCAACTTCTGAGCATCTTGAATGCGACTTCTTAAATCCTCGAGTTCTGTCCTGTATTTGTTCTGCTTAGCAACAAGTTGCTGAGACATGATCGGGACGGCAATCAGAGCAAGGCGAAGAGCTACGGTCGCTGTAATCCTCGTCGCGACCAGAGATGGTAACGGCCCGGCCCGGCCCGGCCCTGGCGGGCCCGCGGGCCGGGCCGGCCCAATTTCCCGGGCCCCGGGCCGGGCCGGGCCGGGCCCAAAAAAGTTGGGCGGGCCCGTGAGCCCGTTTGGGCCCGATATTTAAAAAAATAGAAGTAGGTGGTGATAAAATAAACTCCGAAGTGAGAAATACAATGAAGACAGTCATACTGCTGACCCTTTTTACTTCTCTTTCAACACCGTAGTTGTCACTCTCACCGTCTGTCAATTTTCCCTGCTGTCACTCTCGTTCTCGGTCATTCTTATGAACATCATGCCTGTTTATCTTATTTCAATTGAGTTACTTTAATTGTATTTCTGTTAAGTTTTTCCTCGTCGGCGGGCCGGTTTAGAGGCTTCGTCAACTAGTGAGATGGAGGGCGACCCCTTAGAAGTCGATGATGTTCCAGAAATGGATCGGAGGATCCTTAAAAGATTTTTGGTATGATTTCTTTTAGTTTGGCGTATGACTTTTCCTACCTGTTTTAAATTTCAGGAAAAGACTATGGGACATCCGAGCACTCCAGAGAGCAGCTGCAGTCGGTGGCTAACGCGCAGTTGGACCGTCTGCTCTCCCGCGAATTCCTTTTCTTCCGCGAGCGTCGAAGAGGTGCTGATGGTGACCCCATCAAGCTTCTCCACTACAGCTACTACGGAGACGAGGCAACTGCGATCGTGACTCGTTTCGTCTTTTGCTCGCAATGCCACCTTGTTATGACGACAGGCGGCAATGTCAGGTGCAAACCTTTTTTGTTTGTTTGTCCTGTACCTTCAACAGCTTCATATCAGCATATAATTGGTCGCTCTTTATGTTTAGCCGACATCTGGACAAATGCAAGAAGGCCAAGAACACGAAGACGGTTTCCTCTACATTGACACAAGGACGAATTGACGGATTCGTGGCGAAGATTTCGGTTAGCGGCACACAAGAGGAACAGCAGCAGATCTCAAGCGCAGTTGCTAAGTGGGTAGTTACAAGCTCGCGTCCTTTTTCAATTGTCGAGGACGCGGGATTTAAGGACGTGATCTCTGCGGCAATGAAAATTGGGTTAGAATTTTTTCTCTTACTTTTCTTCAGATCAAGCCACCAATGAGTTTCGTTTAGAGCTAAACGCCGTAACGTCGATAACTTCGATGTGGCCAGTATCGTGCCTACGCGAAAGACGGTTTCAAATCGACTACATGGCATTCAAGAAGAACTCCTCGCAAAGAGCGGAGCGGAAGTTGTGCGCCATCTCGAGACCGTTGGTGGCGCGTTCTCAGCAGACTATGGAAAGAGGAAGGACGACTATCTCACGCTTGTTCTTCATATCATCTACGAGTGGTATGTTCTTTAAATCCTAAATACTTTTGTCAAATTCTCTGCTTTAGGAAGTACTTCAGTATCCATGCAGCCATGAGGCATTGTAACTTTGCGAAAAAGGACAACACGCAAGTCTGGTCTGATGTCGTGCAAGCAGCAAAGTCGTTTGGCCTTGGCGAGCGTGCTCTGCAAGACGTTTTCTGTGCTTCCGACGAGGGTTCGAACATCACGAAGGCCCTCAGGCTTAATAACGGAAAAAGTAAAATTTATCAGATTTATATTTATCTGTCTTTTTGTTTTTTTTCTTCTTTAGATGTGAGCTGCATATGCCATGTTGCGAACAACATCTGCAAAAGGACGTTTAATCCCTACAAGAATCGAAAGGGGTTACTCTTCGTTAACGACTTGGATGACGAAGAGAAGGAATTGGTCCGGAGAGCGCGCCAGATCCTTACGGAACTGAAGATCGTTGTGAACGGCGTTCGAGGAACAGAAGTCGGCCATTCTCTGAGCAGGCAGCTTCCACTGGAGGTGGAGACGCGCTGGCTATCCAAGCTGAAGGGCTTTCCAAGAGTGCGCGGACGAGCTGTTCAAGTACAAGGATCGAGGGAAGCTGTCAGAGGTACCATTTGAGATTAAATTTTGTAAAATCAGTTAACGCTCATCGTATTAATACCATTTACAGGATGTGAAGCGAGGTCTACAGTATCTCTACGAAAATCGTCAAGAGTTTGAAGATGTTCTACACATCCTGGTTCAATTTGAGGAATTTGTGCTCTTCTTCCAGGTATAACAAAATTGATATATCGTTAGATATTTATTTTGACGAGTTGTTTTTTTTAGAAAGATGCTGCAGTCATCTACGAAGTGTGGCCTAAGTGGCACGAACTGAAGGAATGCTTTAACAGCATTAATAGCACATGTGACTCGGCAATGCAAAGTGCACTGGCTCGCAGTGCACTTAAGTGCATGTTGCGGAAGGAGGAGGATGGAGTCATTTCCAAGTTACACCGCATGGCCACTCTTCTGCACCCGAAGCGAAGACAGTTGCGGAAGCTGGCCTCAGACTCAGAGCGTAAGGAGGTCATCCGATCTCTAAAAGATTATGTCGGAGAACTAGCAGGTAGAGATGCCGGTGGTTCGCAGCCAAAACCCCTATAGTTGCCTAGGACTGAATATGATGATCTTGACGAATCAGGTGATAATATTGTTTCCGAAGTAGACTCATACCTCAATGCTTCATTCAACTTCCGCGATTCTAGTGGAAATATCCATGATAACCCCTTGCTTGCTTGGAAGGAGCGAGCCACTGACTTCCCTGTTCTCAGTCGCGTTGTTTGCCAGTTGTTTTCTATTCCCGCTTCTACCGCTACGGCGGAACGGTCATTTTCCGACCTCAGAAATCTGATCCCTGAGAAGCGAGATAGGATTGGGGCTGACTCTGTCTTCCATTCTCTTGTTGTCCGATCACTCATGAAGTTCGAACAGTCTTTGAATCCTGGCTAACAAAAGTTCGAGCAGTCTTCGAATCCTCACGACATTATGAAATCGTTTGGTTTTTGTTATTCTCTTACTTGTTAATCCTTTTTTACTCATCATTTTTTAACTGTGTAATAAACTAAAGTGTCTTATTAAACAGGATTTAATTGACGAACAAGGCCAAATCGGGTTCAAACTTTATTTAAATCAGAAGTTTTGAAGATCGGGCTCAAACGGGCCCACGGGCCGGGCCGGGCCGGGCCGGGCCCAAAATTCTAGGGCCCGGAAATCGTTCGGGCCGGGCCGGCCCAGACCTTGGGCCCGACGGGCCGGGCCGGCCCAAAATTTTTGGGCCATTTACCATCTCTGGTCGCGACATCATAACATTCAAACAAAAAACTAAACATGCAAAAAAACTGACCACACACGATGGTGACCCACCAGGGAAGGTCAGCGTGGATGTGAATGCCTTCAAGGGCCATTCGGAAGTAGCTTGACGGCTTCCACCACGAAATCAATCCCAACTCACCGAGAACGCTAAAAATGTCGTTTGACTTTATATAATCAATTATAATGTAATAAAAATAAGGACCTGGAGCCAGATTCAACAATTTCTTCAAGTGACGGCCTCGGCGGAGGAGGGATCGGAGGGGCAGGGATATCGAAGTCGGCCTGAAGCAAGGCAGTGAAGCACAAAGCAACTAATAAAACCATCGGCAAACATCAAAAGACGAGCTGAAGATTTCCTTTGACGAGATCTGTCTTCTCTGGACAGTAAGTGGACAGAAAACCGGTGACTTCCGAGTTCTCATCACGAAAGAGGCAAAATGAGGAAGACGAGAACGAGGCACTGACAACATTCTAAAAGAACTCAGTTATTCCTCTCTTCAAAACACATCCCAGTTAGCCAAGAAAGAAAGGAGCAATGCGAACTCCGATAAAAAGTGCAAAGATGATCGTTTACTGATACCTGTTCCACCAATAATTCACCAATAGTGAACCATTAAACCTATTTCTCGGCATTAACCTTTCAATACCATAGCTATAAGAGGCCCCTCTTTCTACAAAACTGACACACTGAGCATTTCCGTGCCATTAAATGCCGTACTTTAGTCTAGAGTGTCACACCAAAAATAGAATTTCGTGTATTCCTTGCAGTTTTCGAACAAGATTCATTTTATTCAATTCCACGCAATTTTTGAAAAATTCTGTGACATTTACAACGCAACAGATTATACCAAGAGAAGAGTTAACCGGAAAAGGTAAGAGAAAGAAAATAAGAAAATGGCAGTTAACATACTCAGTGATGTACATATTCTCAAGCTAATTCATTAATTTTCTCGATCTCTGTTTGCACAGCCTGAAATTCCAAAAAAAAGTAGTTTCAAGAATGTGAAGAAAAGAAAACTAAGCGTTGCTTGCAATAGGGACTGCTTCGTCTAATCTTTGTATTTTTTTCCAATGACTAATTTTTGCCGTTGAATATAATCTCCGGAATAAGCGTAACGATTTGCTGTCAATCCCTATACATGGAAAAGAAAGCATAACAGAGGAATAACTCTTTTGCAATTAAAGGGAAATTGCGAGGCTTTTAAGGAATGGATAAAAGATTTCCGCGAGTGAAAGGCAGAGAGAGGGTCGCTGGAGAGAGAGCGCGATAGAGAGAGGGTGAGATAGAGAGTGAGAGAGAGAGAGAGAGAGAGAGAGAGAGAGTGAGAAGACATCGTGCTGTCCGGCTGGCTGAAGGCATGGCAACGATAGTAAGCCTGTCAAAGGTGAGAGATTGACATGAAATAAAGGAGAGAGAGAAAGAGGGAGAAGGAGAGAGAAAGAGGGAGAGGGAGAGAGAAAGAGAAAGAGAAAGAGAGGAGAGTGTGAGACAAGGAGAGAGATTATAGTGAGGCAATGAAAGAGAGAGAGAGACAGAGAGACAGAGAGAGAGAGAGAGAGAGAGAGAAAGAGAGAGATAGAGAACGAGAGAGAGAGAGAGCGAGAGAGAGAGAAGCATGAAATGGGTACGCGCGAGCTACATATGCTCCACCTCTTCATATTCCACTCTAGCATTCCACTTCAGTCCTTAATATATGGATAAATTATAGGTGTTAATAAATGTATTACTGAGGAATGAAATGCGTCGGAAGAGAAAAGAAGATGGAAGCGTCCAAGGATGACTAAGCGGACTCCTTCTTCCTCTTCCGTTCCTCCTCAGGCCAATGCTCTTCTCGAGGGCACAACTCCTAGCATGGATGATGTCTCTGCTACTTCTTCCGGTTCTGCTCTCTCTCTTCGCCCCTCTCTTCGCTCCTTTCTCTGTCTATGCTCTCCTCTTCTTCTATGCTCTCATCACCATCCAGGTAACAATCTGAAAATGCCTCTCAATTATGTATTCTCCTTTTCAACCCTTCTTCTTTTTTCAATACTTTTAAATGTAATCCGTCACATTCAAATTTGAAGAAAAAATTTTCCTTGCTGTTTTTTCACTTCTTTTGCTTCCGTCATGTGGGAAATTTACTGAGAATCTGGACTGAGATTTCAGAGAAAGTCATAGAGTTCGTGTAAAAGTTGGCTGACGCGACGACTACAAAATCAGACTCCTCTGGTTCTTGGAAATTTTCTGATTAGTAGTGATTCAGACATCACAAGGAAAATAGACGAATTCGCGGAAAGACGATTATTTGCACGACGAAGGAAGAGTTGTGTGATGGAAGGAATGAGCTGCTCTAGGTGCTGCTCTTGACGATCTATGACCCTGCTCCAGTCGCGGTGCGGAAGATCAGGGCAGGCGGACAGAAACCACCGCCCTATTCAGGAAGCACTCGTCATGCCATTCGCAATGGATTCTGCACTCTCTGCAAAGTCAACGTGTATGGCACTCTCTTTTCTCTTCACTTTTCAATCCATTTCAAGAGCAAGCAGTGTTATATCCATTCCATTTAAAATGGCGCGTTCATTGGAACAATAGATCACTCTTTTTTTCTGAAATCAAATTAGCTGGTTATTCCTCACTAAAAAAATAATTGTCCCCCTCCATTATATCTAACACTTATCGTTAGCAGTAGGTATTGAAAAGATTGCGAAGTCTATCACTTCACGGGATAGAAAGTAAGGAAGAAACCTAGTGTATGAATAGAAGACTAAATAGAATAAAAGGAAGATTCCAGTAAAGCGGGCACAAAACACTGCAAGAGATGCAACAAATGCATCGAAAACTTCGACCACCACTGCATATGGCTGAATAACTGCATTGGAGGCAAGAACTATCGGTTAGCATCCAGAAAGATCTTTGACATTCAAAATGAACTCATTAACTGATACTGCAGGTTGTTTATTGTATTAATAATCTGCATGGCAGTAATCCTCACAACAATCATTGCTTTCCTGGTAGTGGTTGCTGCTCTCACTTTCATCAACAGCCCTCTCATTTCTGTTGAAGATGGTCAGTTACTAGAACCCGTATCAGAAGAATTATGATTTAGAAAGACTAGATTATTTATACAAATAGTGCATAAGATAATGTGGAAAGTGATCGACAAGAGGAGAGAAAGAGAGAGAGAGAGAAAGAGAGAGAGAGAGAGAGAGAGAGAGAGAGAGAGAGATAAGAAAGTGTGAAGAATGAGAAAATGATGGGAAGAATTGGCTGTCAGGGATGCTCGACATCACTCTTCTGCGAGTGCCAGTCGCTCTCTGGGCGATTGGTTGTGTCTTTGTCACTCTCTTCCTCTCAATCTGCGATGGTCTCGTAATTCATCTCATCGTCTTCCACATCAGAATCCGTAATACGCTTATCATTATCGCTTAAAAAGGCCCATTGCGAGCAGAAAACCACCAATGTCAACATATGTGAAGTTTCCTGCAATACCCCTAGGGACGTGGTTTCAGGACTGCGAGGGGAGACTACCTATGCATTCATTACACGGGAGAGACGGTCACTTCCGACAAGCAACAGTGTCAGTCTCAATGTAAGAATCAGGAATCGGGTGGTGGATTGAGGGGATGCTATGCACAGCAAATGCATTCTCACAATTCAGAATCACCCCACGACGGAGACAATGACAACAGTAGAAGACAGATCAGTGGGAACAGAAGCTGGAGTAGGAGTTCTCTCACGGGCCACCGTCCACTCAGCTACTATTAATTGGACTACCCACAGGCGAGAATCTCCAACCCAATCTCCCTTAATCATTCTTCTCTTTCCATCTCGATAACTTCTCTTTCAACTCACATTCATATTCTGACTTCCTTCAACGCTTTTCCGTTTTCAGTTGTCACATCATTTTGCCTGGCCGTAATGGCATGACAGACTAGCTCTTTCTCTCTCTCTGTCTACCTCTCGACTATCTTTTTCTCACTCACTCTCTCCCTCTCTCTAACTCTCGACTATCTTCTCTCTCTCTCTCTCTCTCTCTCTCTCTCTCTCTCCCTTTCTATCTAATTCTCCCTCTTGCTATCTCTTTCTCTCTTTCTGTCTCTCTCTTGCTATCTCTTTCTTTCTCTTTCTGTCTCTCTCTTGCTATCTCTTTCTTTCTCTTTCTATTTCTCTCTCATTCTCACTCTCAATCTCTATTGCCACTCCCTCGCTCACTCTCACTCTCATTCTTTCTCTCTCTTTCTCTCTCTTTCCATATCCCTTTGTCCTTTCCTCCCCGAAGACAATGACAACGGTATGAGACTATAGTTTCTCTGCTTCTCTGATCTCAAATCCAATAAGGAAAAATGTTTAGCAGCATTCGATTGCCTACTCTCCGTGAAGAGCCTCAATTCCCTCAACAACTTCAGCCGACTGATTTCCGACCAAATAGGTTAAAGAATGTTTCGTTATTTGGCACGGTGATCATTTTATTTTTTAAACTATAACTATCATTCTTTATTGTATCAAACTCCTTCTTTATTTTTTTCTCTTTATTTTTAGCAGAACATGTTGTATTTTTTTTTTTTTGGCGATGAACGTACCAAATAAGTCCATCATTTATAGTCCTTTCGCTCTCTCCTCAATATCTCGCACTCTCTCACCCTGATCTCATATTATTTCGGTCTTTTCTCTTGATCCCCGCTCTCCCCTTCTCCTCCAGCGCTTCTCTCATCCTCTCCTCCACCCTTTCTCTCCTCCTCTCCTCCACCCTTTCTCTCCTCCTCTCTTTCTTTCCCGTTCCCTTGTCCTCTCTCTCTCTCTCTCTCTCTCTCTCTCTCTCTCTCCTGGATAAGATTGGCTTTGCAGAGTGACTGCTTTGGTTTACACACTGGCCAGCCGAAAGTGTCCGCTTACTTATTTCTCCTTCTCCGTTCATTCCCATTGCGGTTGCCTTTGGCTCTCTTCTCTTTTCTTGCTTCATTGTCTATTGTCCCTTCTCGCTCCTTTTCTTTGATACTTCTACTTCTCACTCCACCTCTCTCTCTCTCTTTCTCTCTCTCTCTCTCTCTCATCTCTCTCTCTCTCTTTCTCTCTCTTTCTCTCTCACTCTCTCATTCTCTCTCTCTCTCTCTCTGGCTTCTCATCTTTGGTGCATTCGTTGTCTCGGTGTCTAATCAATGATAAAGGGAGAAAGGTGTTCAGGTCAGAGGCCGCAGTGGATCCGCAGCAGTGAGCGAGTAGGTGACGACGAAGAGAGCAGTAAGGTGAAGAGAGACCAGACGATGAGAGGACTCCTCTCTCTCTTCCTCCTTCTCTCTCTTGTCGTTGTCATCATCGAGAGCCAACTGAAGAGTTCCTCCGATGACGATGAAGAGAGAGAGGGACAGCCAAGACGCCGAGTTGCCTCACAACGAATTCATGGTTAGATCATCAAAATACATTTTCTCTCTCACGCTCTCACCCGCTCTCTTTCTCTCGCTCGCGCACTCCCCCTCTTTCTCTCTCGCTCTCTTTCTAACCCCTTCTCCTTCTCTCGCTCTCTCTCTCTCTCTCTCTCTCTCACCCGCTCTCTTTCACTCGTGCTCTCTGTCCCCCTCTTTCTCTCTCGCTCTCTCTCTCCCGCTCTCTTTCTCTATCTTTCTCTATCTCCCGTTTCAGCATCCCCACGAAAGCAACAGCAACGTCGTCCTCCCCAAGAAGTGGCGAACTGTCCTCTGTCTTGCTCCTGCAACCAATCGACCATCTCATGCATCAACACAGATTACGACGGACCAAATCTCTTCGCTGAGGTGCTCTCCTCGGCCATAAACACGAGTCGAAGATACTTGACTCTAACTTCCAACTGAAGAGAGTGAATTCTTGTAGATGCAGCCCCTGGCATTCCCTCACTTGGATACGATAGTCGTGACAGGAAACCGTCTGGCGGATATCTCAGAACCCCTTTTCGGCACTGGCCGCTTGCATCCTGCCCTGACCCTTGTCAATCTCACCAACAACCGAATCTCAGCCATCTCCGCCAAAACGTTCTCTGGTGAGAATTGTTTTGAGCAGCAACTCCAATTGTAATTGCCTTCCGTACAGGAATGCCGAAAGTGGAGTACGTGTACTTGCGAGAGAACCAGATCTCGTCAGTGAGTGGGAAGCCCTTCGAGAGTCTCAGCCATCTTCGTCTCCTCGACCTCTCTTCCGCTCTCTCCTCCTCTGGCCGATCTCCCGAATTCATTCAAAGTCTCTTCGATGTTCGTCGTGGAAGCCTGCAAGACCTTCAAGAGATCGATCTCTCAAAGAATGGACTCACTCGGCTTCTTCCAACTACTTTTTGCAAGGTACTTCTTTGTATAGGAACATTTCTTAATATAACCTTCAATTCCGTGTATAAAATGTCCTGCCGTAAGAGCGATTGGCTCTCTCTCTCTCTCTCTCTCTCTCTCTCTCTCTCTTTCTATCTCATTCTCTCTCTTTCTATCTCATTCTCTCTCTCTTTCTCTCTCTCTCTCTCTCTCTCTCTCTCTCTCTCTCTCTTTCTATCTTTATCTCTTTCTCTCTCTCTGTCTCTCTCTCTGTCTCTTTCTCTCTCAAGAGGCTCTGTTTCTCTCTCAGCTGCCAGGAGTGGCTCGTCTTCTGCTGTCTGGGAATTCATTGACTTCGTTTCCTCGACCAGTCCACTGTCTGTCCAGCCTGTCTCATCTGGATCTCTCTGGTAACTCCATCCGCTCTTTGCCAGACCCCCTCTGGCCTTCCCTCACTGCCATCGACCTCTCTGGAAATCCACTGGAATGCGACTGCGAGATTGCGAGTCTCGTTCAGTTGATGCAAGAGGAACCGAACCACTTTCTAAATATGGTCAATTGCTTTTTTTTTCTAAACTTTAGAATGCAAACTCGAAGTTATCACTAGGATTTCCATATATAATTCCCGCCATCTGTAATAATGTTTTTTTTCAATAAATTAATATAATAATATATAATCTATGTAATGCTCAAGGTGAGCTCTATAGGAGCATGCCCCGATGAATTTTCTTGAAGCCTCCAAACCTTTATGAGTGGTACTTTTATGCAAGTATTGTAAACACTTGTACAAGAATTCAAAAATTCTCTTCTTTATTACATACAAAACATGTTAGATTGTAATTTCCGTCAAACTTGATCAATTGACTTGACTAGATTAAACCAGCATACATATGTACATATATCATTCGATTTTCTTCGAAAGAAGATCTCCAGTGCACTTTTTCAGCCTCGAAAAAGTTGACCTTAGTTAGAAATAGAAAAATTCTAAAACACTTATTAAAAATGAAACCGATGGAAAAAATCTTTTCACCGTCAGACCGTTTTTATGTGGTTGTTTATTTGGAATGCAACAAAAGATATATTCATCAAAATTTCAATATGTGCAGTACCCATTTTAGTTTTGGCGGACAAATTCAGAAAAAAAAATAGTCGTGGAGTGCATAATACAAGTGCTTCAGGGGAAGACAGTATGCGCGGGTCCTCCTTCCATGGCCGGGAGACACGTGTCCTCCTTGGATGGCAGCAGCCTCTGCTCATCCAAATCATCCTTCTTCGGCCATCTCTTCCTCCTCCTTCTCATCTCCATCTTTCTTTTGGTTCTCTACAGAGTCTATCGCCATCGCATACCCATTCCCCCTGCTTTCCAATTTGGCTACTCTTCTCTTAACGAGAGAGAGGAACCCGAACCTCATTTTGTCTGAGTCAATGGGATCTCATCTGTTTAACAGATGAAAATAGTTTTGTTGATGTTAGCTAAAGATATGAGATTTTGCCGGTACGGAATATGGAAATTGCTGATGTACAGTACATTTGTATTGCTTAGAGTGCAAGTGACAGTGAATGGAGCACGCTCCATTCTCGACCTTCATTCTCATTCATACGTGTCTTTTTCGACTCGCACCGATTCTTCTGCCACTCCATTTCTCATCTCCCAAGCACCTTCCTTGTCGTTCTCTCACGGTTCAACGTTTGCTCATTCACTCTATCTCTATCCTATACTCTCAATCTCACTCCCTCTTTCTCTGCTAACTCTCGCTCCCCTGTCGGCTCTTTCTTTCTCTACGTTCTCTCTCTCTCTCTCTCTCTCTCTCTTTCTCTCTCTTTCTCTCTCTTTCTCTCTCTCTCTCTTTTAAGATATATTTCTAAATATTTCGCTACGTTTCAATATTTCCTTCCATAGATTCTCTACTTATACACTTCTCAGAATCAATTGTGCAAAAATATTTATCTCCTGAGTTGTCTTGCACTAGAAATTCTAACAATCAACACTGCCTTTCATCTTATTAATTTTATCGCCCTAGGAACTTTACTTCTTCGATCTTTGCAATCTTCATGACATCTTGTTTTACTTTTTTCCTTCGACATGTAAGTGCCAGGTGATTGGTTGAGTACAGTGCTTGTTGTGGATTGAATGGAGCTTCTAAAGACAAGCAACCATGCTTTAAATTACTGTTCCAAAACTATTATTACCTTGACGGTTTAAATGATTTCCTATAATGCTAAGGGCGGGCGAATGAATTGAGAGAAATAGAGGAGAGGCAGAGAAAGCAAGGGAAGAGCGAGGCTGCCAGGCGTGAGCCCCTTCCATTTTTGCTCTCTTTCAACAGGCATCAGTGATGCTGCTACCCTCGCATTCAAGAAGTGTATGTTTCATCGCGATTACAAGGCAAGCTAGAGGGAGACTGGAGGAAGATAGCAGAGAAAAGAATGAGAAAGATCGAGAGAGAGAGAGAGAGAGAGAGAGACAGAGACAGAGACAGAGAGAGAGAGAGCTAGAGACCGATAGGGAGAGATAATCACAGAGAGATAGAGAGAGAGCGAGAGAGCAGTAAGATATGACAGGAAACTGTGCTGCCCATTCTGTACTAACTGTCTCTGCCCCCATCTGCATGATTCATGTCACGATCGCATGTATGGATAAGGAAAAGACACATGGTAAAGAAGAGAAGAGGTAGAAAAGGGGAGGAGATAGAGAGGGAAAGGGAGAGAGAGAGAGGGGAGAGAGAGGGAGAGAGAGCAAAAGGAGAGAACATGGAGAGGAAAAGAAGGCTTATAAAAATGAGAAAGGGATAGATGAATGATGAGAGAAAGAGAAAAAATACAAAGGTTTGTATCAGCGAAGTTGGGGCAGACAGTGATCATGAAAATAGTATTCGTCCGAGGTGAGGAATGGAGAGAATCTAAAGGAGAGAACGAGGAAAGAGATGGAGAGGAAGGAAGGAGAGAGAAAGTTAAGTGAAAGAATCAAAGAAAGATGCAGAATGAGAGAGAGAGATAGAGAGAGAAAGAGAGAGAGAGAGAGAGAGAGAGAGAGAGAGAATATGAGTGAGAATAGCAGGCCCATTGCTTGCGGGCGTGATGGCCTCTCCAATGGAAGAGCATCATACTTCCCTGATGAGAAGTGTATAAGTGGCTAGTCGATGACTCTGCTTACACACTCCTCCCTCAACACTTCACGATTAATCCGCCAAAAGATTGCACATCGCTTTATTTTGTTAATTTTACTGTAATTTATTATGCTCCGAATCTTGCACTAAATGGGAACAGCGAAATTTTCGTTTCAATGAAAAATTTTTACAAAAACTATTACTATTACTATGTTAAATATTTCAGCTTCATTGTCAGCCACACAAGCCTGCACATTAACAGATTTGCACTTGACGCGAATTATTCTCATTGTGTCATTGACGTGTTTATGGTTACCGCTTTGACACAAATTGGGTTTCCGCCCCTTTTCTATTCCATTCTTGAAATCATAACTTTTAGCGTCTTTTTACTGCTCTCTCTCTCTCACTCTCTCACTCTTTCTCTCTATCTCTCTCTCTCTCTCTCTCTCTCTCTCTCTCTCTCTCCTCTCTCTCCCGCCTTCCATCGTATTGTTCTTAATAGTGAAGCAGTTTGCATTACTGTTTGGGTGTGGATCAAAAAAGAAAATCCTAATCTTTCTTTTTGTATGAGGTGTCAGTTCTACAAACGTTAGTGAGTGAATTCTCGTATACTTGCATGGTTACGTGTTGCGAATGAATTCCGTGGTTGTAGGTTTACCGTGGAAGATCGCAGTTGGCGTTGGTCGCCGCATGCGAGAAGTAAAAGTGGGAAGGGCAGACAACCTCGAAGATGTCTAAAAAAGCGGTGCGTCTTCTTCTTTCTTCCATTCCCGGGGGCGTTCTCCTTCCTTTAACAACCTTTCCCCTTCCACTCTTCTCCGTGGATGCTTTGTCTCTGTTCTTCTTCTGGGCGGGGCTTATCACTTTGAATGCTTTTGTTGCGTGTTGCCCCTCTCGAAAGGCATTCGCTTGACTCTTCACCCTTCTCCCTCGCCATGGCTCCGGAGCCTAATGTCCGTTATTGCCCCAGTCGTTACAGTTACTATCTTAGAATTTAACTTTTTTTTCTTTTGGATTAAAAATAATAGAGTGTGTCGTTAAGATCAATGTCCGCGTCACCACCATGGACGCGGAGTTGGAGTTCGCCATCCAGCCTTCCACCACTGGAAAACAGCTTTTCGATCAGGTATACTTCTTTCTTTAACTATTTCTTGTCAACAAATGCAGGGATATTTCCATTTTCTTATCATTTGATTGTGGACTGATTAGCCTTGGATGAGTCAGATATCAATGAAATTCCGTTTCGGGTTGTCAAAACAGTCGGTCTTCGCGAGATTTGGTACTTTGGCCTGCAATACACGGACACTAAGGGCTTCCCTACTTGGCTCAAGCTGAACAAGAAAGTTCTTTCTCAAGTTAGATCCTTTATCAGTTCTTTCATGGCTGCCAAGAGTCTCCTCCGAACTGTTCAGGATGTCCGCAAAGACCAAACTCTGGTCTTTAAATTCCGGGCCAAATTTTACCCCGAAGACGTCATCGAAGAAATCATTCAAGATATTACTATGGTTACTTTATTAATTTTACTTTATCATTATTGTATTAAGCTATTAAGTATGACAAAGTAGTTAAATGCAGTTTTAAATTGGTCTTAAGTTCCTGGCGCGGGCGAGTAACCATTTCTATGCCTCGCTTCTGTGTTGTAAAGGCGAGAGAGGCAGAGAAAGAAAGAAAGCTTCGCTGATAAGGCAGAGAAAGGTGAAAAGAAGCGAAACGAGAGAAAGATGACGCGGTTCCTGCAAAATGTATATGTGGTTCTGTTTTTGAACGTGTCTGGGGATGTAACGGTTCTGTTGTATATTTTGAGAAAAGAATATAATATTAAACAGGTATCAAGACAAATTGATGGAATGAATCTAAAGAAAGAGTGGAAATTGTTTGCAGCGTCTGTTCTATCTGCAAGTGAAGGATCTGCTCCTCTCGGATGATATTTACTGCCCGGCCGATGCTGCTGTTCTCCTCGCTTCCTATGCAATGCAAGCCAAGTATGGCGACCTTCAGCCGGATGTTCATCGTCCAGGATGTCTTTCCGCTGACAGGTTGCTTCCCACCCTCCCCCCCCCTTCCCTCCCTTTATTCTGATCTGACTTGAGATTGCTTCCTGCTCGAGTGGCTGCTCAGTTCAAGCTTTCTCCTGAGGAGTGGGAGAAGCGCATCATGCAGTGGTGGGGAGATCACCGCGGGCTTGCAAGGGAGCAGGCCATGCTGGAGTACCTGAAGATGGCTCAGGATCTCGAGATGTATGGCGTCAATGTAAGCTATTCTTTTCTCCCATTCTTGATGTCTTTGCCATTCAGCCTTTTTTTATCTCTCATTGTCAGAACATAGATTATTCATCTTACCATCATTCTTTTTAATTTTTGTTCTTTATCTCAGACTCGTCAATCAAGCGGGATATTAACCCATCCTAGACTATGAATGCTCAAAAATTGATTTGCGGCTTTCCGAAGTTTTAGCTGTGAATTGGGGAAAGCTGTGGTCTTAGATTCGTCGTTCTTTCTCTCTGTCTCTCCTCTCTCTTTCTATCTGTCTCTCTCTTTCTATCCGTCTCTCTCTTCTCTCACTCTCTCACTCTCTCTCTCTCTCTCTTGCGCTTTCTCGTTTCATATTTCACCTGTGTATGACAGCGTGTCCGCAGTCTAAACAATTGCCAACGTCTCTTGTTCACCCTCGCCCCTCATTGTATATGCAAATGAATAGGGTTTTTGCATTCTCTCAGTAATTGAATATTGCCGAGATTTAACTTTGCTCCACCAATTCCATCAGCTCTTTTTCCCTTCCTCCTCTAGAGGAGTTCTCCCAACTCACGATTGGAATTACAGTATTTCGACATCCGCAACAAGAAGGGAACTGAGTTGTATCTCGGAGTGGATGCTCTTGGTCTGAACGTGTACGAGAAGACTGATCGTCTCTCCCCGAAGGTCGGCTTTCCTTGGTCTGAAATCCGCAACATCTCCTTCAACGACAAGAAGTTCACAATTAAGCCCATCGACAAGAAGGCAAACGTTAGTTTCCTTTTAGTTATATCACTATGCTACTTATTGTAAGGCTTGAAATCTCGTGTTGCTTTTTATGAGTGAAGTCTGATGCGGAAGTTAAAGCGCGAATGAGTATTTGGATGGCATCTTTGCTTTTCTTCTCTCTCTCCCGGCCGCTTCTTCTTGTATGCGTGGCCGCCTTCTTCACTCCTCTCCTTTTTCCTCCTCCCAACCATCTTGGTTCTCATAATTCCTTGAGTCAACTGATCATCTTTGCGTTGAGTGAGAGAATGGGCTGAGTAGGCGGGTGCGAGGGAATACTGAAACAGTGGTCGTAGCTATCGAATCTTTCAGAGATTTTGGAGGAAATTGTCTTTTTCACTAATTTTTGGTCATTGTTTCTCTTGAGAAGTGAATGGAGAATCTTTCCCCACACTGGGCACTGTAGAAAATGAGCATATAAGACATGTAAAGGAATTAAATAAAAAGTATTATTTAAGAAAGTTCTTTCTAATTTTGTAAGAGTATTTTGCAGGATTTTGTATTCTACGCTCCCCGCCTCCGAATCAACAAGAGAATCCTCGCTCTGTGCATGGGAAACCACGAGTTGTACATGAGAAGACGCAAGCCAGACACCATTGAAGTACAGCAAATGAAGCAGCAAGCAAGAGAGGAGAGGGCTCTGCGGGCAGCAGAGCAGGAGAGACTCAACCGGGAGATGTCCGCAAGGGAGGCTGCTGAGGCCAGATCCAGGCAAGTCACGGGGAAGGGGAGGCTGCTGAGGCCAGCGGGGAGGCTGCTGAGGCAAGTCAGGTGGAAGAGCCAGGCACATGAAGACTCTTTGCAGGGAAACAGAGGAGGAGATGCGTCGACTGAAGGAGGACATGGAGAGGGCACGGGCCGAGTTGGCTGCTGCTCACAACACAATCCACTCTCTGGAATCACAACTGGCTCAGCTGCAGATTGCCAAGCAGCAACTGGAAGAGAAGGAAAGAGAACTCAGAGACATGACATACCATCTGGAGACAGAGAAGGCACTCTCAGACGAGGAAAGAAGGAGACTCAGAGATGATGTCGAGGCCAGAGAAGCAGAGGTCTATCGAATGCGGTCTGAGGTGGCCAGGCAGAGCGAGGAGACTTCCAGACTACAGGCTGAGATGGAGAGGAGAAAGAGACAGGAAGAGGAAGACGAACGGAATAGACACTCCGCATTGGCAGAGAGCCAGGATGACGACATCCACGAGAATGGCCACACTGGTATGCTCTCTCTCTCTCTCTCTCTCTCTCTCTCTCTCTCTCTCTCTCTCTCTCTCTCTCTCTCTCTCTCTCTCTCTCTCTCTCTCTCTCTCTCTCTCTCTCTCTCTCTCTCTTTTATTCTCACTCTTTCTCTCTCTTTCTCTCTTCTCTCTCTTCCTCTCGTGTCTCTCTCCTCTTTGCACCCTCTCTTCCGTCTTCCTTTCTGCTGTGAAACCGTCTCTACGCACAGTAAGAATTCCTTAAATTTAAAGATAGGTGTGTAGATTTCGTGTTTAGAAGAGATGATACTCGAGTATTCTGAGTATTCTTCTTACACATCTTCGACATACGTCGAGTTCTCAGGTTTCCAAGTTGTAGGACGTCTTCTATCCCTCGGTTCACATCTGGTCTTCCTAATTTTTCTTCTATCCCTCGGTTCACATCTGGTCTTCCTAATTTTATGTTGGGAAATATATTTAATAGGAGCATCACTTATAATATCTTTTAAGAAAGAAGAGAGAGAGGGAGGGAAGGAGAGAGAGAGGGAGAGAGAGAGAGGGGAGGGGAGAGAGGGAGGGAAGGAAGGAGAGAGAGAGAGAGAGAGAGAGGCGCTTTCTGTCATTGCTTTCCTGTCCGTCGTTATTCAACCTTGTTTGCTGTGATTACAGTGAGACAATGCAATGAATCTGCTTCAATCTGTTCTTTCTCTTTCCTCTCTCTCTTCTCTCTTTCTCTCTTTCTCTCTGCTCTCTTATAGAATTGACATGCGATGAAGATGCTCATCTGCCACAGCGCGAGTTGGATCGAGTCACTGCTGCCGAGTCTAACGTTAACCTCAAGGCTAAGCTTGAGCTTCTCACTCGTGAACTCGAGGTATCTGGGGAGAGAAAGAGTGGTGGAGACAGACATGCAAGGAGAGAGAGAGAGAGAGAGCGAACGAGAGAGAGAGAGAAGACAGGAATGAGGGATAGAGCGCAACTCGATGACTTCAGGTGGTGAAAGACGAGCGGGCTGTGACTGACTACGACGTGCTTCACATGGAGAACAAGCGTGCTGGCAGAGACAAGTACAAGACTCTCCGGCAGATAAGAGGAGGGAATACGAAGAGGAGAATCGACCAGTACGAGAACATGTAGAGGATCAGGCTTCCCCTCTCCTCATTTCTTTCCTTTCCAATCTCACCTTCACGACCCCATTTTGCAGGCCACTTATCTTACTAGATAGTATCATATTTATACACTTGCGACTTCTCGTTTCCTATGAACTATTCCTGTAATATCTCCACACAGTGCCTTCCATGAAAGAATGTGTGAAGAGGAGATTCCTTCCTTGCTTGTGGACTTAATTGAAAGAAACCATATCTCTCCCTTTCCCTGTTGCCTTAACTTATATTTCAAGTTGTGATAGAAGCTGCCGTTTCTCAGTGCATTCACTTATCACTCCGTTTGGATGGCAATGAATCCTTTTCCTATGTGCCTGAGAAACCTTCTGCTCTTTATGATTGTAATAGATAGCTGTGATGCTCTCCCGCTCCCTCCTGTCCAATTCGCTTATCCCTTCCATTCATTCCTTCATTTCCCCCTATCAATCTCCTCAGTTGCTCTCATATTCAGATCCCCTTCTAACTATTTTGAATGTTCCTATGATGGATGCTCAATTTCCTTCGAGCCGTTGATGTTCGTGGTTTCACTATGGATTTCCATTTCTACACGTTCCGATTTAATGGCTACTGTATCCCCACTTTTTGGATCATGAAGTTAATTCTGTTTTACCATTTACTGTAGGTCCGCGAATAAGAAATAATAACTTGAGCGGTAGGTTTCTATTTGAGATGCCATGTGGATGAATATGCCTGTACTTAAATAGAAAACGCATTGCAATTCGAAGCATTCCGTGACAGCGGTAGAGAAAGTATCTCTGCGAGAGATTAGAAGAGTGAGGTGGAGAGGGAAAGGAATCAGATTGAGATGCAACGGTGTTATTTCCACACGACTTCTGCGATGGCTCGAGGCCGCTCTTTCTTCTTCAACAAACACAGGAAGGTCACTGACCCCGCATTGCAAGACCCCGACATCTTCGAGAAGCGAGCGAGGACTCTTCCGTTGGGTGCGAGCAATATCAGTTAGGTTGTCAACAATTATTTCTTTTGTTGCAGATGACAACTATCTGGATGCCCTGAAGAAGTTGTGGGAAGAGAAGATCGGAGCAGAACGCGATCTTGGACTGAAAGCAGCCGATAACTTGGTTGGGTCTTGTTCTTGGTTTTTATAGTTATGAATATGATCTTCGCTCCGGTCGGATATCTGCTGGCTGTGCATCAAGTTGGGGTACTTCATGGTTGGCCAATGTCTCTTTGAGGTGGCGGACAGAACGACCTTCGGGTTGCCTAAACTGGATTACTCTTCCCGGCGTGGACCGTTCAGAGACCTTGATGAGCTCGCTAATGCGCCCGAATCTGTTAAGAAGATCTTCAGGTTAGACTGAAGAAAAGGTATAGAATGGGAGATGGCGATGCTTAGCTTGGAGATGGGAACTCGGCGAGAGAAGACCGACGAGTGGAAAAGGCTTCTTATCTCCGGAGTTAACATCCACTCACTTGATAACAGTTCACTCGAGATGCGAAGTTAGTGCTTGGAATTGAAACTGAAGAGAGGGAAGAAAGTAATGTGGATTGAGTTGGATGGACCACGGCTCTGATCCGTCACTGGTCAATGCTCGTGGATGAGATCGCCAAGCAGACTCCCAAGGTTGCGTCGTTTCCCACTCCAGTTCATACAGCTCTATTTACAGAAGCCGGTTTGGCTGACTCATCGAATCTGGCTGGTCATTAACTTCCGGAGGAAGATGTTGAGGCAGCTTAGAGAGCGGAATGAAGAAAGCTTCCAGCGAGTCATCAACGAGCTCAAGATTGCGTACCATGTTCCGAAACAACCAGAGCATGTCAAGACAAGAAAGGTTTCTCTCTTTCAGTCTCTCATCTCCTTCTTTCCCTCTCCCTCTCCCTCTCTCACTCAACAGCTTCACCATGTTACAGGCCTGGGCAGAGGCTCAGTTAAGGAGTCGAGTGGAAAAAGAAAAAGAAACTCGATTGGAGAAGCTTCATATGCGGTATGCGGCAGAGAAAGAGACGAGACTGGCAGAGATGGAGAGGAGGAGAGAGGAACTTCGCAAGGAGAGGGAAGAAATCCAGACGAGTCTGGCACGAATCGCCCAGCTGGAACTTGGCCATCGGCCTGATCAAAATAAGTTCGTGTCTAATACTCAGTCTTGTTGACGAATGAAGGCTGCTGAATAATGACCTCATTGTAGGTACCAGCCCTCCTTGGTTGGCTATTTGACTGAAGTTACCAACCATGCGGAGCTGTTTTACCATCCGAAGCCGACGATGACTGCAACTCCTTCATGAAGGCGTCCGAGTGTAGATGCCATTCATTTGCTTGACTCTTTCTTTGTTATGACTTCTGGTTACAATTCAATAAATTATCTGTAGAGCTTGTATTCGTTTGCAACTTAAAAGGAAACACAATGCTCACGTGTTTCATCTAAAGAAACTTAGGGTGCCTGTGGATGATATGATGCCAAACGTTTTGCTATTCCTTGATACCAGCATCTGGCTCTTCCCCTTCCCTTTCCCACACTCTCATTATTCTTCCCTCTACACATCTATCTCGATCTCTTATCCTCTTCCACTCTCAGTCTACACTTTCGCTTTCACTCTCTCTCTCTCTCTCTCTCTCTCTCTCTCTCTGTCTCTCTCTCCAGCCCGGAGGCTGGTATCTGGGTCAGCAAGCCGGGCCCACTGTCCAGGCCACTTTAGTACAATTGGTGTGGATGCCTTCTCTGGGATGTCTGGAACGTCCACTGTCTCGATTCTTCCACTCGTATGGCGTTGTTGTATGCAACCATCCATGGCCGTTTCTCTTTCTCCCTCTTCTCCTCTCCTCTGCTCTCTCTACGGGCTTAATGCACTTGGTAATAATCTGTGAAACATTCTTCAAAACTATTTTAAATCGATGTCTACATTTATATAAATAATTGATCAGAATGAAAAATGCTGTTGGCGGTTGAAGTTCGTGATGCATGAGATGGTTGCAGAGCGCGCTGAGCGATGCGATCTACCTGTTCACTCCAACAGATGCGCCATCGAAGATGGAACGGATGGCCATCCACGAGAAGTGGCCAGTTTCTGATGGCAGCTTCATCCCTGGAAGGACACTCACTCAGAGTAGAGAAGCACAAGTACAAACACTACATTCAATCTATCTCTTTTTATTCTTTCTTTATCTATCTATCTATCTATCATCCTCCTCTCATTTCCTTTTTTCCTCAGCTTTCCACAATTATCTCCCTTAGTCTCTATCTGTCGATCTCTCTCTCTCTCTCTCTCTCTCTCGCTCTCTCTCTCTCTCTTCACTCTCTCTCTCTCTATCTCTTCACTCTCTCTTTCTATCCCTCTTCACTCTCTCTCTCTCTCTCTCTCTTCTCTTTCTCTCTCTCTCTTTGCTCTCTTTTCACTCTCTTCTCTCTCCCTCTGGCTCTCTCTCTCTCCCTCTTTTCTCTTTCTCTCTCTCTCTCTCTTCGCTCTCTTTTCTCTCTCTAACTCTGTCTCTCTCTCTTTCTCCCTCTCTTTTCACTCTCTTCTCTCTCCCTCTGACTCTCTCTCTCTCTCTCTCTCTCTCTCTCTCTCTCTCTCTATCTCTATCTCTACCCCTCACAATCAGCCCCTCTCTATCTGTATCTTCTTTGAGATCTCAGTGGTTTCCCGAGATGGAGGAAACATCTTATTACCAGAATACGCAGAAGCGATCTATCGTCTTGACAAGTTCATTCAATCCCGCATCCAGGTCTTACTTCCTCGTCTCTCTTATTCTGAAGGATTTCACTGTTGAGGTACGATTGAAAGGTCAAAACTATAGTTTCGGAGATCTGTGCCTGAGGGGTCCCGACTGGAAATGCTCTGCGAACGACCATGTCCATGTCATTTCACAACTCTACAATCACGGCATCAATATCACATATCCCAACTTTCGACTAGGAATGAGGTGAAGAATGATTGATGTCTCTCTTGTCTTTCTTCCCAACTTTGCATTGCCAGAGGCGGATACATTGGGGGTGCTCTGGGAGAAGTTTCCTTGTCTCGCGGAGGGAAGAACGAGACAATCCTGGCCTCTGCCCGTGCCTGGCTCCTCCTCTACAATCTTCGCTTCTACCCTTCAAACATTTCTTACATCTCCGGACAATGGGAACAGGCATAACCTCTTCTTTTGTTTCACTGTTCATCAAATGGTCCTGACTTCTTTCGATTCTAGGAATTCAAAAGAGCGATGGACAACTACCCTCCAGATCCGTTCATTTCTATTACTTACTTCCACTCTCAAACACTTCCTGACGAACTAAAGAGAAACGCTGACTCTTTGATTCCAAGGTAATCGAAATGCTTTATTGTGAGCGATGAAACCCTCCGATTCAAAGTTCAGATTCGTGTGTGCTTTTACTCTGCTCGTACTTTTCTCTGTCGCATGCTCCATCGTAACCGTAGAATCTACTTATTACATTGACTGGGTTCTTTCCAAGCCTCTTCTCTCCCTTCTCGGAGTTTTAATGCAGGTGCTTATCTCGATAAGGAAACACTAAACTAAGTAAAACCCTTTTAGGAATGGCAATCGCATCCGCTGTTGGTCTTTGTGTATATATTAACGTTCCCTACAATGACATTGTCGCTGTTATGCCCTTCCTCGTTGTCGGTATGTATTCATATAATTTAAAGGGTGGAGAGAGAGAGATAGGGTGAGAGAGAGCGAGAGAGGGAGAGAGAATGAAATTGTGCAAGAGTGAGAGAGAGAGAGTTAGAGAGAGAGAGGAAGAAGGATATGCCATTGAAGCTGTGGGTACGGACAACATGTTCCTGATGGTGGCGGCAGTGAGAAGGACCTCGCGTAGTCTGCCAGCAGCCTCTCGGATGGGGGAGTGCATGGCCGAGGCAGCCGTCTCCATCCTCATCACCGCTCTCACGGATGCTTTCTCCTTTGCCGTGGGGACCATCACAACCATCCCGGCAGTGAAGATCTTCTGCATCTACACTTGCATTGCACTCCTGCTCACATTCCTCTACCAAGTTGGCTCTTCACTCATTTGGTCATTAATGATTCAAAGTGACTTAAATGGTTATAGATGACCTTTTTCTGCGCTCTTTTATCGATAAGCACACGCCATGAGGAGGAGGGTCGCCATTCCGTTCTCTTCCGGTGAGTTCTTCACTCTTTCTTCTATTTGATCCTCTCTACTTTTCTGATATCAGACACACTCTGCCTGAGTCTCTTCACTCCTCTTCTTCTCTCACTTCACGACTTCTCTGGATGGGAAGCCGTCCCCATCCAGCGAAAGAGAACGAAACCAACTTCAGAGATGTTGCCGGCGCTCAATTCTTCCGGCAATGGTTTCCATTCTTTCTCTCATTCTTCTCTCTCACACGCTTTTCATCTCCTGCTCTCTCTCTCTCTTTCTCTCTCTCTCTCTCTCTCGTTCTCTTTGATCTCTCCATCACTCGTGCTCTACTTCTCTGCCTCTCTCTCTCTCTCTCTTTCTCTTTCTCTCTCTCTCTCTCTCTCCCTTCTAGGTATGCACCCCTGCTAGTGCAACCTGCTGTGCGAGCCCTTGCCTTGGTGTGGTATGTGGTGTACGTGTGTCTGGCCGTTCTTGGTTGTTCTCATCTCCGCGAGGGACTCGAGCCCGTGAATCTCCTCGTGGATGACTCGTACGCTGTTCCTCACTATCGCGTCCTGGAGACGTTCTTCTGGCAATACGGAGCGCCTTTACAGGTTAATGTTTCATTTAAACTTTCTTTTCCTTATTCTAAGTATGCTCTCTCGCTTAATTATACAGTTTAACATTGAAGATTGTTGTGAACAACGCGCCTGATCTTCGCCTGAGAGAAGAGCGAGAAAGAGTTGCTTCGATGGTTCATGACATGGCAACGACCACCCATTCCATTGGAGACGACGGGGTCGAATTCTGGCTGAGAGACATGGAACTCTTCTATAAAAGCAGATTGAACATCTCCATTTCTGATAAGGTACAGAAAGGGATGAAGAAATGGGACGAGGGAATCCTAGTTCAGGCCTTCTATCTCATGGCTCAGCACTTCATTCTCTCATCCCAGCATCTTCCCTGGCCTAACGATGTTGTTTGGGAGATGAAGCAGGACGGGTCTTACTTCATCTCCTCTTTCCGGTAAGTTTACCACTTTATCATTATTCCTTTCTCGCACTCTCCATCGCTGCCTCTCTCTATCCTCCTCTCCCTTCATCATTAATCTCTCCCCCATCTTTTTCTCTTTCTCTCTGTCCGCTCTCTTTTTCCTTTTCTTATTTTCCATATCTCTCCTTCTTTATATCTCTCTCTACCTCTCTCTCTCTTTCCGTTTCTCCTTCTCTTCCCCTCTCTCCTCTCTCTCCCTCTCCCCCTCTCTCCTCTGCACAGCGCTTTGCTTGGTATTGTCCAACGGTCCAACTTTCAAGATATTCATCCATTCATCCTCCCAAATTCACCAATTCATCCTTCACCGCTGTTCACTATTCACCCACTCTAGAGAAGGCAGAATTTTGGCATTTTGCCAAAATTCTGAGAGCACAAAATTGGCAACTTGCCAAAGACGGTCTAGCTTAGGTAAGTGGTCGGTGTCGTTCCCCGCATTCATCCCTGATTACCACAACTCTCGGACGAATTTCAGCATGATCCAGCTATCTAGCCGTACACTTTACAATGCATCTTCAATTGAAAACCAATCTTTATACAGTTATTTAAAAAAAAAAACATTAAATACATCCAACAGCGAGTTTTGGATCTCTCTCTCCCAACTCGCATGTTGGGAAACTTTTTAAAAGTCTTTATGCCATTAAAAATGTACATGTGCACCCTTTCGCTCCATTCGGAGTTACTCTGGCGGCTTTCAAAACAGGGGAGGGGCGGAATGGCGGGGACGGCGAGATGGTCATCGAGTGCGATGCAGACTGACTCGGGCTCGTTGGCGATTCTTCTTTCGTTCACCTCACGCGTGCCATCCAGCGAAACCAAGGTTCTAGAAGTAACTATATTAAAGATAATCTATTAGTAACGATTAAAAACGATTAAAAGGAATACATCATGAATACTCAACCATAGAGAGAGAGAGAGAAAGATAGAACGAACCTGCGTGAAGTAGGTAGAGAGCAGCGACGAAGGAGAGAAGGCCACATTGCGTGGCCATCTCGCTAAACACTAAAAAGGAGAGCTTTGGTTAGACTAACCAAACCTGTGAGTCCTCGAGTGGAGTCGGTTGAATGGCGTACTTGGATCCCGCGTCGCGGAATTCTACAATATAGGGCTCTTAGTAAAAATAAATAAGATTAATCCAATAAGAACAAGTCTCAAAGAAAAAATCGGGCATGACCCGTCTGCAAGGCCAAACATCAAAGTGCTGAATTCTAGGCAACGAATTAACCAATTTCATAACTTGTATTAACATGGAAGGACTACTTTTATAAATCCAATTAGAATTTTTTTTCCAACAAGTACTTTCTTTTAATGACAAAAAGGCATTTCGATTACCTAGAAGAAATGGCGATAACGAACAAACTTAGAATGAATGTACGTCGCAATGATATTTCAAAACTGGAAGCCCGGTTGAAATAAAGAAACAAAACTAATAAATAGCAGGATTACAAAATGTACATCAAGTAATAGGGTTGCAAAACCATACCACAAGCAGTCAGGCGTTCTACAAGATGAATCCGATCCTCACAACACTCGCCTATCCTCGTAAAGTCGAGTAATCCTGGAAAGTAACATTACAAACAATATCACAACAATGTAAAACAAACTCTCCGACATCGCTAAAAAATGTCATCACTGTCATGTTAATCAATACGAACATTTCAACTTTGAATGTCCCGCAAATAGGACCCAAACGGATTCCTGAGCAGCGGTACTTTCAGTTTTTCATGACACTGTGTTCACCCCGTCGGGGCCCCCTTCTGGCTTAGGCGCGAAAAACGCCTTTTTTGAAACCGACTGTCCAAATTCAAGCCAAGCAAAGCACTGTGCCTCTGTAAATGAAAACAGGCTAACTGACAGGATTGTGGAAGGCCTGTCAGCACGCCTGTCGATCAGCCTTCCAAAAGCGCGCAGGAAGGCTTACTGGCAGGATTGTTTCGTTAGGTGCACCAGGCATTATTTGTAAATGTAACCATTCATCTTCTTATTATTCTGCACTCAATTTGTAAACCTCACTCTGTATTATGCACGATGCTGAAACACACTTTATACCCAGCATTTTCTTTTTGGACATTCACCTACTGCAAGAACAGCTATTTGTAACAAGAATGTTATCTAACAGTGAATGAAAAGCTAAGGGACGCGTCTAAACAAAAGTGTACAGGGAAATTAGGCTTACTAAAGGGAAAAGAAGAAAAGGGGAAGAATAAACAAAAGCACAAAAGGAAAAATCAGTGTTTTTTAGAGTACAAAATGAACGTGGAGCAAGTTATAGCAGCTTCCCCAGGGAAAGCAGCAATAGCAACGCAAGTACATCTCACCAGCACTGTAATGAAACAGCAACTCTTATAATACAGACTAAACTGAGCTATTTGTTCGGTTATAAAGTTGAACATTCTCCAAGCTATCACTGCCAACCAAGTTACAAGGAATATCATATAATAAAGTCATATTGTTGCACAAGAACTAGTTAAAACCCGCAAGATTTGCTTCTATCAAAGAAATAACAGGTATTTCCATCTAAAATAAAGCATAATGAAGGAAGGAATCAAGATTCGAGTCCAACAGAAATGATGAAACAGATGGCGAAAAAGTTCGCCAAGACCATTCTCTTGTCATTCGCGAGGAAGCGATGCGAGCTTCGTGTTTCCTTCATGCGAAGAGGAAGGGCGACTTGCTGTCTGACTTCGTGGATGGACTGCGAAGAGGGGAGGGCCATCTCGAAGCCATCCGCCAGCACGTATCTGCAAGCTCATCTCTCACTACAACTTCATCGCTGAATCCACCTATTCGAAATGAGAAAAATACCGAAAAAATAGAGGAATTTAAAAATAGCCCTAGCATTTACTTTTTACACAATTCCTATAAAATTCTTCCACGTTTCGTGCATAACTTAGTATTCACAAAAATGGAGGTGTTCAGGCTACAAAAGAGTTGGTCATAAGAGTAAAACAAAGGAGTTAAACTAACAGTCCGTAGTCCTGCGGATTGGTGGAGTGCTGGTAAGCGAAGAGACGGTAGAGCTGGCCAGCCTGCATCAAGAGGGAAGCTCTAGTAGTGGGCGCAGCCTACTTCTCCATCCGGCTTGGCCACTCTCAACAAAGCAATCAGTCAGAAGATAGTCAAAGGAGAGGGAAGGAAGGAGCGGAACAGAGAGGAAGAGAGGAGCAGAATGAGGAGGGAAGAAAGGGTGCTATAAATGTGCATTTTTAAAAAGATGAGCTACCCAAAGCTGACCTTGACTGTCTTCTCTCCGCACTGCTTGCAGATCTCGTCCTACTGCGCTCCCTCGCCTTGCTCCTTTGCGAAGACAGCCTCGGCTTTCTAAAAAAAATGAAATTGTCCATTTGCACTTAGCATAGCCAAAAATCAGTTGTTCGTTTAGAATACAGTACACAAGGCAAGAATACTGTACCTTGTGTTGAGTATATTCAACACGCATGCCTTGCATGGCAAGGATATACCTTTTAAACAGTTGAGATATCAGAGAATACCGCATAGCTCAAGTAGAATAAAGTTACCAACTACTCTGGTTTTTCACAATGTGCCTAGTGAGGCTGGAGCGGGATTCCTAGCCTAATTAGGCAAACGCCTCCCTAGTCTAGGCAGTTTCTAGCCTAGACGTTTTTGGTGCGCAGACCGTATGTTTTGGTGCGGCAACGATTTGGAATAGTCATCCTCGAGTTGAAAATGAAAATAAAGCAGAAGTACTGCTGTTTCGTTACAACATGCTTTCTTGTGTTTCTGTTTGTAATTCATGTTTTGTTTGAGGATTCTGCGTTCGTTATGATGACGCAGAGGGACTACGATTAGTTTATCGACAGCGCCAAGCGGGTATGTTCACTTTTTTTTACCACATTTACCTCTTAAAACGTAAACGCTAAATTTAACGCTAAAGTCATATTTTCTTCTTCTTTTTAGGATAATTTGGGCCAAGTGCCAGTTTGGGCCACGTGCCATTGGACCAAGTGTCAGTTGGGCCAAGTGCCATTGGACCAAGTGTCAGTTTGGGCCAAGTGCCATATGGACCAAGTGTCAGTTTGGGCCAAGTGCCATATGGACCAAGTGTCAGTTTGGGCCAAGTGTCGCGCCGCACAAGTAAGTTAAAGTTTTCCATTTTCATCATCTTTCGCTCAATGCTTTCAATTTCGGTAAGGATGCAACGTGCGAAAAGTTGACTCGCGATGTCCCGTACGACAAGCGGCCACCGTGCCTCGCGGCGAACTCTCACACTCGCCGCCGCCGTTATGCCTCCTTAAGGAGGCATTACGGCGGTTAATGTTCATATATGTCATTATATGCATGCCGTATAAAGTTTGCTACATGTGCCTAATAAGGCAAAACTTGAACCCTAATTAGGGTTTTGGTCGACCAAATCCGGGAAATTTAGGAAGGGTCCTAGGCTCCGCTCCAGCCTAATTAGGGTCACTGTTGAAAACCAGAGTATGCATAGAAAAAAATGCGCAACCGCTTTAATTCCCTCACTGCTTCTAGATCAAGAAGCGCTCGGCTAAATGGAAATCTTACTTTTAAGTCGCAGTCATCGATAGTGATGACCACGCAATCATCCTTCTTCCGAGTTGGCAAGCCGTAGCACCGCCCGAAATGAGAACCACTGAATCACAAACAAAGTACAAGGATCCCCAAATTTGTTCAAGGTGCAATCACATTTCATTAACCGATAGCTTTGCTGGATGAAGAGACGAGAAGAGCCGAACAAATAACAGCGACTCGAGATGGATCAATGAGAAGGAGTGCGAGGAGCTCATCGCAGCGCTCATTAGCAGCAAGGCCGCCCGAAACGAGCCGGCATACTTGCTCTCGATTCGCATCTAAGAGAATAATGAGCATATAATTGGCCGAAAATAACAAGCGCATGATAATGAGAACCATTCAGTCACAAATTTACCGTCTATAAAGCAAACCTGTTTGGTTACTGCCGCTCAAGATCGGGAGGGAGAGCGGAAGAAGAGGAGTACCTGGCAGACAACACTCCGGCTTCTCCTCCCTCGACGCACACTTTTCAGGCGGGTAGACAACGAGAAAATTCTGAAAAGCAACATCCTACCCGAGAAGTTAAACGCGTCGAATAAAAAGAGAATACTCCAAATAACGACAAAATAACCCAATCATCTAAAATAGAAGCAAAACTTAGACTACACACACCTCTGATTGCGCTCCTTGAAATCCCTGAGCAGCGCCTTCGGTCGAGAGATGTCCTTGCCAGCCTGCAGTGTGAGTATAAAAGTAAGTGAAACAAACTAATTTGCATTAAAATTTATTCAATATTAATGGGAGTGTTTTTCTAACAAGAAATAAATACCCTGAAAGAAAGTGGAGTATTGAGATTTTTCCTTCGAAGCAATTCCATCGTTTAATAATAAAGGCAAGCATAATAAAAGTAAACAGTAAACTAACTACTTCATTAAACATTGAGAAATCACATTTCATTAACCGATAGCTTTGGTGGAGAAAGAGACGAGGCGAGGCGACAAAACAACAGCGACTCGAGATGGAGCGATGAGAACGAGTGCGAGGAACTCTTTGCAGTGCTGGCTGAGCAGCAAGGTGCCGCGCGAAACGTGCCTGTATAATTTACTATCTGTCTAAAGCGAAATAGGCATCTAATTAAGCGCAAAATGCATGGTAATCAGAACATGGAGGAGAACACGGCAAGGAGAACATCGTATCAAAAGCAACTTTAACGACCACGAAATTATCGCTCCCGAGATGACCGCTACCGCGACCGCGTCGCACCCTGTTAATTAGCCTTCCAACTCCTGTTGATAGGCCTTCCAGCAGAAATTCCTGCCAATTGGCCTTCCAATTTTTTCAACCTGCCAGTTAGCCTTTTTCGGCGTGTTCACTCTTGTCAGATAGCCTTCTTGCCGGCAAATCCTGCCAGTTAGCCTTCTTGTGTCAACAATCCTGTCAGTTGGCCTGTTTTCATTTACAGAGTCACTCTCTAATCTCTCTCTGTCTCTCTCTTTGTCTCTCTCCCTTTCTCTCCCTTTCTCTCTCTCTGTCTCTCTCTCTGTCTCTCTCTCTCTCTCTCCTCTCTCTCTCTATCTCTCATTCCCTTAGCTTTCTAATTGGAATGCGTGAGTTGTCTTCCACAACGTCGCAGCAAGAAGCCTGTGAGATGTTCCGTGCAGTGGCAGCCCGTTACCCGTCACTGAACGTGACGACCTTCATGCCCCTCTGGCTCTTCACTGACCAGTATGCCCTGGTTGTCCCTAACACCGTCCAGGATATCGTGATCGGTGAGTGTCGTTCCTTTCCTCTTCCTTGTCCATTCTAACCAACTCAGCCGTTTCCTGTATGCTGGTCATTGCCTTTCTGTTGATTCCTGAGCCTTCTTGCTGTCTCTGGATTGCCTTCACAATCGGCAGTATTGATCTCGGAGTTCTTGGATTTATGACTCTCTGGGGTGTGAATTTGGTTGGTTTCTTGGAAGTTTTTTTCTTCTCGATGTAT
Source organism: Allodiplogaster sudhausi (assembly GCA_945643635.1). Classification (NCBI taxonomy): domain Eukaryota; kingdom Metazoa; phylum Nematoda; class Chromadorea; order Rhabditida; family Diplogasteridae; genus Allodiplogaster; species Allodiplogaster sudhausi. The sequence continues at coordinate 1,066,687 of CALZFC010000056.1, forward strand.
TTGAAGTGAAGAGTATTTTCTTTGAGGATGCAATCTCAATGATTACAATAATAATGTCAGTGGGATTCTCAGTCGATTATTCTGCTCACATCGCCTACGGTTATGTAGTTTCCAAAGCGACAGATCCCAAGGAAAGGATTCAAGAGGCTCTCGGTCATCTCGGATGGCCCGTTATACAGGGAGGGATGTCGACGATACTGGCCGTGGTTGTCTTGGCAGATGTGCCTGCTTACATGATCATGACTTTCTTCAAGACTGTCTTCCTGGCCATCTCCATCGGCCTCCTCCACGGACTCCTCTTTCTTCCTCTCATGCTTACTGTCTTTGTGGGTAGAGGGCGATCATCCAAAGTAGCTTCATCTGGCGGAAGTCTCCCCTCTGCTTCTCTAGCCATCTCTCTCCCTACCCCACACTCTCACCCTCCTCCTCTTCCCTCTCTTGCCATCTCTCTCCCTGCCCTACTATCTCACCCTCCTCCTCTTCCCTCTCTACCTCCTCCACCTCTCCCTTCATCACGTCGATTCCCTCCCCCAACAACTTCTCCTCCTCCTCTTCCCCTCAGGCCAATTCCCCCACAACGAACCGTAGTAGCATATTAGTTTGTTTGTTCTCAGCAGCAGTTCCACTCACTCAAAGCTCTGCTCAAAGCTTTTTGTTATTTAATAATAGTGAATTCCAATTGCGCGAGTGAGTCGGAAAAGCCTTAATTCGATTGTGTCAAAGTTTCGAGAGGCCAAATGGTCTCGATATTCTTCCTTGTGCTTTGAATAGGAATCTCTTCTAGTCATTCGCTCAATGCTCATCACGAGTAATGGAACCTCGAAGAATGGTAAAGGCATGATTCAGTCACTCCCTGGCGGTGCAATCAATAACCACTTCAGTTGGTTACACAAAGCACGAAGAGTGCAGACATTAATGTTTAAATGAAAGCGAAAAAAGGAATGGGAACTTCGAGAAAATGGCCGACCTCTCATTCGCGTTAAACTACGAGAGTAAGACAATAGGACAGCGAACAAAAAAAGAGAGAGAGAGAGATAGAGATCGAGAGAGAGGAGCAGAGAGAGAGAGTAGAGAGATAGAGAGAGAGATAGAGAGAGTAGAGAGATATAGAGAGAGAGATAGAGAGAGAGAGAGAGAGAGCAAGAGAGAAAGGGTGGTGTCAACGGGTTAAGAACAAATGAGAGTGGCTGAAATGAAGTTGAACTCAGTGGAGCGTCGCTGCGTGAAAATCTTCCGCCGGCACGGGGAGATTGTGGGAGACTTCCCTGCTGCATTCATCTTCTTCCCTGTTCTCATTTCCATCGCTCTCAGCACGGGTTCGACATTCCTAGACTTCCTTCCTACAATGGAACATTTCCAGGGATTCTGCACTCGGAGAAGCTGACGAATGCATTGTACGTATTCACTCCGTGGGACGCGCCCTCCAAGGTGGAGAGACTCGCCATCCATGAGAAGTGGCCACTCACTGACGGTCACTTTGTTCCTGGCAGGGCTGTCACTCAAGCCAGGCTCATTCAGGTCTAAATTATTTCTTTTCATCTTTAAAATCGTTTTCATTATCTTATGCATATGTACATACATATGTAAGTACTTGCATATATGTATCTGTAAACATACATCTTTATAGGAAGAGAATGTATGTGCATACATTTTTCAGTTTTTAGGTTCATTTATCAATGAAGTATTTACTTAATCTTCTCTCTTTGTGCTTCCAAAATTGTACTCTTAAAAAGAAGAATATCTTCGTCAGGTGACAGTTGCCTCTCGTGATGGAGGAAACATCCTTGAGAAGCCGTATTCCGAAGCCGTCTTCAGACTCGACATGTTCATCCAGAATCACATCAAGTTCGTCCAGCTTGGATTCTCTCATCTTGAACATGAAGAAGAGTTCAGAGTTCGTGTCGGCGAGGAGTTAATTGGCTATCACGATCTCTGTCTACGATTTGGTGATTCTTTTTGTATGGGAAATAGACACATCCACGTGATTGCTGACCTCTTCTCTAACGGGCTCAACATCACTTTCCCGACCATGGAGTTTGGCAATGAGTTCGTTGCGTCAATCTTACTTTATAGAAGATAATAACCAAAGACAAAACGTCTTGACTTTCTGTAATGATGAAAGACTTCTTCCAGAAGAGGTTTTCTTGCGAGTTCCCTTGGAGGAGTTCTGCGGGGAAAGTCCCGTGGAGGAGTAACAATTGTTAAGTCCGCCCGCGCGTGGCTTCTTCTCTATCACCTCAAGTTTTATCCTCTAGAACAAAATGAAATCTCTGCTAGGTGGGAGTACGTCAGTGAAACTTTTAATATTTCCCGTACATTCATATATGCATTTTCTTTCAACACATCTGAAACTTATGCTTTCAGCATTTTTTTTTAAATTATTATTTTTAGGCATTCGAGAAGGCAATGCGAGAGTATCCCAAAGATCCTTACATTGAGTTTTCGTTCTTCCATTCCCAAACATTGACTGATGAACTGGAGAGAAACGTGGAAACTCTCGGTCTGTCAGTTCGGCACAAGAACATCGTCTCTCTCTCCCTCTCGCTCTCCCTGTCTCTCTCCCTGTCTCTCCCTCTCTCTCTCCCTCTCTCTCTCTCTCTCTCCCTCTCTGTCTCCCTCTCTGTCTCCCTCTTTCTCTCCCTCTCTCTCTCCCTCTCCCTCCCTCCCTCTCTCTCTCTCTCTCTCTCTCTCTCTCTGCTCTTTGCTCTCTCCTCCTCCCTCCAGTTCTATTAAAGATAATAATAGAAGTTGTTGAGGAATCCGCTTCGTGTTGTCTCTCAGTCTGCTGGCCGTCTTCTCCATTGCGTGTTCTCTTTGTTTCGTGAATGAAGCGGGTTGTTTCTGGCCGGACTGGCTAAAGTGGAAGCCGATTCTTCCTCTTCTCGGAGTTTTGAGTGCCACGATGGCAATTGCATCTGCAGTGGGTCAGCCATTTCAGAAACGCTTTCTTCGGCAACAGTGAATAACTATAGATAATGAATAAAATGAATAATAAATAGAAGTAATGGAAGTTGAACTCGTTGACTCCTAGGCCTTCTTTCCTTCATCGGCGTGGCGTACGCAGATCACCTTGCAGTGATGCCATTCCTTGTGATAGGTTCGTCTTTCCTTCACGTTCATCTTCTCCACCTCATTCCTCCTTCAGCAGTTGGAGTGGATAACATGTTCCTGATGGTGGCTTCTCTCCATCGAAGCAGCCCTTCCTTGCCCGTCCGAGAGAGAATGGCTCATTGCATGGGAGAAGCTGCCGCTTCCATTCTCATCACTGGTATGCGTATCATTAACACCTATGTATGTACATACATATCTGTCATAGCACCGCCTGTTCTCTCTCTCTCTCCCTTTTCCGCTCTATTCGATCTCTCTCCTTCTCTTTGACTCTTTGCCCCTCCTTCTTTCCTTCTGTCTCACTCATCCACCTCAATCTCTCTCTCTATCAAATCTCTCTCCATCTGTTTGACTATCTGCACCCTCTCTGGTTGACTCTATCTTTTTCGCTCTCTCCAATCTCCCTCTCTCTCTCTCTCTCGACAGCTTCTACCGACGTGGTCTCCTTCGCGACTGGAACAATCACAACGATTCCAGCTGTTTTCGTTTTCTGCCTCTACACGTGCATTGCTATTCTCTTCACCTTCATTTATCAAGTCATTATTTTATAGTAGATGACGTCGTTGGAAAATAGACAATTGTGTTGTTTTAAACATTGATCTCGTGGAATATGCAGTGTAGACTGTTTGCAGGTGACTTTCTTCGCCGGGGTATTGGCCGTGTTCGCGCGGAGGGAGGCGACAGGGAGAAACAGCACTTTCTGCATGCAAACTGTGGATGTGAGAGAACGAGAGAAACTCTCTCTCTGGCAGAAGATCACCAATCTCAGATCATCTGATCAACGAGCTCTGCTCGATCCTCTTCCTGCTGTCACTTATTTCTTCCGCCACCAGTCAGCTTCTCCTTTATGTATCTGCCGTTCTTGACACAGAATTCAGAGAAGAAGAAAAACATTGTCTTGACCGAAACCATTTGTTCCCGCTCTCGATCTTATCACCACCATGTAATTTCCCCCGTGTGTTTCAAGCATTCTGTCCCTCCCTATGGATTGAATCTCCCTCTCTTTCCTGATCCCTTTCCTTGATTCTTTCTTCAGTGTGTCGGGCGTGGTGTGCGGTGGTCTCTCCCGCATGGTGCTGCTAGTTGTGTACATCAGCTACCTGCTCTTGTCATGTATCGGCTGCTATGGACTCCGCCAAGGCCTGGACCCCTCCCACATGTTGCTCCCTGACTCTTACGCCATTTCCCATTATAACTCGCTGTCCAAGTACTTCTGGCCTTATGGAACGCCCCTTCAGGTTCCCTTCTTTCTCATGTTTGCTTGTCATTTAATCACTTTCTTTAGGTTGTTGTAAACAATTCGCCAGATCTGCGCAACAGTTCTAATCGTAAGTTGGTAATGTCCCTGGCAGAAGAAATGGCGACTACTCGACTCTCGGCCGGCAAAGAATCCATCCAATTCTTTGCGCTTGAAATCGAGAGGTTCTATTCATACAAAGATATCAGAGATTCTAATGCGTCATTTTAGCAGAGAAAAAAATAATTAAAATGCTAAAATAGCTGCTGCACGTAACGCACAGATATTACGAGCAGTTGGAAGAGGAGCTGGTGGACAGCGAGTATTACAAGAATCTAAGACATTTCGTTTCACTTCGGCCGTTCCCTTGGTCTGAAGATGTCTTCTGGAGCAGTGGCGAAGCTCTCCTTTCATTCAGGTGCCCCCTCTCATCGTTCCACTTACATGCACTAGCGGTCAATTCAATTGTATATTTGTTGTTCGATTCTCTATAAACCTAACCAAATCATATTATAATTTGGAGACCACTGTAGACCGTGAATATCACAGCAGGGTCCTGCAGTGATATTCAGGGTGTACAGTTGCATAATTAAATGTTTCTCAGCAGTAGTCAATTCAAAATATATAAGCACAATAAATAAATGCCTGCCAAGCTTCAAAGCAAGCGAACTGGAAGGATTGAAATGTTTCTCTTTTTTTCTGACCTTCTGGTGGGTCACTGCAACTAAGTCTAACAGAGTTTTTTTTAAGAGTCCTCAAGGTATGTACATAACTATCATCAAATTAGTGGTTATTGCTGAATGAAGCTGTAATCGAAAAACTGATATTTACAATTCTATTGAGTGCATTTGTATTTACACAGCGAAGGCGATGATAGAGAGAATTGAAGATTCGTGATTGGCCTGGGGGACATCTCCTCTACGCAGTCCCACCTGGAAGCTGCTCTTCTCTTCCGCGAAGTTGCTTCTCTCTTTCCATCTCTTAATGTCACTACCTTCAATCCTCTCTGGCTCTTCGCTGATCAATTCGACCAAGTCGCTCCTCAGACAATTCAGGACATTGTCATTGGTATGAAAGAGCATCAGAACTGAAGGTGTAAAGAAGTTCTTCATTTCTCAGCCGTGTCCTGCACTCTGGCCATCGCTCTTCTGCTGATCCCGGAGCCTTTGTGTTGTCTTTGGGTTTCAGTTACCATTGCCAGCATCGACCTGGGAGTTCTCGGTTTTATGACCTTCTGGGGGGTGAATCTGGTGCGTAGTCGATATGATATGTGGGCACTGCTCTAGATCATGGGAGCCCTTATTTGTAGTAGAATCGGGATTCCCATCTTAGCTCTCTTTTTACCATCTCCACCTTTGAAAGACCCCCGTTTGCTCTCCACAGCCTTTCCTTCTATTTTGATTTGAATTGAAGCTGATCAGTATTCACCTTAATATTGTCATCCTCATGGACACCCCTCATCTAGCAGTGCTCTAATCTGTGCATGTATGTACATGCAGTCGATCAAAACTTCTTTATTTGAAGGATGTAATCTCGATGATCACCATAATTATGTCAGTGGGGTTCTCTGTGGACTATTCCGCTCATATTGCCTATGGCTATGTAATATCCAAAGCGACTGATCCTAAGGATAGAATACAAGAAGCTCTCGGTGACCTGGGCTGGCCAGTTATACAGGTTAATAAGCGACAAACTATCATCTCTCCATTCTCTCTCTAAATCTTTCCCTCATTTTATCTTTCCCTCGTTTTATCTTTCCCTCGTTCTATCTTTCCCTCATTCTATCTTTCTCTCATTTTATCTTTCCCTCATTCTATCTTTCCATCATTCTATCTTTCCCTCATTTTATCTTTCCCTCATTCTATCTTTCCCTCATTCTATCTTTCCCTCATTCTATCTTTCCCTCATTCTATCTTTCCCCCATTCTATATTTCTCTCACTCCTTCCTCGTTTTTTAAGCATGATCCTCTTGATCCCTTCAGGGTGGTCTCTCGACAATCCTAACAGTGGCAACTCTGGCCACAGTGGAAGCGTATGTGGTGGTGACCTTCTTCAAGACAGTCTTCTTAGCGATTACACTCGGCCTGGTCCACGGTCTCCTCTTTCTCCCTCTTTTACTCACTCTTTTCTCTTCCCTCGTCTCATGTCGATCTTCTCCGTCCTCAGAGGAATACCGTCGGTAGATCAATTACGCTCTTCTGTTATTCATTAAGTTATAACTAGCGTGACTTTGTCACGCTACGGGCCTTTGGCCCGGTCAATGGCCACCGGGGCGATAGCCCCGGAGGCCATTTCCCGATATAAAAATTTATCCAAGGGTAGGTTAGTTGGCTCTGTGGGTCGTTAGTTGGCTCTAAAGGTGGAAAAGTCTGTTCTAGCGTTCTTAACACGTCATGCGAATTAACAGACTGCTCAACACAGCTTTGTAGAGATCTTCTAATTTTTATACATGAAGACAATGAGTAAATTCGAAGTCTTGGCTGAGAAGAAATCACCATATCGACAGAAAGATTGACGAGGGATGATTTAATAACAAGAGTAGATCACACAGGCACTATTCTATCCACCTTGCATTATAGAGAGACGGAGAGAGTTAGAGAGAGAGAGAGAGAGAGAGAGAGAGAGAGAGAGAGAGAAATGCTCATCCCCCTCTCTCATGGTCATCTTTCAGACTAATCTCTCTTGCACCTCTCTCTCTCACTCCTTCTCTGTCTCAGTCACTCTCTCTTTCTCTCTTGCTCTCTCTCTCTCGCTAGCTAGCTATCCCCTTTCACTCTTTCTCTCTTTCTTTGACAGTCGCCTTTCCTTAGTTCAGAGCGCGGTCATCTCTTGCTGCTTTGCTTTTACTTTCTCTGACTTCATTCTTCGTCTCCCTATTCCTTCATGGGAACATTCGCTTTCATCTGCATTTAAATCTTTATTACTAACTTTCATATTTTGGTTATTTTTTTCATCTTTATGTTAATATTATTACAATTCAAAATTGATCGTACCTGTCTCATGATTTCATTCACCGTTGTCCTTATGAGACTAAAGAGGGCGCTTCCTCTCAAGGCTCTCTCATCTCGCCAAAGCGGCGCTGACCAGCCTGTTGTTGCTTCATCTCTGTTTCTCTCTCTCTCTCTCTCTCTCGCTCTCTTTCTCTCTCTCTCTCTCTCTCTCTCTCTCTCTCTCTCTTTTATTCTCACTCTTTCTCTCTCTTTCTCTCTTTCGCTCTCTCGTGTCCTTCTCTGTCCATAATCATTCAGCTGAATTACCCAAGGTGTGAAGGATCGATCCCTTCACATTTTGATTGATGAGTTAAATTGAAATCCCAAATTCTTTCACATAACTCATACTTTTTATTCTGCGAGAAATTTATCTAGACTTTGTCTTTTCTGTCATCCTGGACAAGGTTGTTCTTTTGTGTTGAAAATCGAATGAGATGAAATGGAACTGGCTGGAGCGGAGGATTTCTTTACTCTTCCATCGATATGGGGAGCTGCTTGCGAGATCTCCACTTCCCTTCATAATCTTCCCTCTCCTTCTCACTGCTCTCCTCACAACAGGTCAATCTACCATACATCTCAGTCATAACTTCTTTCTGAATAAATGTTACAGGATTCTTGCACGCGCAGCCGATAACAGATGCCATTTACCTCTTCACTCCAACAAATGCTCCTTCCAAGATGGAGAGACTGGCCATTCATGAGAAGTGGCCTCTTGTTGATGGCAGATATATTCCCGGCCGCTCCGTTACTCAAGCCAGAGAAATACAAGTTCGTTTAATTACTATATTTATCTTAACAATTAAAAAAACTTAGCTTCAAATTCGCTCTTTATTCGAGCACGAATAAAATTTGAATGGGTTTCCTTTGATTACGTAGTCTGAGGATTGCCGTTGTTCTTGTCATCTGAGATTGTTTTCGGGAAGATAATAAATATTTTGATCGGTGGTGGTAGGTAACGGTTCTTGCTCGAGATGGAGGGAACATCCTGGAGAAGCCATACTCAGAGGCAGTTTATCGTCTCGACATGTTCATCCAGAAGAGAATCAAGTTCCTTCTTTACTTTATTCTTTTACTAATTGTCAACGGATTTTCCCTTATTGTTCCCGATTTTTCGCTTTCATAACAGTTTTGTATTTGTGTATAATAAAGAATGCTTGAGAGTGAAATATGGAGACGAGCTCTACTCGTACCGAGACCTTTGCCTTCGATTCCGGAACGAGTGCCCTGGGAACAAGCACGTTCACATCGTGTCTGATCTCTTTGCCCACGGCCTTAACATCTCTTTTCCTACTATTCGACTGGGGAGCGAGTATGTTTTAATTCTTGCTTCATTATTGCTGATATTTTTGGGCTTACCTTTTCAAGTGTTTAGATCTCGATTGTAATAGAAAATTGTTTTCCACCGCAGAAGCGGATATCTGGGGAGTTCTCTGGGAGGCGTGCGCCTCCTTCACGCAGACAACGGTTCTGAAGTCGTCGCTTCTGCCTCTTCGTGGTTTCTGATCTACCAACTCAAATTTTTCCCTAACAATGAGAGCTTCGTCTCCGGCCTATGGGAAAAGGTTCTTCTTTTCATCGCTTGTAATTCCTTTCTAGCAATTTAATTCTTTATTTCATAACATGCACTATAATAGTAGGATTATGATTGAGGAAATGGAGCGCTCGATGCGAGAATACCCAGTCGACCCTTATATCTCTGTCACATTCTTCCATTCTCAAACTCTCACTGATGAACTAAAGAGGAATGCTGAAACGCTTGGTTTGTTCTGACCGTTCGAAACATTCTCTCTTCAAAATATGACCTCCTTTTTGTTCTTCAAAATGAATGGAAAAAGGGCGAGTTGCAGCCCCTCGCTTTGTGGTGGCATTCACTCTGCTGGTGTTCTTCTCCGCTTTGTGTTCTCTGTCCTTGCTGGAGGGCACTCTACTCATTGACTGGGTTCTTTCCAAGCCGATTCTCTCAATTCTCGGAGTTGTCAATGCTGGGATGGGAATCCTCTCCGGAGTTGGCTTACTTCTTCTCTTTGGAGTTCCCTCGAACGACATTGTTGCTGTCATGCCATTTCTCGTTGTAGGTCAGTGTCTGAGAGTGTGGTAGATCAAGGGAGGAAATGAGTATGATTGATAGCCGTGGGCACTGACAACATGTTCCTGATGGTGGCGGCGGTGAGAAGAACTTCAAGGGCGGAATCGGTGGAGAAGAGGATGGGCGAGTGCATGGCTGATGCCGCAGTTTCCATTCTCATCACTGGCAAGTCATCTTTCTTCTTCCTTCTCTTTCTATTCTACTTCTCTTCCAGCGACAACTGATGCTTTCTCCTTCGGAATCGGTACGATCACTTCCATCCCCGCCGTGCAAATCTTCTGTCTTTATACCTGCTTTGCCATCAGTATCACTTTCCTTTATCAGGTCCGTTCCTCTACTACTCTCTAGTTTATCCCTGTCTTGCTATTGAGATGACCTTTTTCGCTGGCCTTTTGGCAGTCTTCACCCGCTTAGAAGCGCGTGGAGTAAACAGCCTCTTTCTGTGTCCGACTGTTCCTGAACATGACAAGTGTGATATTTTTAGTGTATTGCTTCTGATGATTCTTCTTTTAACTCTTCTCTCACAAGAACTGTTTTGGATTATAGAAAGATATCATCGACATATCAGAAGTGGTTCAACATGGGATCTCGGCCCTCGATAGCTTCCTCCTCTGTTACAGAGCAACCAACCAATCTTCCTGCCACATCTCTCTTCTTCGATAAATGGTCGGTTTGAATTGTGCTGCTTATTGTGAAATGGCCCCGTTGAAGGTTTGCGCCTGTTCTGATGAACCCCCTGGCGCGTGGCCTCGTCATTGCCTGGTATGCCATCTACCTGCTCATCTCCTATTATGGATGCACGCAACTCAAGGAGGGTCTAGAGCCTATCAATCTGCTTGTGCAGGATTCGTATGCCATTCCGCACTACAGAATACTCCAAGACCATTTCTGGAAGTATGGTTCAATCCTTCAGGTGGGTGAGATCTCACGCTCTCTCTCTCTCTCTCTCTCTCTCTCTCTCTCTCTCTTCCCTCTTTCACCCTCTCCCTCCCCTCCCTCTTTCACCCTCTCTCTTTCACCCTCTCTCTTCCCTCCCTCTTTCACCCTCTCTCTTTCACCCTCTCTCTTCCCTCCCTCTTTCACCCTCTCTTTCACCCTCTCTCTTCCCTCCCTCTTTCACCCTCTCTCTTTCACCCTCTCTCTTCCCTCCCTCTTTCACCCTCCCTCTTTCAACCTCTCTCTTCCCTCCCTCTTTCACCCTCTCTCCCTCCCTCCTTCACCCTCTCTCTTCCCTACCTCTTTCACCCTCTCTCCCCTCCCTCTTTCACATTCTCTCTTCCCTCCCTCTTTCACCCTCTCTCTCTCTCTCTCTCTCTCTCTCTCTCTCTCTTCCCTCTTTCACCCTCTCTCTCCCCTCCCTCTTCACCCTCTCACTTCCCTCCCTCTTTCACCCTCTCTCTTCCCTCCCTATTTCACCCTCTCTCTCCCCTCCCTCTTTCACCCTCTCTCTTCCCTCCCTCTTTCACCCTCCCACTTCCCTCCCTCTTTCACCCTCTCACTTCCCTCCCTCTTTCACCCTCTCTCTTCCCTCCCTCTTCCCTCCCTATTTCACCCTCTCTCTCCCCTCCCTCTTTCACCCTCACTCTTCCCTCCCTCTTTCACCCTCTCACTTCCCTCCCTCTTTCACCCTCTCTCTTCCCTCCCTCTTCCCTCCCTCTTCCCTCCCTCTTCCCTCCCTCTTTCACCCTCCCTCTTTCAACCTCTCTCTTCCCTCCCTCTTTCACCCTCTCTCCCTCCCTCCTTCACCCTCTCTCTTCCCTACCTCTTTCACCCTCTCTCCCCTCCCTCTTTCACATTCTCTCTTCCCTCCCTCTTTCACCCTCTCTCTCTCTCTCTCTCTCTCTCTCTCTTCCCTCTTTCACCCTCTCTCTCCCCTCCCTCTTCACCCTCTCACTTCCCTCCCTCTTTCACCCTCTCTCTTCCCTCCCTATTTCACCCTCTCTCTCCCCTCCCTCTTTCACCCTCTCTCTTCCCTCCCTCTTTCACCCTCTCTCTTCCCTCCCTCTTCCCTCCCTATTTCACCCTCTCTCTCCCCTCCCTCTTTCACCCTCACTCTTCCCTCCCTCTTTCACCCTCTCACTTCCCTCCCTTTTTCACCCTCTCTCTTCCCTCCCTCTTCCCTCCCTCTTCCCTCCCTCTTCACTCCCTCTTTCACCCTCTCTCTTTCTCTCTGTCTCTCTCTCTCTCTCTCTCTCTCTCTCTCATCCTAAGGTGGTTGTGAACAACGCTCCCGACATGCGTCTGCCCGAGGAACGAGCTGGCCTTCTGTCTCTGGCCCATGAAATGGGTGCAACTGTGCATTCGGTTGGGGATGACTCGGCCCAGTTTTGGCTCATTGAGATGCTCAAGTTGGTTTATTTGATTCATCTATTTTTGCACCCTTAATAGTGGCAAGCTCCCTCCGTTCTTTTCTCTCCTCTTCCTTTATATCTCTTCACCTCAAGCTTTCTCTCTGTCCTTTATCATTCTCTTTCTCTCCTTCCCCCTCTTTCTTTCGTTCTCTCATTAACTTTTTCTCTTTCTGACTCTTCTTTTTACTCTCCTTCTCAGATACTACCGAGATACCCTAGAGATGGAAGTGGTTGACAGTGCATTCTATGGAATGCTACGTCACTATTTGTCAGCCCGTGCTTATCCGTGGGCAGAGGACATCCTGTGGAATAAGACTGCCGCTGAGGACGAAGTGGCCGTCTCGTCTTTTCGGTTTCTCTCCTGTTCTCTAGTCCCGCTTCACCTCTCCCCCCCCCCCTCTCCCTCTCCCTCTCATCCTCTGCGCGCCCCTCTCCACCTCTCTCCCTCTCCCTCCCTCTCTCTCCCCATCTCCTCTCTCTCTCTCCCCATCTCCTCTCTCTCTCTCTCTCTCTCTCTCTCTATCTCCCTCTCATTATCCTCTTCGCGCCCCTCTCCACCTCTCTCCCTCTCTCTCCCCATCTCCCCTCTCTCTCTCTCCCCATCTCCTCTCTCTCTCTCTCTCTCTCTCTCTCTCTCTCTCCCCCTCTCATTCTCCTCTTCGCGCCCCTCTCCAACTCTTTCCCTCCCTCTCCCTCTCCCCTCTATCTCTGATTAAGGTTTCTGATTGGAATGCGAGATATCTCGTCCACGACTGAGCAGCAAGAAGCGACTCGAGTGTTCCGCGAAGTGGCTGCAGCCTTCCCCTCCTACAATGTCACGACTTTCATGCCTCTCTGGCTCTTCACCGACCAATATGCCATCGTCGTGCCCAACACCATCCAGAACATTGTGATTGGTGAGTCTTGTTCTTGGCAATGAGCCAAGAAGGGAGGGTAGCATTCAGCTCTGCTCTGCATGATCGTCATCGCACTCCTTCTCATCCCCGAGCCGACTTGCGCCCTTTGGGTGGCCATGGCTTGTGCTTCCATCGACTTCGGGGTCATTGGATTCATGACTATCTGGGGAGTCAAACTGGTTAGTGTTCTATGAGAGAGTGTGTCTAAAGAGAGGAAAAGAGATAGAGAGATAGGGAGAGAGAGGGAAGAGGGAGAGAGAGACGGGAGGAAGAGAGAGAGAGAGAGAGGGTGAGACGGGAGTAAGAGGGAGAGAAAGAGAGAGAGAGAGAGACGGGAAGAAGAGAGAGTTGTTTGAAGGATGCGATCTCGATGATCACAATAATCATGTCGATTGGGTTCTCGGTGGACTACTCTGCCCACATAACCTATGGCTATGTCGTCTCCAAGCAGGCAACGCCCAGTGCTCGCATTCAAGAGGCTCTCTCTGCTCTTGGATGGCCACTTTTTCAGGTTGCAATTTCGTTAATGTATTACTCTCACCCCTCTCTCTCCCCCTCACTCTCTCTCTATCTCTCTCTCTCTGTCTCACTCTCTCTCTCTCCATTAGCGCATGTTTAAGGGCGCGATGTCGACAATCCTGGCGGTGGTTGTCTTGGCAGACGTTCCTGCGTACATGATAGTGACCTTCTTCAAGACGGTGTTCTTGGCCATCTCCCTCGGCCTCCTCCACGGCCTTCTCTTTCTTCCTGTCTTTCTCTCTCTTTTTGTCAGGGGATGGTGCCTCTCCTCCAAAGTCGCACCCATGGAAATCTCACAGGCAAGATCTTCTCTTGACGTGTCAATTAAAGTGGAAGGCACTATAAAGATATATTATATTACATATATTACAGCGAGGAAACGAAAGGAGGGAATGGGTGCCGAGCCCTGTTCTTGCCGACCGAATTGTCTCCGGATCCCACAATGAAACAACTTCATCCCCCAAGTCTTTTAAATCCTTGTCATTGAAATCAAACTAGAGATGATTCTACCTGAGAAGCTGATGCGTATTTCTCATATTTCTTGTGATCTTCCATGTGAATACGGTTACTATTGTGTACTAATTCTTACTGTGCATGCTGTCATTTCTGATATTTCTCCAGCAGGTAAACATTATGATCTGGTGCGAGTTTCATTTGCATTTCTCGATTCTTAAAACGTTCCATCGTTCTTCGCTTCCGTATTTCGATATTTATTACAAGTATGCAGCGCATTCTTCACAGCTGAGCCTTTTGATGAAATCGGATAGTGATCGAATTTGTAATTATTTAAGATTGGAAGTCGTATCGATTAGTCTGAGTCAGTCTGTGCTTTCTGTTAAAGCGGCTTTTGTGAAAGGTGCGTGACTTCTTCATCGATTGCGTATCGTGTAGATCCTGTTTTTTAATGAGTTTAAGGCAGAGATTAAGAGGAAATGCAAGAAATCTTTAAGAGGATCTCGTTCCATGTCTCGCCTTCACCCCAAGCAGGAAATGTTGACCGTCAGCGCCGAGGAGGGCGGAGGCGGCATGGGGCAGGCTGGGGACACCGTTCAGATCCGCGAGGAGGAAAAGATGCCTCTTTTTCTCATCAAACTCTGGAACATCGTCGAGGACCCGGCCTACCATCAGATTGTCCACTGGGATGAGGTTTATTGCCAGTTTCTCATGTTTACAGAACACTGCTGTTATATAACAAGTGATGTGCCTTGTACTATGTATTTTTGTAAAACTTTTAGAGCGGCTACAGCTTTCATATCGTGGATCCCTACTCCTTCTGCCGAAATGTGCTTCCGCACTACTTCAAGCACAACAATCTCAACTCTCTAATTCGACAGCTAAACATGTGTTTGTCAAAATTATGCGTTTCAGATAAAAATAGTTAGGAATTTCATTTTAGCGACGTTCGCATCTAAGTTGGTCTTTTTAAGACGGATTTCGGAAGATGACTCCGTTGGACAGAAGCGGCCTCACTCGCGCAGACTCAGATCAAGATCATCTCGAGTTCTCACATCCTTTCTTCGTCCGGGATCATCCCGAACTGCTAATCAATATCAAGAGAAAATCTTCGAATAGACAGCAGGTACGGCAGTTTCAGCTTTATGTTTTGATTAAAGCAGTTTTGTTTACTTAAGCAAGAAAACAGCGGGAGCTCCAGCAACTTGTCTCAATTGCTGGACGAGGTCAGATCGCTGAGAGAGAAACAACGAACAATGGATAGTCGAATGGGACAACTTGTAAAGTCAGACATTTTATTTTTAAGTTAAGGTTTGGTCTTTAAGGCTACGAAAGCACGCTGATTTATCTTTTGCATTTGGCCTCGCAGTTCTGCGAAGGATTTGTTCTTTCAGGGAGAACGAAGCGGTTTGGGAGCAGATTTCTCACATGCGAGCACAGCACATGAAGCAGCAGCAAGTGGTGACGAAGCTCGTGCAGTTCCTCGTGGCCCTCGTGCACCCCCAGCAGCCTTCATCCAAAAGACTTGCTAAGAGAAGCGGTATGCCGCCACCTCCCCTAAACAACGGTTGCGTCTCTCTCTTCCACATTAGAATCTCCATTCCTATCATTTATATCCAATACTTATTCTCGGCTTTTCATCGAATCTTTTTGAGGTTTGCTGGCGTTGGAAGAGCAGCAGCCGTCTGCGAAGCGTGCGCGGACAACTTCAAGCAACACTGCCACGACTCTCTCGGATGTCTTGGATCGTCTTCAGAGAGAAGTGACTGAGCAAGGCGCGGCAGTTCTGCTCCGTCCAGGGGCGGGCTCAGCTTCTCGGGGACCAATCATTGCTGACGTCACTGAGGAGTTCGACCCCGCCTCGATGGGCACCCCCCAGGCTGTCATTTCCAATGCTCAGTCACCCCATGGCAGTCATAACAACCACGGGAACATGTACGGGGCGGGCATGGTTCCGCAACCTCAGTATTCCATGCCCGGGGGGATGGAAGAGGCTGGCACTTCCCAAGCTGATCTCAACTCTTTCTCACCCATTAACCCAACAATCTCACTCTCTCCATCACTCGATCGACAGCTTTCCGCTGAACTTCAGGTTACGATTTTTGTTGTCGTATGAATAGCAAAGCCAACGAGTACTTACCAAGGGGTTTCTTTGCAGGAATACTTAAACGGGATGAATTCGGGCATCGACAGCTGTCGAGATCTCATCGGTTCGCACTGGGACCTTGACTTCCCAGATTTAGCGGGATACGAAGAGGAGGATCGGGTGGCAGCGGGGGCGGATCACCAAGAAGGGGCCATGGGAGGAGGGTACGGACACCATCTCCCCGGCCAACAACTGGCTCTGGAGAACGGAGCTGCGGCGAGTGCGGGACTGGCCATGGACGAGGCCTTCCCAACCACTCCCCAACTACTCACTCCCAGTACGAGTCCGCGCCCTTAGCCCCAATCTCCCTTCTCTTATTCTGCATCAATCTATCGCTTTCATTCCCTTGGGATATTTCTCGTCCTACATAAAGCAATTTCCACCGTATCGGCAACCGATTCGGACTTAACTGTCGGATAGTGAACGTTTATTATTACAGAATGTATTGTATGAATTGCGAGATTTTGTTAGAAGAATAAATGCAGTTATTATGGAGGTAATTAGTAACAACCAAGAAAAAAATCTTGTGGGGTTACAATCGAACAAGAGAGGAACAATCGGCTATTGAGTAGGAGGGATAATTAGCATGATTTTCTTCTCCCGGGGAGGGAGTCGATTCGGGGGTTGCTGGGTGGGGTCAAAGTAGACAACATCAGTGGATGTGCGTGGGACGAACTGAGCAGAGGCGGGAGGGATGAGTGGAGGTGGAGTGGAGAGTAAGGAAGACGGGTTGTCCCCCCTCTGAGCTGAGTACCTCTTCGGCCCTGGTTGTTGTTGGGGGGTGGGTGCCGGGCCCTTTCTCCCTTGCTGGCTACGCGAGTACGTGACAGTGCGGCTGAACTGGCGAGGGTGCTGCTGCTGCCCATATTCGTTGTCTCTCCTGCTGTCAACTCCTTCCGGCCCCTTTCCCCTCCCTCCCCATCTACCTCTCTCTGCTCCCCATCCTCTCTCTCTACCGTTGTCTGCTCCCTCCGAACCCTTTCCCCTCTCCCCCCATCTCCCTCTCTCCGATCCCCATCCTCTCTCTCCACCGTTGTCTGCTCCCTCCGACCAATTTCCCCTCTCTCCCCATCTCCCTCTCTCTGATCCCCATCCTCTCTCTCCTCCTCTCCCTCCTCTGCTCCTCCCTGTTTCTCCTCCTCTCCCCCTCTGTCGGGGAGGAGCTCTCCTCTCAGCTGGTCTTTCCTCGTCGTCTCCTCCATTATCAGCAGATAGAACTGGACGTTCTCCAATCTCAGCTCTGTTTCCTCTGCTGGTCACCTCTCCTCTGCCTCGTCCACCTTCAATAAATTAGAGTTTACAACAAAAAAAAATCAGATAGATTCAGACCAATGGGGAATATAGCAGAAACACTCGTTCCA
This sequence comes from Allodiplogaster sudhausi, assembly GCA_945643635.1. Taxonomy (NCBI): domain Eukaryota; kingdom Metazoa; phylum Nematoda; class Chromadorea; order Rhabditida; family Diplogasteridae; genus Allodiplogaster; species Allodiplogaster sudhausi. Next base: position 1,083,834 of record CALZFC010000056.1, read on the forward strand.
AAAAATTAACATAAAAGGCCTGTTGCAAGAGTTAGTGTAGCTATACCATTTCCTTTAAATGCCTGCATTGTGAGAGAGAAAATCATGAATAAATTCAACACTATTTTTAGTATTTATTTTTTGTTAACAATCTCGACAAAATATTTTCTAGGGTTTGGAAAGTATGTGCGTAGATAACGGCACTCTTCAGCTATCAATACCCCAACCCCACCAAAAATATTTTAAAAAAATCGCTAAAACTTATAAAAAAAAAAAAAAAAAACATGAGGGACAGCGCGTGTGAGGCAATGTCCACACTTCGCTTTGTTTATGCCGTACTTTCCAAAACGAAAAAAATGGTGTAAAATAAGTGTTCCTCGTGCCAAATAACCCCATTAGCGAGATTTACAACGCGGTGTGAGCCAAAAGTTTTTTTTTCGACAAAATTACTCTAACTTTTTTTTAAATGACATAATTTAGAATGAATGTTATATTCGCTTTCTGAATGTGCTTCTGAAGGAGGCGTAGATAAACCAGAAAAGAACCTCTCGAGCCTCTTGATCTGGGAGCAGCAGGCCGGGGAGAGTCGTCCTCGTCCTCCTCGGCCTGCCCCACCGTCTCGGCATCCTCTTTGGTCTCCCCGAGTCGGATGTCGTATCCATAACGATCGATCAGTTGCTTCCTTGACCGCGGCTTCTGCCAGTTCTCATCGAATCTGTCATGATTCCACTGTCCATCTGCGCGGCTCCGCTTCTTCTCGTCCTTCTTCTCTTCAACCGCCTCCACTTCATCTGTCATTCGCGAGTCGTGCATGTAATACCTGAGAACACAACTCTTTCAATAGCCAGGATACGCAGACGTTCCTAAACTATTTATGTTAATTCAGAATGGTACTATTGTTTTGGAAGATTTGTCAACTTTATCAATGTCATCTTGCTGATAGAGTTGTAGAAGGAAACATGAAAACAAGGACGGTAGTATTTGAATAGTATTTTTTACAGAAAAGTGCAAATAAAATGCGTAATTATTAACCTGCCACTCTTTGGAATGTAGGCTGGACTCTCTACGATTTCATCCTCGTCCAACTCCGGCTTCTTCTCTGTCGATTCCTCGTCTTCTTGGTGGTCCTCTTCTTCTTCGTGTTCTCCTTCCACTTCTCCTTCCTCCTCCTCAAGCTCCTCTCCAATTTCTTCTCCAGCTGTGCCTTCATCGGGAGTCTCAAATCCATCCTCTCCTTCCTCCTTCTCACTCGCGCCTTGCTTTTCATTCTTGTCTTCATCCGATTTCACCTTCTACAACCAGGTTAGCATTAATCCAACAGCAAGCGGTTTACAAGAAGGAGATTTTGACTTACTTCTAGCTCGTGAGATTGTGGCTTTCCATTCGCTTCGTGCGACGTCTCGCCGTCGGCGACCTTCGTGTCGGTAGCTTCTTCATCCTTACTCTTCGTATCTCCATTCGGGTTTGTTTCTGCAGTGTCACCCATATGCCCTGAAAGCAAAGCATCCTATAATTCCCGCTTACATCACAAACATCAAAATCTATTTGTTTTCGGTTAATGCAATGCAAAAGCCACAAGAAGAACCTTTTCCAAAATCAACGTTGCTGAAATCGGCAAGAAGCCAGACAATTTGAACAATGAAAAACCTTAGCACGATTCATATTTATAAGTGAAAAATAAGTACTGTAGTTCTGGGCATTAAAATTTGTATAAGCTGTGGCTATATGTAGTTTTCGTTTGCAAAACTTTCTGTACATTGTTTGTTTCCGACGTTCCTTTTATTTTTAACGATTATTTTCTACAGACCATGGTCTACAAACGCTTGGTGGAAATTGGTCGTGTGGTTTACATCGCAAAGGGCGAGAACGTGGGTAAGCTTGCGACCATCGTCAACGTCGTCGATGGAAACAAGGTACGATTTCTTTCAGAATCTTGCTTGCTATGCTGTTTATGTTGACGTTTTTTTTAAGAAATTCTTTTTCGTTTTTGAGCAGACCTAGAGTTCTTTGAAATTGAGGTTCTCCTCGATGGGCCAACCACTGGCGTCGTTCGTCAAGTTCGCAACCTCAAGGACCTTCAGCTCACCAAATTCAAGGTCGCTGTGCGTGTCAGCCAGCGTACCAAGGGAGTGAAGAAGGCTTTCGATGAGGCGGAGATCAACAAGAATTTCTCTGAGACTCAGTGGGCCAAGAAGGTCGCCGCCAAGAAGCTGGTTTGTAGCGGATCTGCCTAATTTTCTAGCACGCAGCTATATGGGTTTACTTGGTGTAGTTTAAGAAATTTTTTCAGTTATTTTAAATATGCGGATGGGCCAATGGAATTCATTCCATGTGTTTCAAATGATACAAGAGTATTTTTTAGCCTCTGCTTTGTCGATCCTTTTAAGATGCAACTCTAAAAATTACACTTCTGAATGGGAAACTGCTTCACGTAGAAACGAGAGAAAACCAAACAATTTTTACAATAATCTGCAATTTTTCCGCTCTCTTTTTTGCCTGTCAACTTTTTTCAGCGATGAAGGGTTTCGTACACAATTGTGGTCAACCGCCATGTCTTACCCAAACACCTTGAGAATATTTCCTCGTTCTCTTTGTTCTAAAAGCCATTGTTTTAGAATGGATTAATGTCGCTAATGTAAAATATGTATTATTTTAACGCTCTGTGGAAATCTTAGATTATATTATTATAGCGCGCGAACATGACTGATTTCGACCGATTCAAGTTGATGCGAGCCAAGCAGATGAGGAACAGACTCGTCCGGGTTGAGCTGGCTAAGCTGAAGAAGACCGCTCGCTCCGCTTAAGTTGTTTGGCTTGTTGTTTTTGTTCCAATAAATTGTTGGACATTTCTTGACGTTCAGATATGCAGTTTACAAAAGCGCATTGAAAAAATTTTATTTAGTGAAAATGGGCGGGGTTTATTGAAAGGATTTGCTACTGTGGATGTCCTTTGACAAAAGATCATGCTCCGTGCTTCCATTCCTTCGTAAAACAGTAGGAATTATATCGTTCGAGGGGGGTTCCGATTTTTATGTGAGTGCTTCGATGTGCTACAACTAGCGTGGCCCTAATACCTTTATCATGATCAACGGGAAAGCAATGTACCTGCTGGCAAGTACATCCTCTTATGCAGGAATGTCAATTCTTGAAACCGATTGAACAATTCTATGACCAGAGAGTAAAGCTAAGAAGAGACAATCTCGAGGAACGACGGGCAGTTAGAAGAAACGGAATGAAACAGTTAGTAGATTCTTGCAAATGCAACTGCATATAATGAGGTCAGAGAATGAAACACAATTTACATGGAAGGTGGCGTCACAGAGATATCTACACCAAATGCTTCATATATACTAAAATTATGGAATAACTTCAAGATATGCATGCAACTTGATTTATAAGATGAAACGAATAAACACGATAATTTATTTTATACAAGAGCTAAAATGCTGAAAAAATAGGTCTTGGTTGGGGAATTGCTGATAAAAAGGGTGGGTGAAGACATTGAGGCAGAAGAGTGGGATCACGAGAAGACGTTGTGATAACGAGAGAGAAGAGCATTCCGCGCCGGGTCGTACACTTCGTGCTTCAGGGCCGAGAGCCACTCCGACTCCGCCACCCATCGACTCTCCTGACGCTGTACTCCTTCTCCTTTTACTCATATTTTCGAGATTCACTTCAATCACTGGGGTTTTCCCTAGAACTCATACCATCAATTCTTCAAAGAATAAATATAAAACCTCGAAGACGCCGATGAACACAGCGACAAGAATGATGAGGAAGAGAATCGAGACCAAGAGACCATTGAGGATAGAAGAGACCAGAGGGATACTGTAGGCCTCTCCGTCCCGGGAAGAGAAGACACGAGACTTCTTGTTCGAGCCAGTGAGAGGAGTGCTCGTGGACAGGGGAGGCAGCAGACGGGACACCGAAGAATCTACTTCTTCGCCCTGCAAGCAACTCCAATTCATTATACACAGGTAAGCAGAACAACGAGATCAAATAATACTAAGACAAGTGTCATTCTATCAAAGAAGTCTTCCACTCAAACTGGAGGCACGTTTACGATTACAAAGTAATAATTAGATGTGCTGTCATAACACTTGTCTTTTGATAAAAGAATATCTGCAAACACAACAAGATCGGGGAAAGAATGGGAAGTGGGAAGAGGTGCACTTCTCATCTACTGAACGGGCAGGCGGCTAAGCCTAATTGAGAAGAAGGCACTAAAATGAGAGATAGAGAGAGAGAGATGGAAAGAGAGAAATAATGAATAGAAGAGCACAAATCATACCACGAAGATGCCTTCCGCTCTCTCCACTTTTATCAACCGAACTGTGAATGTGCTCTGAAAGGAATAAGCACTTCCCATTTGTATATTTCGAATCTTCACACAAGAAAGGACAGACAGAGTGCAGTTCGTAACAGACATCAATCTGGAAGCCTCAAATAGCACTTGCTTTTTTTCAGCCAGTCTCACATTTTTATCGGGGACTCCTTACACAAGTGCTGGTAAGAAATAGAAGAGATGTTTTTGGGTGCTTTTAACAGACGAGGCCGGATAACAAAGGTAAATAAAAAAGGCCTTTCTGTCCAGATTGATGAAAATGTAAGCAGGAAAATGGCATTGAGCGGAAGAGGGGAGAAAAAGAATATAAACCGAGGTTGAGTGTACGAAGAACGGAAACAACAACGATAAAACAATCTACTACAGCATTAATAGCGCAAAGAGCATCCCCTGTAGGAAAAGAATAGAAGCCAGTCAACAAAAATTCAGCAAATGTAGAGCATTCATGCGACAGAAGTAGAGAAAAAAGAGAAAGAGAGAGAGAGAGAGAGAGAGAGAGAGAGAGAACTGACGACGTTCTGCTTGGGAATGGAGATCTCGGAAGATGGAGGAGAAGCCGCAGAGGAAGAGAGAGTCTGGCCGTCCAGCCCAGCCGAGGCTGAGTCCGTCTGGTTGGTGGCGTTCAGGCGAGGGAACAGCAAGTCATCGCAATCCAGGCTGCGAGCTCCAGGCGAAGTCAACTCACCATCTTCAAGCAGGGATCAATGATGAGTAGGCGCAAGTCAATGAGAAGAACCTTTGGCGTTCGATTTGCTGTTGGCGGAATTGTACTTGAGATTGGGGAGGGTGTTGTACTTGTTGAGTTGCCAGCCCTGCTCGGGTCGCGGGGTCTGGCGGGGCAGAGCGTAGCGGGAGAAGGTCATCTCAAACAGTCATTCTCACTATACTCATACTTGCTATTCAATCATTCAATCGCTCCCACAGGGCTCATGGTGATCAAAGCGCAAGGGGGTGGGGTTCAACACAGCGCATGTACCGACCTTGTTCAGCACATCTCTCTCTCTCTCTCTCTCTCGCTACCTCGCGTGGCTGGCTGACTGAAGGCGCCGCTTCAATCTCTCTCTGAACGCGAGCGGAAGGAAAGCGAAAGGTTGATCCTCGAGAGAAGATCGCAATCCGAGGACTGCAAGGGTTCTTTCTGATAAGCGAACCTCTCATAAAGAAAATGAACCAAGTGTAAGACAAGGATTAGAAACGATGAAGGATAACCAAGACATACCGGGAAAAAAGAGGCTTTATCTTATCAGCCGAAGTTTCGTTGAAGAATGATTTCTGAGAGAGAATGTGGACCCAGAGATGCTTGGCGTAAGTGCGAGAAGGACAAGAATAGCGGAGAATGCCACTCTTCTTCTCGCTCTCAAAGAGTCACCCTTTGTATGGAAGACAGTTGTCCTCAACTTACTTTGGCCGTTCCATTTGAGCTGATCGTTGTGTTGTTATTGCCATCATCAACAGCCAAGTACCCTTCAGTTGGGCAAATCATCACGTCATTCCCGAAGAAGTCTATTTTCGCCACTTCGTTCCTGGAAATATCGACACTAGCGAAATAGAGAAAGAAAAAAGCCAAATAAATGAAAGAGTCAACAAAAGAAAGAGAGAAAAGCAGAAGGCAGTGATTGTTAACGCGATAAGGGAAGCGACATGAAATGACAAACAAAATGCGTTCAGATGAGCGATAGAAATAACAGAAGAATGATCGAGAGAGAATGATAAGTATGAGAAGAAATTACCATGGGATCTGATGCATTTTCTGATTTCCATGGTAGATAAGAACTCCTCGATGATTCGCTCCGATGTAAACCGTCCCTGTCGAATTCTTGGACTCCTGAATTAAAAGGACAGAAGATGAGAGAGGAGTTAGATGACGATACCTTGATGGTGTACGGGTCGAAGCCGTACGTCTCGATCTGGCTGGCCATCTTGATCATCTCCAGCTCGGCCTCACTCGCCTTCATTCCTCTGAATTTCCTCCGTTCAATCGTTTAACCGTCCCCAATCATAGAAATCAAATGAAAGTATGAACCTCTGACGCTCTTTCCATGCCGATTTTGTCTCATCTTTATCGACACTTTCATATATTACATATGTGGCCTCCATCACAATATAAAACCCATCCACCACTCTAGCGTTCGTGTAAAAAAGAAGGATACTGCATGACTCATTCAGTCTTTCTAATTTCTCCCTCTCTTCTCGCCAGCAATTGGCGAGAAAAAAAGAAGTGGTCTGCGTCGCTGCCAGCAAATGGGTTAGTTTGAGAGCCCAGGACAGTGAACGCCAGTGACTGGACTGGTCAAAGATTTTTTCCGCTGCGAAGAACAAATGGGGGAGACCAAATACACCGATTTCGTTAGTAGTGAAAAATACGCAGAAGAATATGCGAAGGAGTTTAAGCATCAATACTTTCTTATTCGGTCGGCAATACCGGCGATTAGCAAGGAACTGAGAGCAAACAGAACAGCAATAAAATGCAAGAAACGAAGAAGCCAACTTGATTTGAATGTGATGCTCCGCAATTTTGGCCTCCATTTTAGGAGTTTGCTTGACGAGAAGTTTGAACTCGGAGACGTACCTATCTCCATTTGCAGTCTCTTCGTTGTAATCACCCAGCTGTGCTGAAGAAGACTTTCTTTTCACCACAAAGAAAAACAGCACAGAAAAATTAGAACCGGTAAACCAAGTCCGAATCTTTTTAAACTGGATTAACCGCATCAGTACTTTCCATCAAAATAGATTGACTTCCTAACGAGGCAACAAATTAGCCAACATTGCAGAATATAAGCAGCCAGCTGGACTGCGGTGGACTGAGGAGAGTAGAGCCGGCCGTGCAAGAGATCGCGCTGCAGTTGAACAAACAGCTGGTACCTACAACGCAAACGATGTAAGACCATACAGCACAAGCAACTTCATATCTTGCATAGTAGGCAAATCAGGCAATGAGATTTGAAGCATCTGGTGAAAATGATATGAAATTAGGAATCGGACCTCGTAAGCTCTTCTCGCAGATGCTTCACATCAGAGGGGTAATAGCGGAAACGAAGACGCAAGGCGAGGCCCTCGGCTGGAAGAAAAACACCTTGTTTGCTTTGCAATGTTGGAACATAAGAACTAGTAACAAGGAAAAAATGAGACAAAACGAACATTTCACGACTTTGCAGATCTGCGAAAGCGATTGCGAGAGGTCAACCCAATACTACAACCGCAATTAATATACGAATAAAAAAACTTAAGTCAAAACACCAGTGACTCCCGCAGAAAAGAGAGCACAAACAACAAGTCAACAAAATAGTACACACGCGATGCTTGTGGTTGTCTTGATAGCGGAGGCCGAAGTAGTCCTTCTCTTTCAGGTTCATGCATTCGCAGACATAGTTCAGAATATCCTGGCCGGTTTGGCTTCTCTGAAAAGAATCTCAGTGTCAAAAGACAAAACGATAATAAGCGCTGGTGATAAACAAATAAAAGAAGAAAACCTTGAACTCGCTAGCAACAGTTTCGGTGTCATCGAGAAGCTGAACGGAGACCTTGACATCCTTGCGCGAGATGAAGCTGGAGCGAGCAGACATTCGGCCGAACAAGGAGGGCGACGATGTATCTCCCGGCATTATCGACCCATGCCAGATGGGGACGGAAAGCAGGCAGCCGCCTCTCTCAAAGCTATTCCTCCCTTCACTCACAGACACGCACAACAAATGGAAGCACCGCCCACCCAGCCACTCCGTAACTAGAGCACCACTCTCACCAACAGCCACATCATGCACCCCAGGCGCATGACCTTCTCGCAGAAACCACATTAGCAACCGACTAATTACATACCGATTGAACCCATTCCATGTACGACAAAATAATATCTTCAGAGAAATTCTGGAAACTGACAGCAGAGAAATTCTTAGCAAACAGGAGGAATAATGCTTACTAATCGATCACAGAAAAATAATTTTTAGCCCGCTTGCAAAAAATTCAAAATGCACAACTACAAACTATAACCTCCTTGTGAATTTGCACGTTGGCGAAACATTCAGTTTGTTGTTGACATCTTCTCTTTAGACGTGTTGTGCTCGTGATTGTACTCCTGACTTATAGATGAAGAGTTCATTTGATGATCTTCTCTCACGTGCTGAACGATTGAATTCTGTTCATCTTCAGTCCAATTCATTGAACAGAGAACAGGCCAGTGATTAGCTGCACTTGTCATTATGCATTCCCGTTCAACTTGCTTGTTTATTGGGCGCTATTCTAGATTCCTCTTGGAGCAGCAAATATCAGCGATGATCTCGGGAATATCTTCCGGTCGAGCGAATTTCTTCTCAAGAAGAAATGTGTTCCGGCTAATGCTGAAGTTGTTTCTTTTTTGTGTTCCTGCTATTTCATTGGTATTTTGGTATTTTTTCGATTTCTAAATAAGATTGGCTTCCCTTTTTGTAGAAGATGTTGTTTGGCGAAAAGGGAGTTCTGATGAGAGTGGCTCCCCCCTCTCTCGGAACTGCGGCCACTCAAGAAATCGCATTGAGCGACGATCTCGGAGGGGAAGAAAGTTGTGCATGGGTGAAGCTCCAGGCTGAGCGAGCCTTCCTCAACCATGGACTACTCATCTCAGGTTCTCCTGCTGTCAGACCTGCTCTTGCTAGGAAGGAAGATAAAGAGGTTTCTTTTTTATCGTACTCTGCAACGTTGAACCTGACCAAAAGGGCTATTGCTTTAGAGCGTATCCGTTCCTCGCTTGAGGATATCATCGGAAGAATCGACTCAGCGTGAGATCTTGTTTGCTACAAAGCTGAGAAAGTTTGTGAAGAAGAAAGGCGACCTAAGCAAACTTCTGATGGATGCTGTGAAGGAAAGCAAGACAAGCGAAGATCTGGACACTGCTTGGCGATATGTTCGCTTTCTTCTTCATTCATTCTACTGAAAGAATTGGTGTCTTTAGATGACTGCGATGTATGGCAAGAGTATCGGAACGAGTGAGGAGCCAGCTAGAACTGTGGAGCTAGTCGAGAGAGCCACGAGAGCTTTGGAGAATGAGTTAGTACTTCTCTTCTCCTTGTTAAAGGAAGTATTTGACGAAAGAAAATCGTATCAGATAAAATTACGTTTCAAACAATGCAAAACTCCAAACTGGATGAGCCTTTTTTTTGGGACTGCTACAAAATTTGAAATACATGTCTCTCTACACTCTCTTAAGTTTATTATAATCTCGGTTTTCTCTAACGTGCATGCCCCTTCAATTGGTAAAAATGGGGTGGTAAGTGGGCAAGAAGGGCAGAGACTGCCTCTTCTTACCACCCGTTAGTACTCCATGCTTCTTTTTTATTACTCAACGGGTGCATCGACAGAGACGTTTGCTATTGTATAAAAAAAAGAAATGCAAATATCTGGCTAACTGATTTTCATAATGCAAGATCACCTCACATTGATATTTTAGGCCAAGCGTGAGCATACAGAAAGTTAAAAGAAAAGTTATTTATTGGCGATACCTTATTTAACTTGAAGAACTGCTGCTTAAGATTCCTAGAACACATGAGGGAACGAGTGGAGAGAAGCCGTGAGCGAGCTGAGCTTGGAGGAGTCCCCACCACCGTCGCGCTCATCTCAGCTTACATTCAGGTGCGATCTTCCTTGTGCTCAGAATAGAAAGTGGCACTTGTAGGTGAATGGAAGCGGGAGCGAAGAAGCATCTGCATGGCAGTTGACATACTACTCTCTGCGAGCGGGGGACTTGGCGTCCGCCTCCTCTTCAATTTCTCAACTCTCTCATTTTCCACGCTCAGCCGCCCTTGTTTCTGCACTCCACCAGTTGGCCAGGAGTCCGAAGTTGTCAGAGGATACCAAAATTAAACTAAAGGTGTGCAACAATAATTTTTTCTTTGAATAAATACAATAACAATCTACAGATTCTTTAAAATACTTTTTTAAAGACAGAATACCGACATGAGTCGGGGAATGTGTGCGAAGCCTGGCAGCGGAAGTTGTACATCTGTCTGCTGGGATTGGAAGTGGTGGATGCGGGTAGTCTGGAAGAGTGGTTGTGGAGCAGACTCATCGCTCTCCGACTCGACCCCTCTCCGTCCTATGCTCTCTATGCCGACTTACAGAAGAACATTGCATTCGATTTAGGTTATTTCTTTATTTTTTATTGGTAATTGGTTTTCATGTTTCATTCTTCCATACAAGTATTGAAACTTGTTCTTTAATTTTTCTAATTGTGAAATTCTCCTTTAGCTACCGAAAATGTTTTTAATTTAAGGAGAGTCATATTTCATGGCTTCCACTTCTTCGGAGGATTTTTTGCACTTCTTCACTGTTTTGTCGCTCTCGGGACAGCCTGAACGAGCTATTAAGGTATGGAAGAAGTGATCTATTGAGATTATTGAATCCGGCGAGGGAGAAGGCGGGAGTAGTCCAGATGTGATCTGAGTTGAGGTTCTCTTTGACTGTCATCACTGCGGAGACGCTGTGCACATGGCCCTTCTGTGCAAGAACTCGAACATTCTCCGCCAGTCAAAGATTGCTGCTGAGATTCGTTAGTATTTTACATTTATGGTTCTAAGTTGTTGCTGCTGAATATTAACTATCCCAAGAACTGCATGAGAATTTACTTCATGATTTTTTTATTCGTTTGTCCCGGCCTGGTGTAAATCGTTTACCAGCGCTGTTTACTTTCTATATTGATGTCTTTCTCTCCCCCTCTTTTTCTCTGTTTCTCTCTCTTCTCGCTCTCTCTCTCACACACTTGCTCACATTCCTTCATTCATGATTCCAATGTGAGCGAGTTATGTTCATTCGCTTACACCATTGATGCTAATCCTGAATAGTCTAGTTGAAAGCGAAATTTTTAATGAGAGTAGATTGTTTAGGGAGTTATATATTTACTCTCTTTCGTGTGAAATATAAACACTCAGTCATTAAATTAAGCTCACTATTTGACAAGTACCCTCCCGAAAAATAGAAGGGAAATGCTCGAGGTCTTACCGAAAGCTTTATGGAAACACTATAAATCACCAAATTTAGGCATATTTAATGCAAAAAAGAATTGACATTACCGGTTTGTGGCGTTTTTCTAAATCTTTTTCGTTGACATGCTTCAACTATCAGTAAATTGTGTCTAGAAATAGTGGCGCTCTGGGGGAGGGGGGAAATGTTGTTTGTGATCCTTGAGACAAAGTGTGTCCACTTATAGTAAGTTACGACGAGAAAACGCCGACCGTGGCCCAGTTGAACGTGGCTCGTCTTGTTGCTTTCTACACGAAGAAGTTCGAGTTAGAGGATGTACGCCGCTCTCTGGATTACTGGTACTTTCTCAAGGTTTGTAATTGTTCTTTTGGTTGTTATATGCTCTATCAAACACCATGATTATTTTAAAGTTGTAACTTGTAAGCAGCGAAGGGAAGAATGAGTTGTTTGTGCAGGGAATGGCAGCCCCCACTGGAGGAGACGTCTTCGATGTTGCCGTTTCTCGCGCTGTCTACCTCTCAGGACAGCAAGCTGCCATCTTGGGTGAGCGGCTTCCCAATGGAGAAACTACCCACGCACTCATCCATGAGTCAGTCTTTTCTTTCTTCCTTTCTTTCTTTCTTTCTTTCTTTCCTGTTTCTTTGTTCTCTCTCTCTCTCTCTTTCTCTCTCTCTCTCTCTTTCGCTCTCTTTCTCTCTCTCTCTCTCTCTTTCGCTCTCTTTCTCTACTTCAGCTACGTGGACGCGGAGGGTGCTCGTGCAGTGACTGCGCGAGTGGCTTCTGATTCACTTTTGGCCGGCAACTCCTCCGATGCAATTAACATGTTCGTGCTGGCAGGAGAAGTGGAGAAGGCCTTGGAAGTGTCCTCGGATGTTTTGGTCTCTGCCATCAAAAGCAAATCGGGTCTACGCGACGCAGTGGATGAAGCGAAGAATCTCGCGTACTTGGCAGGTGAGTGGTGAAGGACGAAGGGGTTGGGAGGAAAATGGTGTAGAAAGAGGAGGGCGTGATTCTGCTTGTATCTTTCAGCTGAGGGGAGTGGGAGTGCTGCGCTGAGTGCGGTGTGTGTTCTGCTGGATGTGGTGCAAGTGCTGAGTCTCTGTGAGGAGGGCAGGGCCATCGAGGCCCTCGCTCTTCTTCGCAATCTCAACGTCGTCCCTGTTCATCCCAACTCCGTTCCCGCCGCTGTCACTAACTTCCATCTCATGTCCACGAAGGTTTGCTATTCCAGTTGGGGAAAACAATTGCGACTCAAGTGTTAATGTTATTGTGGTATTTGTGAGGTAGAAAGTGTAAGCAAGGCTGGATGTCAACTGTTGAATGGTAGTGTATCTGAATGGCTGGTTGAGGTGCGAGCCGTGCTGCCCGAGTTGTGTGGGCGGGCGATGGAACTGGCAGTGGATTCTGCAAGAGCCGCTGCTTCCCCTGCCGAGGCCGCTCCCTTCCTCCGCCTTTCCGAGGCTCTTCCCCTTTTCGTTGCATCCATTCCTTACAAATTCCCCACTCAAGTCAGCGCCAAATTACTGCAACTTCAGGCGCATTTACCGTAAGCTTCCTATCTCGTTCTCGATCTCTATCACACTGAAACCTCTTTCCGTCTTATTTCTTAATTTTGTCGTATTTTAATGTTGTTGTTATTTGTTTCTACTGTTATATTTTTATATTGGAAATAAATGGGACTGATTTGTGTTAGTGTTATTGTAATGAGTCGTCGTGGAGACGATTTAGATATTTAAGGACGTAAAGTCGGAGTCATTCAATTTCACAAGCGAATTTAAGATGTTACGGGCTCCCACACGGAATCTTGGATTTTGCATCCAGTCGAGGTAATGATAAGGGGGATGGATTGCTCTGGAAATGTATGTATAGTTCTTTCTGAAGTGCTGAAAAGTGGTCAGCCTTGGGCTTGTGTTTAACGGCATTTCCCATATTTGGGATGTTTCGTAAGAGGATGGAGACAGGAAGGGTTACAGATGTGCCTCTTCAACGGTCAATGCCTTCGCAGTGGTTCTGGGAGGGGGAATGGCTGGTTCTTCGTGTGCCTTCCATCTCACCCAGCGGAACATCCGCGACATCGTTCTTCTGGAGAAGCAACACGTTGCCTCGCCTTCTGCAACTTCTTTCCATTCCCCAGGTTCTTTCCCTCTTCCACTCCCTTCAAGGCTTTGTTCCCTTTATGGTTTCTCAATATCTCCAGGATTGGTTTCCTCCGCGCACCCTGCTCATCGTTACAAGCCGATTCTTGCTTACTCGGTCGACTTGTACAGTAAGATTAGCGCCCTCACGGGAGAGGTAAGTCCCTTTTCCTTCTATTCCTTCTCTTTCTCTCTCTCTCTCTCTCTCTCTCTCTCTCTCTCTCTCTCTTTTTCCTCTTCTTTTCTTCGTTTAGGAAGTGCAGTTTGATCGTCCTGGTACTCTGCGCCTTGCAACGAACGAGACTCGGCTTGCTGAGTTCCAGCGATATGTTTCTCGCGATTACTACAAGGAGGTCTCGTGCATGCTGTAAGAGCAGACTTTATTTGGTTTTAGTGCTTTCAGGGTGACGTTTGCAAGACATCGCTTCTCTCAGCGGCCGAAGCGGAGGACTTGGCTCAGCCATTGAAGCGTGGTATGGTGCTGGGAGGCCTCTACACCAGTAACGACGGCTACATCGATGCGCGCGGTTTGAACAGGGCCCTTGTGAAGGGGGCGGTGCAAGGAGGGGCGAAGATCTTCCAGGAAACCGTTCCAGAGATGCTTCAGTACGACAAGGTATGACAAGGTATCACTTACCAGTGTGTGTTCAAATGCATCCTTTTCAGGGAACGGGGGAGTGGCTGGTTGGCCTGAGAGACGGAACTCTCATCCGTACTCGAAATGTAGTGAATGCAGGAGGGATCTGGGCCAATGACATCGCTCGTCTCTCCGGGCTACAGATTCCCATGCTCATTGTCGAGCACCAATACGCTATCGTTACAGTAAGTATTATTTATTCTGGTTTTGAGTGAATGACTTCTTATTCTGTTGTGTCCTTGAGCCGAAGAGCGGGCTGCCCGACTCGCTCCCTGCAATCATCGACCACGACAGCACTTTCTACATCCGCCGAATCGGGGACAAGCTGATCTTTGGCGGCTTCGAAAGCTTGGACCAAGTAGTGATCCGCGAGGATTGGTACCGAGACGGGGTCCCGAAGGGTACAGTTGAGTGCTGAGAAGGTGCAGTGCACGGCCAATCTGCTTCAGATGGATCCATTGTAGTCGAGCCAGACTTCAACCGATTGGAGCGTGCATTCGGGCGGGCGAAGCAGTTGCTGCCCCTTCTAGAAGTCAGTTGAGATAGGAATGAAGAGAATGATGATGAATGGCAGCTTCAGGGGGCAGAGATCGAACCGCACGCTGCGGTCTTCTCCATGACTCCGGATGGATATCCACTGGTGGGTGCCTTCGAGAAGAACTACTGGCTCTCCACGGCCTTCCTGGATGGCGTCTCCTCGGCTGGTGGAATTGGCAAATATCTTGCTGATTGGATTTTTGATGGTGAACCGAACTGTGAACTTTTCGACACCGACGCCAGCAGATATGACAGATGGGCCAATCGGAAGTTAGCACTCGAGTACATTTATGGATTTGCTCTAACCAGTCATGTTGTGTGTGCGTTAGATTCGTAGTGGAGAAAGGGCGGGAGACATACTCCATGTTCTACAACTGGTCCTACACGGATCGGCTGGCCGCCAGACCAACCGATCGAATCTCTGGTATTTATGGCACACTCTGCAAAGACGGCGCTATTCATTCCTACCGTAATGGGTGGGAGGTACGAGCTCCCCAATTCTATTACTGTAATCTGGCCAGAAGAATGTGAGCTTTGTTCAGTTCTTTTATTAAGGTGCCGCAAATGTTTGTTGTGGACAATGAAGAAGATCCGCATGCAACTCTCATAAGGGAGTACCAGAGAGTGACGAATCGATGCGGAGTCATTGACATGTCGTGGAAGGGGAAGCTGGAAGTCAAGGGAAAGGACGCCAACGCTCTCATGGACTATGCTGTCTGCTCGGAGGTGAGAGAGAGAAGGAGAGGAAGAGAGAAAGCGAGAGAGGAGAGAGAAAGAGACAGAGAGAGAGAGAGAGAGACAGAGAGAGAGAGACAGAGTAAGGAGAGGGAGTTGAATACGTAACTGATCGAAGGAGTGGAATTGAAACGAGCACGGGATCCTATCACGAATCTCATACTTCTGTACCAAATTTGTTATAAATGATAGTTTGCAGTTTCAAACTCGCAAAAAAGGAATTGTGGAAAGTGCGAACCTTTATATCCCTTTGTTCCGCATTGAAGTTGTTTCGCTTCCTGCTGGGATTTATTTCAGTGTTTTATTGAGAGGTAAAATTGATCATTTCTTTTTCGCGATCCATTGGAAAGGATGTGGAGAAAATTAAGATTTAGGCAAGCTTAAATCTGAAAAGTGTGAAGCTATTTTTACGAACGTAGACGACTTTTTAATGAACTGTTAGCTTGTTTAAGAGCATTCACAAAGCAGGCCCAAATTGCACGATCAAAAAAACTAATATCGAAAATGTATAACTTTGACTCCTTTGAAGGTGCCTCCTTTGGGCAAGATCGGGAGTGGTCTGATGCTCACTCGCGCGGGTCGAATCCTTGCTCCCCTGAAGATTTTCCACCATGACAATGTCCGCAGCCAGTTCATTCTCTTGACTGAGCCGGAGAGGGAATCTCGCGATCTCTACTGGCTGAGAAGGGCCGCCGCAGACCACAAAATGGATGTTCAGGTTTGAAAAGGAGCCATGTATTGTATGAATGCTGAAGACGTGAATGGCAGGTGAATTCGGTTAGCGAGTACTTGGCTAGTCTTGCCCTCGTCGGACCGAAAAGTCGTGAGGTCAGTCCTTTCCTCTCAGTCTAATCTCTCCCCCATCCCCCCCCCCCTCTCCAGCTCCTCTCCTCTCTGACCAAATCGGATGTGTCTGATACCGGATTCGCACAACGCTCGACTCGTCTGATGAGACTGGGGGCCGTGGCCGTTGTTTGTGCCCGTAGCTCGACTTCAACTGGACAGCTTTCCTATGAACTCTTCCACAATCGAGCGGATACTCTTCGACTCTACAATGTTTGATTAGTAGAAGACTGATTCGTAGAGAAGAAGTGAAGAATCTTTGTGGTTGAGGCGATAATGGAAGCGGGCGCCCCGATGGGAATCGTCAACTTTGGCCAATCAACAATGAACATGATGAGACTTGAACACGGATTCAAGATATGGGGACGCGAGTTGAGTTTGGACACGAATCCATTCGAGTGTGGATTGGGAGGACTCGTGGATATCCACAGTGGAAAGGAGTTCATTGGCAAGAGCAGTTCTCTCGAACACTCACACCATCAGTCTCTTTCTCTTTCTTCTTTCCCGCCCAAACATTATATTTATTTTGAAACAAAAAAAGAAAATAATATTTGAATAGTTTCGGAAAATTGTGGCAACGCAAATTCAATTATGTTTTTTTTCCTGTCGAAATTTTTAGTTCGAGCTCTGCAGAGTCGTTTCTTCGTTGCAACGAATCCTTAGCTACACATACTGAGTCTATCTCTTTTTCTCTCTAATGTTTCAGATGGACTCGCCGTTTGTCTCTCATTGTGATGGAGGCCACCACCGAGAATCGTGCGATTCCATATGGCAACGAAGTCCTCAGACGAGAAGGATCTGAAGAGGTCTGTTTCTTCTTTTCAAATCATTTCTTTTATCATTTGTGTTCTTCTTTCTTCATGAATGAATTCCCTTCTCAGCGAATCGGGCAAGTCACTTCCGGTGCGTACTCGGGCCGGCTGCAACGGCCCATGGCCTTCGCCTGGATCAATTCTTCTGTCCAGTCCTCTCAACTCCTCTCTGTCGACATCGGAGGAGGACGCAAACTCTCCGCTTCCATCCTAGAGGAGTTGCCTCATGCACCCATCAACTAGGTGCCAGCCCTTTCTCCCTCGTACTTCTCTCTCTCTGTTCTCTCCTGATTCTCTCTCTCTTTCTCTCCCATTTCCTCTCCATACTTCATTTCTTGTGCGCTCTCATTTGGTCTGTTTTTATCCTTCTGCTCACTTCTGTTAATAGACTAAAATTATCATTTGGAGGGAGCTGCCACTTACAGCAGATTTCGTAGTCGCTTATTGTTTTCGTAGGAGGTAGGTTTGTCTGAGGGCTCTGCAAACATTCGAATGCCTTATCCAGAGCACTCCGTTTCTTAATGGGTATTCCTTAAACAGATGTGTCTATTTTGCGTGGCAACATTCTTATTTGACGGTCATTCCTATTTTTTTGAATATGAATATCTCGTGTTCATTATTTCATATTCCCGGTTGATATTCGGTCACAAATTTTGTGCACCTTCTTCATTTTTTGGAAGAGATGTAGAAAATAGATAAAGGTAGAAGACGAATTGCGGAGTGATTGTTTCATGGATCAGGTTGTAGCCAGTGAAGGGATTACTTGTTGGCGGGCGAGAAGTTGTACGGGCACGAGTGGGATGATGTTGACAAGGATTGAGGTAGAGTGAAAGGATGCCCTCAACTCCACAGCAGAAGACGATTGCCTGCAAGAGACGACTGGCGAGGGAGAGATTCCGCTTCAACATCGACCGAATCGCGGAGAAGTACTCGCAGGCCGTCGAGGAAGACGACGTCGTAGTTGATCTCTGCACTTTCGACATTTTTGCCTCCGATGACTGGAAGGTGGAGAAGGCCTTCCGCATGCTCCAGAAATCATCTTCTTCCTTCTCATTCGCCGATCTTAGCTCGGCTAATGTATCAGTGGTCAGTGGAATGCATCATGCATGGTATTTCAAATTTCACCTCATAAATTTATACATTACTAAACTTTAGTCACTAAAGGCGTATGATACTGGTGTTTTCGAGTTGGTTGGAATAGTCACTGGATTTTGAGGGTCATTTCAAGGGAATATGTAAGAAGTCACCTTACGCACATTTCTTAGATTTGAAAGCGACGTTGTGCTTCATTCCAGGATGATCTGGGGAACAAGACACGAGTGGCTAAATGCATGAGACTCAATGAACAATTCGAGGCAGAGATCTGCAAGAAGGTTTTCAAAACATTCGGTCGTTTTGGTTTCTGAGTTATTACGATTGCAGAAAGGATTTGAAATGCATTCGTACTTCCGCCCCTCAGCCCTCATCGCGACTACGGATTCCCAAATGATTCTAAGACCGAGGAATTCTCTGCAACTTCCACTGAACCGCTTGGAGTCATGCGAGCTTCCACGCATTCCCCGACTTGCTCTTCGTGCGTTCGTCAAACTATTCCGCTTTATTAGTGTGCCCTTCCTATCAAATTATATTTTGTATTAGATGAAAGAAAAATCATTTAATTTAGTGGACTCCGACGATGGCCGAAGTGGATATGCCGTGCGGAAGGTGCTCCCTCTTGTGGAAGCGGGTTGGTGGATGCATTCCAGCGCCGTGTCTCATGCTCTTGTCGTGTAGACGGGAAGTCGATGGTGTCCGGCTTCGTGTGTGGTCCGCCGCAGCCTGCACTGCTTGGACCTCCCACGAAGAAAGAAGGGAACTTGAAGAGAGAGTTGCCTCTCTCCCAGTTAAATGCGTCTTCTACTCCGGGAGACAACCCTTGCAAGAAGATCAAAATGGCCCCATCATTTAAAAAAGTTGGTTTTTCTTTCTTGTTCTTTTTCATTTCATAGTGTTTTCCTTGTTGACATTTGTTCTTCACATTCTCTCTTTTGCTATTTTTCTTACTTTCCCTTCTCACAGGAGAAGGTTCTTGACATATTTTTGACACTTATTTCATGCGAAATCTCTTTTTACGCTGTTCATGAATATGACGTTTTTTCATCAAAACGTTTTCTCAGGAAAATCCTATTGTCTGACAAGCCGTTCCAATCTGCTGATATTATTTTTAGTTTATAAATAACATTTTAGGCAGGAAAAGTCATGAAATTTCTATCGCCCTGCGGCAAAAATGGAAATCGTATTCGTTATCAACGTAAGAAAAGGAATTCGAATGATTATCGTACGACTCCAAAATTAGTGGAGAACCTTCCCTTCTTAGGCTGACATTGTGGCCGATTGGGTGGCAGAAGCCGAGAAGCGGACAGTGAACCAGGACTTCGATGAAGACAGCGAAGTGAAGAAGCCAGACAGATACGTCCGCCAGGTCATGGCCGGCATGAAGGAGAAGAGCGTTCGAAAGAAGCAGGGACTCACTTCATTCCAGGCCAGGAAGACTACTCCTCACTCTTAGGAAACCAGTTATCTTCTTCATGTTTTCATCCCACTGCTGCATAATACTAGAAAAGAAGTAATTCAATTGTCTTCACCGCCAACGGGTATTGTGCTCCTATCGCATTGAACTTCTTCCAGTTTCGCTTCTTTAAACATTCTTTCTCTATTGTGCACGCCCCACCGTATCACTTGTGCAATGATGTGTTGTTGTATAACACAATTTAAACATAAAGAAAAGACGAAGCTTGATGCGATCATCAAATATACCTTCTATACGAAGAGCTGCTACTGTCTCTTTCGACTGCAGGAATATTAACTCTTCCATCTCTGGTAAGGCCTCAATACATAACAACGATTTAGATGAAGAAGAAAAAACTGAGTGACATCACATGAATTAAATGAGAGATTATAAAGGAAAAGAACAAGAAACGCCAAGCGGGCAGAATATTGAGAGAGAAGTCGTGGAAGGCGCGTACATTCGAGAGGTCACCAAGACCACGGCATTCAACTGCACCACACAAATAATGAGTGAAGAAAGAACTAACAGAGTCATGAACGGAAATCAATCTTTGCCGCCAATTAAGAGTAGAAAAGGGGCTGGCAGTCATGAAGGAGGAAGCACCTGCTAGGACGACCAGGCTACACGTCTCAGGAAGGGGAGCGGACTCGCACAGACAGGGACAGCCTCACATTCATTTACTACGCTTCCGCTCATACGAGACAACAGAGTAGAATAGCAGAAGAAGAGTGAAGTTCGCGGCCGCCAGAAGAAGAGGAACTTTCCATCGGCTTAGCAGAGCCTGAGAAGAACGGCAATCCGCTCTCGTTTTGATATACAAATATTAAAAATATGTTTGGCTGAGAATGAAAATGAAGAATGAACTGACTCGGAACTCAGGTTGGAGGAAATAGCGAAGGGGATTCGAGCGGAGGGCCTCGCGCTCTTGCTCATCCCGAACCATCTGCTGCCTACGTTCAGATGCAAGACGGGCTGCATCTTCTCGTCTGGAGATTGGAGAGAGAGAGAGAGAGAGAGAAGAGAGAGAGAAGAGAGAGAGAGAGAGAGAGAGGGAGAGGAGAGGAGAGGGGGGGGGGGAGAGAGAGGGAAGAGAGAGAGAAGAGAGAGAGAGGAAAGAGAGAGGGTGAGAGAAGGAGAAAATAAAAGAGAAGGCAGAGAAGAGTTAGAAGGAAAGAAAAAATAGACGGAAGCGAGGCAAAACCTGAGCCTCAGCCCGCTTTCCTCGAGCTCTACCAGATTCGGCAGACTTCCCATTGCGTCCGCGTCTCCATCAAATCCACGAGCTCTTTCGAGTGAAGAAGCCAGGGTTCCCCGTCTTGTTATCCCCTGAAGGAAAGGAGAAATGACTAAAGCGATGAAAACGGAAACTTTCCATCACTTTCACGTCACCTCTTTTGCTTCTTTTAACAAGAGAAAGCTGACAGTTCCCCCATTGGTCTCCTGGGATGGGCGGGGTCCTTTGCTGTCCTGCAGTTGTCGCCTTCTGATTACGTACTGTTCGTAATGGTCGTCAGCCAAGGACATCCGCGACCCTTGCATCTCCTGTCGAGAGGGCGGCTCCCTTCGAAGGGGAGAGGGAGGGGCTGGAGAGGACTGAGAAGGAGGGGGAGAAGCTGCCGAGGTGGACGGGGAGTGCATCGAGGAAGAAGTCCGTTTCTCCTGTCCAGAAGAAGGTGGCAGCGGAGGAAGACCGAAGGGGGGCTGCGGAGACATCATTGGGGGCACGGAGGGCGACTGGTTCGTGTAGGAGACACTCGATTGGTCAGCACTGAACTGTGACTGTTGCTGTTGGTGGTTGTAGACGAGGGGATCGATCTGGTTTGGAGGGGGCAGTGGACTGCTCTGAGACATCATTCCTCCTCCAGACATGACATAAGATGTCGATGGGAAGTGATGAGATGATGAAGCCATGACGTCATCGGGAATCTGGTGGGGATGGAGATAGTTATGAGCAGAGCCAGTGGATGACTGATGGGGAAGAGTGTGGCGAGGGGCGGGAGGCGGTGGCTGGTGGCTGACATGGTTGGCATACAGGGACGGAGTGTCCAGAGTCAGGTCGAAGGAAGGAGGCTTCGACGACGGATTCGAGGGGTTAGACACGTGGTCCGAGAATTCGGTGCGGGGTGAATCTGAGGACAGGCCGTGCATTGCTTCCAGTTGATGGCGGCGAGAGGAGTCTACAAATATGAACAAATGGTAAGGACAGACAATCCAATTCCCTTAATATAACGTTATATATTTTAATATATTAAAAAAAACTTGATCAAGAGTTGAGGTTCCCTGTCAAACTTTCATCACAAATCATACACAGCAAATGACGCCATTTTCGAGATAATCAAACAAAGAAAACAGCCGGAGACACAGCTAAAACTCCGTGTTTGATTTTGCATAAAATATTATTCGATATATCTGGAATCGATTGGGAAAGGTCTCCCTCACGAAAACCTATTTTTCGCTCTCTGATGTAAGTGGTACTGAAGAAATAGGTTCATTGCATAACATAGAATTCGCCTGGATTTATAAAAATTTTATGATAGATAGCCATGATTTCGATAGTAACAAATTATCAAGAAAAATTTGTTACTATCAATTCTTACATAATTATCGATTGTCAATCAATAGATTTGTTGGCTGCATTTCAGTGCATTCCGCGGGTGGTTTTGAGCTATAAAATGGATTGTTTGGTAACCTCACTCCCGCAGATGCCTAACAATCTGTATCACACTCGTAAGCTATTTTCACGCTCTACTTTATAATATGTGCTACTTTATATTATGTGAGTTTACTTTGGACGTATTGCCTCAAAACAATAAATTGCCTGAGAAACAACAAAGAATGCCTAAGTTTTACTAAATGCGTAGTTTACACGTGCTGCCAGTTTGATGGCACCCAATTCAAAGCGCGATTCATCAACACCAATTAGAGAATGAAAATACATTTTTATTGGGTGAACTGAAAGTAGTAAAAACTGCGTATTAGTAAAATCAACGATGAGTGATTTTTGCAATGTCCCCGGCCGTTTTGATTTTCTCCCAAATCGAGTTATTGCTTCTCTTTCAACCTTGAATGCCCAAACAATGCAATTTTCAGCAAAAAAAGAGTAAGATCAAAGGAGCGAATAAAATAGAAGAAATGTGAAAGGAGCAATGAAGAAGAGAACCTGGCTGCTTGAAGGAGGGGTCGAACTGCTTGGCGTGGATGCGAGCCATCTCCCCGTCTTCCCTCGCCTGCTTCGCCATGTGCACCGCTTGCTCCGCCCTTTCTCTTGCTGTGGACGTCCTCGAAGCAGCGATCTCCGCCTGAGGAACCAAGTATAGGAAACTATACGAGGGAGAGAAACAGAGAAAGAGAGAGAGAGAGAGAAAAGGAGAGAAAGAGAGAGAGAAAAAGAGAGAGAGAGAGAGAGAGATACCTTCTGCTTGGCGATCTCAGCCGACCGAGTTGCGGCGTCTACACTGGCCTCGACACGTTCTCTGAGCTTGCTGCTCCTGACGAAGAGCACTCCCTTCTTGCGGGTAGACATGACGAGTACGTTGTTCTTGTACTTGCCCTCCTCCCTCAGACCGTCCTTGAGAGTCGTGACTCCGTATCCATTCTTCATGTTGTTCGCCCACTCTCCATGGTACTTCAGTCCATCGCTTCTCTCTGCCACTCCAAATCCACAACGTGCGTCGTTCTTCCATTCCCCGTGGTACGTTTCCACGACGTTCTCTTCCACTGCCTCCTCTTCTCCCTAATCACAATTCGCTTACAACATCTTATTTTCATAATTATGTTTAAAACCATATTTTCTGAGCACACCATACAATCCGTTTGTTGGAAAATACGGATAACAACAAAATAGATGAATTGGTAATCACACTCAGAGATCCAATACCTCTACATCTCGCTTTCTCTTTCTCTCGCCTCCTCTAACTCTCCCTCCGTTTTCTTCTCACGCTCTCTCTCTCTCTCTCTCGTTCTTCCGTCTCTCTCTCTCTTTTTTTCTCTTGGTCTCCCATCTCTGTCTCTTTTTCTCTTGCTCCCCGTCTCACTCTCTCTCTCTCTCTATCTCTCTCTCTCTCTCTCTCTCTCTCTCTGGTTGGGATGTTCCTCTCAACTTAACATTTCCCTCGAGTGTGACTGCAAACAGATCTCCAATCTCTCCTCTTGCAATTTCTGTGATGGGATGGCCAATCTCTTTCTCTTCCGCCAATGAAAACGAAAGAGAGGAAGAGGGGGTCAAAGAGTCGAGCGATCGTCGACTGACGGGATCAAAAGGCAAAAGGACCGTTGGGTAGCACAGGGGTACACATTTTTCTACCAGACATTTTTGTTTGACATTTTAAAAGCCTTGGACACGAAGGAATCTTTTGATATACAAACCCTTGTCATTCTTCGCCAACCTCTTCGCCATGTTTATGAGAATCATCGGATGCACAGGAGACAGTGCTTCCAGACGAGCGCAGACTCCCTGGAAGACTCATATCACTACCTACTTATAATTCCAGTTTATATATAAAAATACCTATAAAAAATAGAGTGATCTTCAGGCACCTTGGTGCTAATCAGAATTTGAAATAAGAAAAGGGCGAACGATTTTGCTTCTCGTTTTCATTTCATATTACTCGTTGTTACTTTCGCGAGGGTGGATAGATTCGTTTTCCTCCCTCGCTTCATTCACGATAGAGCCCAGAGCCATCCCATTCCTATGCCAGTGCACTCGCTCTGGCAAACTCTTTGTGTAAAACAGAGAGAGAGAGAGAGAGAGAGAGAGAGACAGACAGAGAGAGAGACAGACAGACAGACAGAGACAGAGAGACAGAGAGAGAGAGAAATGACAGAATGAGCAGACATGAAAGAGAAGAGAGAAAAGAAAAGAAGAGACATGGGATAAAGGGAGTGTGAGTGGAGAACGAAGAGAATCAGAGCGCGGTGGGAACGAGGAAATTGCAGAATTGAAGAGTAGCTTCAGCTACAATAGAGGAGATCGCGTGGAGTGAAAGGCAGTAGCGAGGAGAGGGTTGAGGTAAAGGGAAGAGAGAGAGAGAGAGAGAGAGAGAGAGAGAGAGAGAGAGAGGTTAACAGAAGAGTAAGAGAGATCAATGACAACTGAGCAGTGGGGAATGGAGGAAGTGTGCAAGCGGTAAGAGAATCAGTGCGAGAGAGAGAGAGAGAGAGAGAGAGAGCGAAAGAAAGAGAGAGGAAGGGGGTGAGGAAAAACGAAGCCGGCGTATGCAAGGGCGAGATGTGAGAGTGAGAGAAATAAGAAGAGAAGTTTGAGACAGACTGGCAAAGATTGACTTGAGCGGTGGATGAGGGAAGCTAAAGCTGACTTGACTTTCTTCATTCCCGACTGAATCCTTCAGCGATCGATCGATCGAAGAAGGGAAGAAGAAAAGAATGCATTACAACGAAGGAGAGATGGAAGTGTTGGAAGAGAATGAAGAGGAAGGAATGATGAACGAAGGCAGAAAGTTAAGGAGAAAGACTAGTGAAATAGGGAAAAGGCAGCAGTGTTCAGACATATTCAAAATGACGGTGAGGAAAGCATTCGGCAAGAGACGGCAGTCAGGGAGTTAGACCAATAGGGAAGAGAGAGAGAGAGAGAGAGAGAGAGAGCGAGAGCGAGAGAGAGAGCGAGAGAGAGAAAGAGAGAGAGCGAGAGCGAGAGAGAGAGAGCGAGAGAGAGCAGATATGTAACAATGATAGTTGATTGAGTGACCTGTGGGTAGTGAGGAGACCTTCTGATGGATGTCGCCAGTGGAATGTTGTTTCTTGATGCGTAGCCCGGAGAGAATGCTCCTCTTGACGGCGAGACTCCGTTCGGAGAGAGATCTGCGACGGCGGGCGGCGGCGTCTGAACGAGCCCGCAAAACGAAGCCGCCGCGGCCGTCTCCAGTCTCTTCTGCAGGCAGAAAGATCATTCAATCTCAACTCAATTCCCTTTCAGGAACAGCAGAGTTTTAGGCTATTAGCATCAGTCAAGTTGTTTTGACGATAACACTGAAGGAATAAATATGAGGTGGAAAGACGAAAATAATACTGTTCCCCGCATAAAGACCGCATAAAGAGTGTGAATCCTAAAATAGACTGGGATCCCCTATATGGATCATCCATGAGATGTAACCAAAGGAAGTATAAACAGAAGCAAGCTGAAGATTAGCATCAAGGAAACTCACTGTTTTCGTCGTCATCGATATCCTGGCCGCTCCGCAGACTCGTGAAGCTAACATGGTTGTGAGCTTTCCGAATCCTCGCGGCCACACCGTGGGCGGCACTCTTCCGCACACCGAAACCATGACGCATACCTCGTAGCCATTGGCCTTGATACATGCCTGAAGAATGATCCGAGTTCATTCTCTCTCCAAGGGATATCAGGGGATGTTTAAAAAGGGAACTAAATGGTATATTGCTGCTTGCCTCCATCAACGTAGACTTCCGTTCCATATCCGTCATGGTAGTTCGCCGACCATGTCCCTGCGTATTTCGCCTAAAGGTCGTCTAAGCAATCTTTACAAATTCAACATCATCACGAGCAAAAGACAGTACTCAGAGGTATACGGACGGAGAAATGATCATGACATCTGGAGAATAAGGATAAGTTGGAAGGCGAAGCAAGAGAGACGAGTGTTAAGGGAAATGGATGAGAGATGGAGGGAGATGAGACTTAAAAGAGTAAAAGGTAGATAGAGATGCTGATTGTGTGCGAGTGATAAACTCATAAAAAAGAGGGAGCGAGATAGATTAAAGAAATAAGGGAGTAAAGAAAGAAATGAAAAAAGAGGAGGAGTGTGAGGGGAGAAGGGAGAAAAAAGAATAAAGAGTACCTGGGAGGAAGTGGAAGAGCGGACGCCATATCTGCCCTTGCTGCCGCTGGTCCAGTCCCCCCGATAGAGCCATCTTCCTCTCTGCTCCACTCCCAGGCCGTGTCTCTTTCCATTCTGCCATTGGCCTGCGTACGTGTTCCCCGAGGGCCAAGTGTACACTCCCGAAACCTGCATGGGAGATGTTCCAGACGGCGGGGAATATCACAGATTTCAAGAAAGAGAAAGATTCTAATATTCGCCTATGTCACGTTATCAACAATTAATTGAGTTAACGCGGGCGAATCAATAAAGATTAGGATGTTTAAAAAATAGGGGGAAATGAGAATGGATATGGAGAACGAATATATGAGCAGGAATACACGGAATATACGACCTGTCTCTATGACTTACCTCGAATCCGTAGTGCCATGCACCCGCGTATTCACCTTTCGACTGCGGTCCAGTGCATACTCCATGACCATGTGCCTGCATTCATCTTCCTCTCCCCCCTCTCTCTTCCCCTCCTCTCTCTCTCTCTCTCTCCTTCTCTTTCTTTCTCTCTCTCTCTCTCTTTCTCTCTCTCTCTCTTTCTCTCTCTCATTCTCTTTCCCTCTCTCTCCTTCTTTCTCTCTCCCTCTCATACCTTGGCCTCCTCCCATCCCCCACAGTAACTGCCGCCGTCATCGAACTCAAAACGGCCGCCGTTCATGGTCTCCGCCCGCTGCTTCTCAGAAGAGCGAATGGCGAAGGATAACGGAGATTGCTAGAAGGGGCCGCATCTGCAGCATCAACTCAAAGAATCTGCAGAGAGAGAGAGAGAGAGAGAGAGAGAGAGAGAGAGAGAGATGGAGAGAGAGAGAGAGAGAGAGAGAGAGAGAGATGGAGATGGAGAGAGGGAGAGAAAGAAAGAGAGAGAGAGAGAAAGAATGAACACGGACGAGATCACGAGGAAGCAGAAGAAAGGGGAGAATAGAATGCAGAGATGAAATAATAAAATAACTTGACAATTAAGGATAAAAGCAGATAAAAAGGACAGCGAAAGTAAGGATTAATGCTCGGGAAGAGAGAAAGGATTGGCGACAGGGCCAGGATGAGAGGAGGGGGAGTGCCGTCCGCTTCTCCCTTCGCATCCCTCTCCTCTCCGACTTTCTTTCTCTCTTTCTTCTTCTTTCGTCCTTTTCCACTTTAACTCTTTAACTCCCTTGCTTCATTTCTCACAAACCTCTCTCCAGTTTCACCTCTCTCATTCCTTCTCTCTACCCTCTCTCTCCCTTCCGTTCTTTTCAACTTCTCTAACTCCCCATCACTCTCACCACCCTCCCAACGAGCTGTCTGCGAGACTCACACAATAAACAAAATCGATGTGTGGGGTGAGCGAGAGCGCGACGACGAGGGAGAGAAGGAGAAGCCGAGGGTTGCCCCCCTCACTACCTCTGCTTCACTCCCTTTTTTCTCCCCGCTTTCCTTTATCCCTTCCCACCCCCCCTCTCCGCTCCAATGTCTCTCTCTCTCTCTCTCTTCCCCACCCTTTCTAGTCCCTCTGTCGTCTTGACTCCCCTGTTCCCTTAAACTCATCTCTATTATTTCTCTCCCTTTATCTCTGCAATATCCGAACGATTCCTCTCCCATTCTACCTTCTCAGACAAGAATCCGTGATGTGTAGCAATCGCTCACTTCCCTGTGGAACTTCTTAAAGAATGAAATAATTTATTGTGCATTATCAGGAGTAGTGAATGTTTCAGCGGAGAGAGTGCTGGGTTGAGAGAGATCACTCTCGTGTTGGGGGGAAGAGAGTGTGTTAGGCTGAGAGAGATCTGTCTTGTCTTGGCGTGAAGAGAGAGAGCGACAGAGAGCCTCAAGCGCTTTCATCTTCTTCTCTTGAACAGTTGCTGCCTCATCCAACTCCTTTTTCTGCATGGTCAAGACCAGGACGGTTCTGAACGGGGCCGGCTTTCTTCTTTTACAGCTCCTCTAATTATAAACTGACTTCGTCGAGTCGTCATATTTCTGCTTCCATTTGCTGGCATCCGCCTCCACTTTGCTCAACTTGTTATTCACCTAAATCCATTTACCCAACATTTATTACTGGCATATTTCCATATAATTCTTTTATATTAGCGAATCTTAGGAGATGAAAAATGTCTTTCCTTACGAGGAACTTAAGAATAGCATTCTTGAAATTGAAGATACGGCAAAACAAATGACTGTCATACCTTATCGATCTGCCGCTTAAATTTATCGAAAGCTTCACTGGAAGAAGCGAGGCTTTTGTGCAGCGCAGAGTATTTCTCTGCATATTGCTTGACCTTAACAAAATATCTTCTACACGGCCAAATTAAGCATTTTGGTTAGCTTCAAACAACAACGTGAACTCACTGAAGAAAGAAAACGAAGCGGATAAAGCAAATGAATTAGAGAGACCGAGTGATATTGTGGAGAAAGATAAAGAGAAAGAGAAAGAGAAAGAGAGAGACAGAGTGAGAGAGAGAAATAGAAAGAGAGAGGGAGGAGAGAGAGAGTGTGTGTGAAAGAGAGAGTGAGCGAGAGAGCGAGAGAGAGAGAGAGAGAGAGAGAGAGAGAGAGAGAGAGAGAGAGACCTGTTCGCGAAGCATGCGTTCGCTTTCGATAGCACCCCCAACACGAGCCGTTCCCTCCAGCAAGGATCTAAATTAACGTTGAATTCTGGAATATCCGAGGAATGGTGATGATTAGAAAATGAGAAAGAGAGCCGAAGTAGAATGACTCCGAATGAAAGTGGAATAAGGAACGGGAATGGAAAGATTGACGACTCCACTTGATGAGCTGAGAAAAGAAAGGAGAATGTTGGATGAGAATGACATGGGAAGACTACAAGGTAGTTCAATGCTAAAAAAAAGATTATAAAAAGTGAATAAAACTACATATTACAAAAATTCATCGAGTGAAATATGTAGTGAGACGTTGAAATGTAATAAGGATTTGTTTAGCAACACGGATCCGAAAAAAACATAGATGAAAAGAAAGGGCGCGTACAAATCACAGGCATAAGTTGAATAGGTTAGAACGGCGTAAATCTTCACCCGCACCACAGTCCTCATTTTTGAAATGCTGATTAAAGTATTACATACGGGCAGTTTACAGAGACTACTGTGGGTTCACTAAATAGATGTTAAATGTCTTGAATACGATTCAATTATGATCCATTGCAAAAGGGAGAATTGGTCACCTGGCAAGTTCCTCCTTCTCAAGAAGATGCTTCTCCTCCATCAGTTTAGCCGCTTCCAAGCGGGCCTTCAGAAGTGCGATCTCAGCGTCTTTTGCTTTCCCGAGCTCCGTCCAATATTTATCCTTCTTATCGTGCTGGAAAGCTCACCGTAAAAAACAAAGCATTAACACTGAGAAGAAGCCGCGACAGACTTGGTCAGCGAAGGCAGCAATCTTCTCTTGGTATTCACTCGAGAGCTTGGCAAGATTAGCAGAGAGCCTTGCATTGTCAGCAGCCAATTCGTCGCTCTTCCCGTGTCCCTCCTGGATGGTGTGTTCGATGTCCTTCAGAGACTCCCTCAGCTTCTGCACCGCCAATGCTCGCTCGTCCTCTAATCCCTTCATCCGCTTCACTCCGTCTTCACGAATCTCAACTGGAGTGGTAACGCTGAATACTAGAAGGGCGTACTGAAACCTCTTTGTTATATCTCTGGAGTTCCCTGCAAAGTTCTTCCAGCTTGGACTTGGACTCCTCTGTCTTGAGTAGTAAAGTGTTCATCTTCTCCAACTTCTTCTCCATCCCAGAATATGCCTTCTTCAGCTGTTCATTCTGCGAAATTTATATTTTAAAATAGTAGCAAGAAAATGAGCAAATGAAATTGCAAGAGAACAGAATATATGAAGGAAACTAAAAGAAAAGAATAGAAAGTGGAAGGATACCTCTTTGGTCTTCTCGTGAAGCAGGCTCCGGATATTCTCCATTTCCTGAGTCTTTCTAACTCCGTCCACGCCTTTTTCATTTGCAGAAGTCAGTTCATCCTCAGTTTTCGCCTTCGAAGACCCTATTAACCTTCGATAAAGTAATACTACAAACTGAAAATAACGAACCAGCTCCGGACATTCCACTCTTCTGTTTCATAATGAAGCAGGAGGTTCGTGTGGATAAGGCAGGGATGGATCAGTCTCCGGAAGAGATGAGAGAACACGAAGATGCAAGAGACACGAGACACGTCAGACGTCTGCTTAGGTTGTAACGGAGCTACGCGCCACTGGCATCTGCAGTCAGGTGGCAGAGAAGGGAGGGAGAGAGACAGGAGAGAAAGAAGGTAGAACGACACGAGAGACTGAAGGGAGAAGAAAGAGAGAGAAAGAAGTGAGAAAGAGAGAGAGAGAAAGAAGTGAGAAAGAGAAAGAGAAAGAAGGGAGAAAGAGAGAGAAAGAAGGGAGAGACAGGAGAGAAAGAATGGAGAGAGGGACGAGAGAAAGGAGAGAAAGAAAGAAAGCAGATAGAGCGGGAAGAAAGTAAGTCGCAATGCCGGTGATTTTGCGACTTCTTAATGAAACAGAGAAAAGAGGGACGAAAGAAAAGGAGGGATGGAAGAAGTAATAAGAAAATGATGGAGAAGTGGAAATGAGAGAAGGAATGGGAGGCAGCAAAGAAAGCAGAAGAATGATAGGGACATCCACCAGAGGTCATTCTACCTAATCCTAGGCTCGAAATGAAACCCGCGAAACAGCTTCGGAATGTCCATGCGACGTGTGAAATATGAAATCTCCTACAGAGAAGAGAAGGTATTCGTCTCGCAGTTCAAGCGGAAATAACCACAAATTTTTTTCACAAAATGAATGCACCCAATTCTTTTATTTATCTCATACGAATCGCAAAGAATATAACCCGCTTGGCTCACGCGGTGTGAAAAACCTGCATTTCACTCAATTTCAGACCATTGACACCATAGCAGAAGAAAAGAACAAGCATTCCTCGCCTCTTGAACAGGATAATTTATGAGGCTCACTGAGTATTATTATGACAAGTAATAGCCAAGAAATGGGAAGACTAATGAGTTAGTCTCTCGTTGTGAAGCGGTTCCTCTTGATGAGACGTCTTCGCAACTCTTCCAGGCTGATGTCATCTTCGTCTCCACTTGAAGATCCTGTCACTTCAAAGTCTCTCTTCCTTCCGTGTCGCTCCGATGTCCAATCCATTCCCGAGTAGTTAAGGCGCAAATCTCAACTCTAGGCCAGTCAAACAACTGACAATCGTGTGAATTTTAGAGAAACCGACCAGAGTGACGAGACCTCAAGACCATCCTCGTTGGAGCTGCTTCTGGGAGAATATCGCTCACATACTCAGCATCTTCTCCCTTCTTTAACTTCTCATCAGCCAGCTTCTTCCTATGAAAATCAAAAATAACAATTAAAATACAAGAAGAAACAATGA
The DNA here is from genome assembly GCA_945643635.1 of Allodiplogaster sudhausi. NCBI lineage: Eukaryota > Metazoa > Nematoda > Chromadorea > Rhabditida > Diplogasteridae > Allodiplogaster > Allodiplogaster sudhausi. Next base: position 1,115,542 of record CALZFC010000056.1, read on the forward strand.
ATTTACACAACTGCTGCAAATGAACAGGAAGGGATTGTAGAGATACCTAATAGAATTGAGAATCCTTTGTCGTCTATTCATACTCTGACGTGAAGGAGGGGTAGAAGTTGGCAGTAAGTGATGAGAATCACAATCCGAAGATTCACTTGGTTTTCTCTTCACAGACGAAAGCTCGAGTGGCTTGGTAGGAGAAGAAGATGGCGATGCGGAAAATTCGTATACATTCTCGGCTTCGTTGGACTCCACCTCCAACCGCATCCGACGAAGTTCACTCGCATATATTTTGCAGTTGAGACGGAAGCCACGCTGGCCAGTACTGTAATTTATTTATCTCCGAAAATTTTTGGCACATCTAACGAAACTGTTAAAAAACAACCAACAGTTCACAAGTGGCAGAAGAATAATTAATATCGCCAGCGCCTAAATTTTGCTTCTGAAATGAAAGACAAAATATTGAACAGCTTTTTAAAATAACTGCAACAAAAAGATCTACGCTCTCGTGTTCTAACAAGTTCGACGGCGTTATTAAGGGAATTTGGTTTAAAAAAAAAACTGACCTTAAAAAGATTTGAAACATGAAGTGGAGTCGACCGATGCTGTTTCACCTCATCTTCGCTGTCGCTGAATGGAACAGGCTCCATCTGTGCTTTCCGAAAAGGCAGGCCGCCAAGGAATGGGAACAAAATAACCGCAACCAAAGACAGATAAAGTACTCATCATGAATACTCAGGTAAAAAGCGAATGGCCAATTCCCCGCGCGGTAATGGTGCAACTGATGCAAAATTGCTAATATTTCGCGGAAATGGTTCGTTAATGGTAGGACGAGTATCAGTAAACTAGTTGATTTGCGCCATTAGCTGGCCATTACTTGGGCATTTATTGGCCATTATAAATTTGAAAAGTCTTGGTTGGAATATCAGCATTCTGTAATCATATTCATTGGCGGGATATTAAATGTGTATTTAAATGCACTGCTATCTTGACTTGAGCTGAAGACTTGAAAGTTGAACAGCCTTGATTGAATGGTTACTGCTGTTGTTTAATGTCGTTTGTTGATTTCAGGCTCGTTATTGAAGAGTTTGAACGATTTTTTTTTGACCGAGACGCCTAATGTCGTCTGAAAGGTTTGCTCATGGTATGATTTTAAAGGATCATTATTTTAGCCGAATTGGTTTATTCTTATATAAGTTTTTGTCTTTCAGGAGCTCCTGAGTGTTTTTTCCTACATTTTACGAAGCAATATCATCGATTGGAGCAAAATGTAGGTTATAGCTGGCTTTGCTGTAGAGTATGATGATGTGCTTCTTTTTAGGTCTCAATTTCGGCCACGCTCGTATGTCTGGCCTCTTTTGTCGATTAGGAGGTAATCGAGCGATAATTTGACTGCCATCGAGGAAGAGCAACGAGCAGGTTCTTGTAAGAGTGAGGGTTTTCGTGTTGTATTTGTTGTAGTTCCAGTGTCGTCTATTGATGACGTTGATGTCGATGATGAGGAAGTAGAAGACGGGCAGGAGTTCGATGATGATGGCCAACGGAGCTCGGAGATCACATTGTCTTTAAAAACGGACAACCACTGAATTAATGTTCGAGTTTACCTACGAGTGATTACCCTGTCTTTTAATTCCATACTAAGACTAGAATCCCCGCCCATTTCCCATTTTTTAGAATGTCCTTGAGGTTGTTAATGCTTCCATACTAGTATTTGTTCACTATTTGTGTACCACATTTTAAGTTGTTAACGATGCCAAACCATGCCACTTAATTGTCTTCGTTATCGCTCATTTATCGTTGCCTTTCGGTTTCTCGTTATCTCTTCTCTTGGTATGCTTTTTTCCTTGGTAAATGTCTTAATTTTTCGTCACATCTGTGGAAGTGAATAAAAGGCCCAGGTAATTTTTTGGTGTGGTTCACACCAAACAACAGTACGCCATTTAATGGCAGAGAAATGGAACGCAATAATTAAATCGCAGAAAAATTTATTTTTAGTTTGGTTCACACCACCCTACAGTGCTCCATTTAATGGCTCAAAAATGCTGTGGGAAGTGCCAGTTAAGTTTGCAGTATATGCGTGTTAAAGCCACTGTATTGAAAGGTTAATGCGGAGAAATTTGTTTAATGGTTCACTATTGGTGCATTATTGCTGAAACGCGTATCAGTAAACTACCGTGTTTGTACGGTAATTACTGGCCATTACTGAACCATTTATTTGCCATTCGCTTTTTACTTGAGTACATACGAGCCCTGAATGGCAAAGCACAATATCTTCTCCAGCAGCACCCTTTACATATGTATTACACCATGCGCAAAGAGCACTGATCGGTACCATGTACATCAAGTTTCTTTGAAAGTAAAAATTCTGATTAACAATTAAATATTATCGCTGAAAAATATTTGCAATTTCTTTTTTTTAATACGCATTCGAATTTTTATACTTGATCATGAAATTTAGTAATGAGTGGTGTATTGTGTGACCATAAATCAGTTAGTTGTTTTACCGTTTACAATTTTGCGCGAAATTCCAAAATTCTAAATCCCATTTTCATCCTCTCGCGTCGCTGTACGCCGAGAGTATTTTCTTTCTTTATACACGTTTACTCACTGCTAAGCTTTACGATCACTTGGTTTCAGTGAGCGGGAAAGTGCTTTAAACCCCCTAAATGGCGCGTAGTCAGGACTGCGAGGCCGAGTTCGTCAGGGTTTTCTGCAGAGTCCGCCCTTCCAAAGAAGCCGTTCCCAGAAATGTTTGCTTTCACTTCTCTTCAGTTCAATTGGATAGTAGTGGCTCACTTCCAGATTCTCGATTTGCTCCCCCAGAATCGGATCCAGCTGGTGGGAGTCGGCGAAGCGACATCGAAGATCTACGATTTCGAGGGCGTCTTTGGAGAGACATCATTGCAGGTAGACTGAAGAGTGGAGGAGATGGCTCATTGAACGAGGAAGTTTGGAATGTCCTTTGAAGGAGGCAGTTTATGCGGGGGCGGCAGACAGAATCATCCGCGGTTGTTTGGATGGATACAATGGGACTGTGTTCGCGTATGGACAGACTGGGTCAGGGAAGACCCACACCATGCTCGGCCCTTCCATCGATGGCCGTCTAGACAGGTCCAAGGATGGACTCATTCCCCGTGCACTCCTCAAGCTGTTCACCTGTCTCGAGGATCGCAAGGCTCAGGTGAGTTCTCATCATCTAGATGCATCTGTTTTTTGAGCCTTTAGTGCTGCGCAAAGTCGGTAACTCTCCCCCCCCCCCCCTCCGACCTGATCAAAACCGTATTAAATTCACAGGTCCGCTCAGAGAAAAATTCTTATATGTTTCCCTGTAGACACCGACGTCGTTTAATTTCTCTGTGAAAGTCTCGTTTGTGGAACTTTACAACGAGAATATCTTCGATCTCCTGGATGGCGGAGGCGAGAAGCTGCGACTGCGGTTGGAATCCCCATTCCCTGCAAGAGCCTTTCCTATCTTTTTTTTTTGCAGACACGATCGGGACGGGTCGGTGTACATTGCAGGAGCCAGTGAGGAATTTGTGTCGACTTCGATTGACGCGATGAGAGTGAGCACAGCCTTGTCCTTTTCCTTGTAGAGGAAGTCGACTGCTTGAGGTGGTGGAGCGGGGATGGGAACAGCGTCGAGTGGCAGAGACCGCCATGAACCGAGAATCCTCTCGCTCACACGCAATTCTCTGCCTTCATGTTCGTTTTTTCTTTTCTTTTCTGTGTCGCTAATATATTTTTTTGGTAGACATTTATCTAACTTTAGGTTACTCGAATGTATGGTTAGTGGTTTTTTTTTTACTTTCTAGGTAAGCACAGATGTCTATGAAAATGGGATGGAGATGCAGAGAAAGTCGTGCCTGCATCTCGTGGACCTGGCAGGGAGTGAGAGACAAACGCATTCCAAGACGGAAGGATCACGACTCAAAGAATCGAGTCACATCAACAAGGCTAGCCTTCTCTCTCTCTCATGATCGGAATTGTCCGCAGTCCCTTCTATACTCTCTCTCTCTCTCTCTCTCTCTCTCTCTCTCTCTCTCTCTCTCTCGCTGTCTCTCTCTCGCTGTCTCTCTCTCTCTGATTCCTTTGCAGTCGCTGACAGTGCTTGGCCGAGTGATCCGAGTGCTGTCGGAGCCGCTGGGGGAGAAGACGCACGTTCCGTACCGCGACTCTCTGCTCACCCACATCCTCAAGGATTCCCTTGGTGGCTCAGCCCGAACTGCCGTGGTTGTCAACGTCCATCCCGACCTGAAGTATCTTTCTCTTGTAGTATAGCCTTGAAATGAAGACTTCTTCTCATCAAGGTACCTCGCCGAGACGCATTCGACTCTTCAGTTCGCCCAAAGTGTCCGCCTGATCAAGAACACGCTGATTGCCAATGAGGATCTGAAAGGAGAGAGTGTCCTCGCTTACAGGAACGAAATCATACGACTGACTACCGAACTGGCCAAAATGGAGGCTGAGAAGGAGCAGGCGAGCCTCTTCCTCTCTATCCTTCTCCCTCTCACTCTCTCTCTCTCTCTCTGTCCCTCTCTCTCTCTCTCTCTCTCTCTCTCTCTCTCTCCCTCTCCCTCTCCCTCTCCCTCTTTCTCTCTGTCTCTCTCTCTCTCCTAGCGATGTAATGTCCCTTGTAGGATCTCGCAAAAGTGTCGGCTGAAGTGAGGATGTGGAAGGAGAAGGCGGTGTGCGTTGAGAGGCAACTGAGTTGCTTGCACGCTCAGTACCGCTCGCTTTACCTTCTCCACCACAGGAAGGAGGACGAGAATGTTGACTTCGAGGCAGCTTGGCAAGTGCTCCCCCTCGATATCTTTTGTAAATGAAAGTCTTCTGCTGTAGGAATGACACTCTTCGTATTGTCCACGAAGGAGTTTCTTCTTCTCTTTCCACTCCAACTGCGACCGTCCAGAGTTTCGAGTTGCGCCACATGCAAGACAGAATTAAACAGGCATCTTTTTCTCTTCATCGCTTTCAGTTCTCTCTTTGCTCAGTCTATTTTCTTTAGTATGAATTCGAGAAGAAAGAGGCCGAACTCCGTGAGGAGCGACTGCGAAATGAAGTGAAGGTGACCAAGGAGAAGTTGAACGAAGTGCTCTCTCAGCGGCTTTCTCCTGCGCCGGTTAGCTCAGGGGAGAAAAGTACTGTCGTTTTGACAGACCATCCTGATTTTGAGCCTCCCCAAATCCCTACTCCACCATGTTTTTGAGTGACATTTCGGTAGGAATAGAGAATCCACCCTGGTTTTTGGGCCAATACCTCCTTCCCCACCCTAATCTTCTGGGTCCTCGACAATCTGCTTTTGTTCTTGGTGCAGAACGTTATCACAAGTTTATTTGTTGTTCAGATCTTTTCTCTATGGATTGTTTTGTCCTTATGATTGAACGAAGAAAAAAGGCATAAATATTTAGACACCGATTTCGCAGCGAGAGAACGAGAGGGAGCGGAGACGCAGACGGCAGACTCTTCTCACTCCGCGCCACGGAGCACGGCCCTCCGCTCTCTTCCGCCCTGTCCACTCCCTGTTCAGCACCACAGAAGAGGCAGATGAAGCAGAGGAAGAAGAGATCAGGAGAGAATCAGAGGAAGAGAGGAGACTGCTCAAGCTAGAGATGGACAACAACTCCCTCAATCAAATCGTCCAAGCCACGGTGGGCATACATTTTACAGATAGGAGAGAATGTGACAGTCTTAGAGAAGAACCACAATACTCTTACTTGTTAAGGAGGAAGCTCACCGTCAACTGACTGTTCTTCTGAGCGAATCAACTGAGCGAGAGCAAAAGGCTACGAGCGAGAGAGAACGAGCAGAGCAGAGAGCGGCAGAGGCAGAGATGGAAGTGGAAAAGGCACTCGATAGAGTCGAGAAGGCAGAAGACAATGCAGCCAGACTCCGGCAGGAACTCTCTGTCTCAGCAGATCAGGTGGGGGAAAAGGGGAAGAGAAGGAGGAATGAGGGTTGAGTTGAGGTGGTGCAACTCGAGAGACGGGCAGCCTGTCTGGAGGAGTCTCTGGTTGAGTGCCGCAGTGAACTGCAACGAGCGATCGATGATTCTGAAGTGAAGCAACAATTACTCCGAGAGGAAATGAAGAAGATCAGAGATGAGGAACACTCCGACAGACACAAACAGGCCTTCAATCTTCATTCATCTTTTCAATTTTACTCTCTAAGTTATTACGGGCTGCCACAGATTGGGCTAGATAATAGTGGGATCTGTTTAGCAGCTGCTTACTCATGGCGAAATGCAGAAGCTGAAGGATGAGAAGAAGCGACTCGAGAGGGCGAAGCTGGAAGCTGAGAACGCAAAGAAGGTTTATCTCTTTTTAGCTTCATTTGTTTAAATTCACTTGATACCTTAAAGGAGGCAATGGACGTTCTGGCTGGATTGAATGCTGACAAGTTGGCGGAGCGGAGAAAGCGAAAGGAACTTGAGGAGGAACTAGAATCGACGAAGAGGGAGCACAGTCAGCATCTTGTGGCCTTGCAGTTGGAGTACAGAAGTCGCTTCAGCGATATTCAGGTGAGTCCTTTCAAATCGCGAATAACCCCTCACTTCACCATTTATTTACTTCTCTTATGACATCAATTTGTGAACATTCTATGGCAAATGAACTATGATGCACAGAAGGAGAGGAACGAGATGGAATTGCAATTGCGAACGAAGGATGCGGAGTTGAGTTATGAAGGGAATAGAAGAGTGGAGGCAGAGGCAGAGACAACTCGAAGAGTCGCGAGACTCAACCAAGAGTGGGAGAAGCGACTCGAGGAGGCCGAGAGTGCTTATCAGAGTACAATGGTAAGGGACAGCGAGTGGTAATCCGCCCTATCTTAGTTATCAAAATATGATCTGCCTGGTCTGATGATAGCCAATTCAGCGGTATTGTTTTCATCTTGCGAATATTCCAGTAGGCATTTCCTCCGAGTTCTCCATTTTGTCAGGAATCCCACGAATTCGATTACTTTTAGAGAAGAGAAAAATGCATGGTTTTATTCTTCTTTTGATCCGAAAAATCAATGAACTATAGCTGTCGAAAAAACGTCTTTTTCTTCCAGTGGAAATCATTATATGGATAATGCAGTAGACGAAATTGTGAAAACTAAACGTATCACTCAATAAATGGGTATAGGTTCGACATATTTTGGGGATACTACGAAATCCCTATTTCAAAAGGCAATAGATGAGCTAGTGGTATAGTCAATTGTGAAATCACACGCAAACGTTATATTGATCAGTCGAATAAAATTAAGCAGTCATATCCCCGTTGACCGCTGCGCAATTGTCATACTCCCTAATGGAAAGATTCCAGTCCTTCCCTCTCTGCCACTCTCTCCTCACAAGGGAATGGTCTCAGCTTCCCCCGAGGTTATGAAGCTCTCGTCGAATAGACAACAGAAATGATAGTCAAAATTTCCTAACGGATTATATTTATAGATCGGATTTTTGAAAGTTTTGACTATTTCGCCTCTCATTCTTAATTCAGACATTTGTAGCCGCAAACTGGAGGAATCGAACGGGGGTTTTTTTTAAAGAACTTTTTGAGGCAAATGAGCGATTTTGAGAAAATGAATTTTTACGTTTTATAGGGCCTACTAGCACGTAAACATTTTAGAGTCGTTAAAGCTCGCTAAGATCGCAAAACTTTTAAGTTTTGGGTATTTTTCCGGGATTTTCGGGCAAAAATAATCCGTTAGGAGATTTTGACTATCATTTCCGTTATTTACTCAATGAGAGCTTTCGAACGGTATATAGCTCCAGTTATAACCTCGGTGGAAGCAGAGAACATTCCCTTGTCAGTGGGGCACAACTGTGAAGGGATGTAGAGGGATTCTGACTGCATTTTTTATTCTTGAAGAAAAAGCAATTATCTAACTCTTGATATTTGAAGGATCAGTACCGCCATTACGTCGACCAAAACAGCGCTGAATTCGAGACGAAAATGAATCAGATGAGGGCTGAGTTCGGTGTGGAAGTTAAGGAGAAGGACGAGAAGATCAGCCAGCTCAACATCGTTAGTTCACACTTCTAGATCTGTCTCCCCTTCTCTCTCTCTCTCTCTCTGTCTCTCTCTCTCTCTCCTTCTCTCTCTCTGTCTGTCTCTCTCTCCTTCTCCCTCTCTTTCTCTCTCTCTCTCTCTCTCTCTCTCTCTTTCTCTGCCTCTCTCTCTCTCTCTCTCTCTCTCTCTCTCTCTCTCTCTCTGCTTCTCCCTTTCTCTGTCTCCACATCGCTGTCCGTTTTCCCCTTAATTTCTGCAGGAACTGCAAGTATTGAAGGGAGAGAAGGAGAACGACGATCGAGTGGTGAGCGGAATGCTTGGCCACAACAACAAGCAGCAGAAGGTTGGCTTTTCTTATTCAATTTATACCTTTGCCCGAGAATTTTTGCCATATTTCCTTGAATCTGTCAATATAATGTTATTAATTTAAAAAGAGCTATGAAATAATTCAGCTGAATATGGTGCAGAAGTATCGAGACGAGCTCTTTGAGCTGAAGAAGGAGAATGGCAACTTGAAGAAGGAGAACCATGAGCTGAAGGCGGATGCTATGAGGGCTTCGGGCGGGGCTGCCCAGCCAGCGAGAATGGTCACTCGCGCTCTCTCGCGCTCTCGCCAGGAATAATCTCTCCTCCCAAGCTCCCAATACGTTCCACTCGTCAATTTCCATGACTTGCCATTCATTCCGTAATTACATTTATTAGTTTTGACTTTTAAGTGGTGTTTCTCCATCTGTTGAATCTACAGTGATGTTCCTCCAAAATGGCCGAAATGTTCCAATCAGCGCGCATTAAATATCTCATCGCAGACACCTTGGACCATATTGATTCTGTTTTCGTTGAAAAGGAAATTAAATTCCACATACAGCACAAATATTACTTCATTCCAAATATGAGTTGGAAAGGAGTAAAATGACTTTGAAGTTTTAGTATGGCGCCATGCTCTAAGCTTTGAGCTTTATGTTAACCCTCTAAATATGGTCACCGTACCGTCAATCATAGTGTGCTGGATGTGGCAAAACAAGAGGATTCTAAATATATAAAGATCTTTTCATATAGTTTACTTCCCAGCGAGCTACGACTTGCGTGCCATTTGGAACATTGTGCGCGCAGCGTTCCAAATCGGCCATTTTGGCGGTACATCACTGTATAGCAAAACAATTCAATCGGAGAGAATATCTCGCTGTCCGCTACTGGTATATAGGCTAATTTTCATTAATCCCTTGGTTCTGGGAATTCCTGTAATATGCGCACAAGTGATCTTGCAGTATTCAGTGCTCTGTATTATTTATTTCATTATTTCATTTCACTATTCGCTAGTGCAGTAAGATCTTAGATATGGACAGTGTTCCATTCACCGTGATGATAAAAATATCTCGGAAGTCTATCATTTGTTTCGGCAGTATAGAGTTCCATTTGTGCTGGAATTATACGTGCTATCAGGACGTCTGCGGGAACTCATCTTAGCTTGAATCTTTTTATCTTTTCCGTAGAGTCTCATGATGATGAGTGGCATGACTTTCTGGTGTGGTTGTGAATTGGTCAAGTATACAGTATTACGGTACCCTAGTTTTACGCGCGAAAACTTTTCAATGAGTTGCTAGTTGTATTCCATTTGTTGCTGTTGATCGAGAAGAGCAATGGAGTCGGAAGGGTCTCGCGCATTGTCTTCTCTTGGAGGTTCTTTTTTACTCTTATTCAGGACTCGGTCTTCATTCATTTAGTGCAGGTGTGTATTTCATTTAAAAAGTAGTTCTGGCTATCAGAAAATACGTGATTCTATTAAGATGGAGGGAGCGATTCAACAGGGCGGCGCCTGCCTCGTCTCGCTGTGTTGGATGGCGAGTCCTCTGCTGCACCCAGTCGAGGTTCCTCTTCGTACTAATTATAGAATACAGTGGTGGTTGTGTTTTATAGCCACGTCGTCGATGCAAGTTGGCAGTGAGTGCGTGTATTCCATGGGCTCTTCGGTAGTGTCTGCGAGGACTGGCCAGAGTGGTCATCGCCGAGATGATCTGCACCCTGAGAAGCAACGCACCATGCAGGTTGCCATGCCAGCTGACCCCTTGGAGGGGCCCGACTCTGCCGACGGGGATGCTCGCCTGTACATTTGGGGCACTCGCATCTGTGTCGAGGATGTCAAGAGGTATCCTGCTAGAATCAATATTTCCCGTTTATGTAGAATTCTGGCTTTCTACACTCTTCTGGTTTGCAAATATTGGCACATGATTAATTACGCTCCACATTCAGATGTTAACGAAGGTTTATTCATAATTTTGAGGTCGTTTCGTCACTTCGTGACGACTTGGAAGGCGAAAAGAGTTGAAGAGGACGAGCAGATTATCCATCTCAATTACAATCAGCGATCTGCTAATCTTTCGGAGCCATTATATCTGGAGAAGCTTTACGAGATTGAACAGACTGAGGTATTTTTACGTTCTTTATCGTAATGAGTCGGGAAATGCAACCTTCGAGCAGTGAATTAACTCTTTTCTTTCTTTTAGCAAGGTCAGGAGTTTCATAAACCTGCTTAATTTCACATTCTGCCCAATATTCTCGATCATACTTTAATTTTTGGTTATAATCATCAGGCCCCATCATATTTCTTTACCGAACAGTGCTGAACAAGGTCGGTGCATGCGCCGTGTTGACCCCCCCCCCCCTGCCTGGAGTCTTGCTCAGCATTGTAGCCAAATTTTCTGAAAACTGCTTTGTGAAAGTAAGAGGTCTTGAAGCAAACTGGCGCAAAATTTGAAGAAAAAAAAAGTTATCTCAGGTGTATGCAGGGCCGAATGTGAACCTCCATTCTTGTTTTGCTTGAGCTACGAGGGTTGCATGTTGTTACCATCCGATAACCTATTGATGTCCTGTTTATGCGTCGTAGTGCTAGGTCGCCTACCTAAACGTGAATCTGGCTCATGTGAAGTTCTACTCGGAGTCCCTTTACCGTCGAATCATCGCCTACCCTGCGGATGTGATCCCCTACCTGGACCAGACGGTCAATGAGGTCTTCCTCGAGCGATTCCAGCGTCAACTTCCCTCTCCCATCGAGATCCGTCCTTTCAATGCTGAGAAGACTCGCAACATGCGTGGATTGAATCCGACTGGTGAGAGGGAGTGAACTGAGAAGAGGACAGCACTATGTTGCAGACATTGATCAACTAGTCACGGTAACTGGAATGGTCACGAGGACTTCTCAGGTTATTCCTGAGATGAGAATCGGCCACTTCCGCTGCACAATATGCCATTTCAATCACGAGAGCGAGGTTCGCATGCATTTATTCCTCATTTCACATCGAGATTTCTTTAGGTGGATCGCGGGCGCATTGAAGAGCCTTCAGTATGCACGAATTGCTCGTCTTCCTACTCCTTCCAACTTCTCCACAACCGCTCCGTCTTTCTGGACAAGCAAATCGTGAAGCTGCAAGAGTCGCCGGGTTGGTTGAGTGGCTCTTCATCCTATCCTTGGGATGGCTCTTCCCTTGCAGACGACATGCCGTCTGGCCAGACTCCACACACTCTCACTGTCTTCGTGCACGGGGAACTCGTGGAGAGCGTGCAGCCGGGGGACCGCGTCTCTCTCACGGGCATTTTCCGTTGCCAGGTCGAGATTAAACAGAGTATAGCTATCGCGATTAGCAGAATCATAGTAATTAACATAGAGAATGTATTAAGGCAACTCGGGCGAATCCTCGCCAGAGAGTTCTGACTTCTGTCTACCGAACCAACATCGATGCCCTTCACTTCAGGAAGATGGAACGAGCACGACTTCATAAAGATAATGGGTTAGTTCTTCTTCCACTGTCCACTCTGTCTTTCCCTTTCATTCTCCTTTTGTAGAGACTGTCTGACTAACGAGAGAATCGAGCAGATCAAGCGTCTCTCCACTCGGCCCGATGTTGTGGAGTCTTTGGCCGCGGCTATTGGTACTTTGACTTCCTTTGCTTTTGCTTTGATTGAAGCATTGTTTGACAGCTCCGTCAATCTACGAGCACATGGAAGTGAAGAAGGGCCTTCTCTGTCTTCTCTTTGGTGGCACTCGCAAGGACGATTTGAACAACAAGACGAAGCTGCGCAGCGAGGTTCCCGTCTCCCTTTCCGTCTCCTTCCTTTACTCTCTTCTTCGCAGATCAACATGCTCCTCTGTGGTGACCCGGGCACTTCTAAGTCGCAGCTATTGCATTACATCTTCCAGCTTATGCCTCGCTCCCAGTACACTTCTGGCAAGGGATCTTCGGCTGTGGGACTCACTGCTTCCGTTACGAGAGACAACGACACGAAGTACGTGGGAGAAAAGGGAGGAGTGAAGAATGTCCGTCCCCTTGCAGACAACTCGTGCTGCAGACGGGAGCCCTTGTGCTGGCTGACAACGGTGTGTGTTGCATCGATGAGTTCGACAAGATGAGTGAGAGTGCTCGGAGTGTCCTTCACGAGGTACGCGAGTCTCCCTTCGCCCTTCCTTCCTTCTCTTCCTTCTCAGGTCATGGAACAGCAGACTCTCTCCATTGCCAAGGCCGGCATCATCTGCCAGTTGAATGCACGCGCTTCTCTCCTCGCTGCTGCCAATCCCGTCGATTCCAAATGGAATCCAAATAAGGTTCGTCCATTCTCTTCTTTCATCTTTCTCTCTGCTCTTCCTTCTCTTCTTCCAGACAATCGTGGAGAATGTCGAGTTGCCGCACACTCTTCTCTCTCGCTTCGATCTCATCTTCCTTCTTCTCGATCCCCATGACGAAGTGAGCGGCCTCTTCCTTTTCTCTCTCTCTCTCTCTCTCTCTCTCTCTCTCTCTCTCTCTCTTTCTTTTCTCTCTCTCTCTCTCTCTCTCTTTCTCTCTTCTTCTCTCTGTCTCTCTCATTCTCCTAGCCTAGAATGACCAAGTGTGCTTGAGGCACATGACCGTAGACTGGCGAGTCATTTGGTCTCTCTCTACTATGAATCAGAGGAGGTTAGGCAGGAGCAGAATCTCGACACGTCTCTTCTGAGAGATTACATTGGTTGGTTCTTACTCCATTTCCGACGGTTCCCTCGATCTCTTTACCCTCCGTCTATTCCCTCCCTCTGTTCCCTCTCTCTCCATCTCTTTCCTCCTTCTCTTTACCCTCCGTCTATTCTCTCCCTCTGTTCCCTCTCTCTCCATCTCTTTCCTCCTTCTCCATCTTTTCCCCTCTTTAGCGTATGCGAAGGCGAACGTGCACCCTCGTCTGGGGGATGAAGCTGTTCAGTTGCTTACTGACAAGTACATCTACATGAGAAAGGCCGGAGCTGCCGTTGGACAGATCTCCGCTTATCCCCGACAGCTGGAATCACTGATCAGACTGAGCGAGGCTCATGCTAAGATTCATCTGCGAGAGGAGGTTGGGAGGGGGGGGGGGGGGAGGAGCAGGAGGGAGTGGACTGGGCTGATGCAGGTTGTGCCGAGTGACGTGGAGGCAGCGTACGCTCTCTTCCGCGAGGCCTTGAAGCAGTCTGCCGTTGACCCCGCCACTGGCCGCGTAGATGTGTCCATCCTCGCAGCTGGTCACTCTTCCCCTCCCCTCCCCTGCAATCTTCTCTCTTCACAGGAATCAGTGCTTCTACTCGTAAGGCAGTCCTCGCTCTTTCCGAGGAGGTCGCCAAGTATCTCCAGGAGCATAGTCACGGCGAAAACGTCTCTGCAAAGGCACTCCTCGTTCAGCTGCGCAGCCAGGTATGGCTCTCTCTCGCTCGCTCTCTCTCTCTCTCCCGCTCTCTCTCTCGCTCGCTCTCTCTCTCTCCCGCTCTCTCTCTCTCTCTCGCTCTCTCTCTCTCTCTCTCGTTCTCTCTCTCGCTCGCTCTCTCTCTCCTCTCTCTCTCTGTGCCTCTCTCTCTCTTTTTCTTTGTCTCTCCCTTTTTCTCTGTCTCTCTTCCCCTTTTTATTTCTCTCTCCCCCCTCTCCTTCTCCCCTCCTTGTCTATCTCCAGAGTGATCACCACACTCTCTCTCGGGATATATTCGATGAGGCGTTGGCGGAGCTAGTGAAGAAAGAAGTGATCGTCCGAACTGGAGAGAGAATTCGCCTCTTGGCCGCGCACTCTTGAATGTTTAGAGCTCTTCATTCTTCTTCGCTTTCGCCTCTCTTTCAAATCAATGTGAGATGCATCGTTTATTGCTTTTTCTGTCAATCTCGTTTGCTTGTCAATATTCTTCTGTCTTCCTTGTTTGTCCTGCAAACGTTTGCATTGAATGAAAGAGATCGGTCGCAGTATTATTTTACTAGTGAAGCGAGTGTTTCATTTACGGTTCGATGACTTGGAATGACTGGGCGGATCACTTATGAGTCAACGGTGTTTATCAGAGTCAATCACAGCTGGAACACTTTCAAATTGAACGCGGTGGAAAGAGAAACGGTCAGAAGCTTTTTTCAAATGCTCTTCTGCTTTTTTCATAATGATTAAGCCAAGAATGGGGTCATTTCAGTTGCTGGTTTGCTCGGATTGGCTGAGCGAAATGCTATCATGCGGATTTGGGGCAAGAGGTCAAAATAAATATTCTATAATCTACATAAAGGAAACACAACGCGGAAATCAACTTTTATAATTGATCAAGAATTAAATGAAAATAGAAGAAGAAGTATAGTAGTTTAATTTGCATTTGTCGTAAAGACGACATCTATGATGGAATATGCAAGATTGGACAATGCTCAAAGATTCTGAGCCTGTTTCGAAGGGAGAGCGTAAGGCAATGTCGACCGTATACGAGTGTGTGCATCACAGAGAATGGAGACGTGAGAGACTTAGCTGAAAGAATGGGGAGGAAGGGCACTGGAAGTGGCAATCAGCAGAAGGGACAGAGACTAGACAAGAGGACAGAAAGCAGTGAATACAGTGGAAACATTCGGAATACTGCCTTGGTAAAGGTTGCATGAGAGAGAGAGGTCTAAGTGTGAATGAGAGGGAAAGGAGGGGGGATGGAGGCAGCGAGAGGAGGCAAGTCATTGGGAGGTGCCAGCCGAGGCCGTAGCCGAACCACCGCCTCACCCGGACAGGCAGCAGAAGGCCAACGAAGCATCTCCACGCACTCCACCAGCAACTCCCCCGACGACGAGAAGTGAGCCACCAAGTCAGCCGGAGTCACGTGCATCCCCAGACCCGTCACTAACACTTGGCTGCTTCCGCCGGCTGAGAGATTAAAATAGAAGAGAGAGATAAGGAAAAGAGAGAGACAGAAAGAGAGACTGAGAGAGAGATAGACAGAGTGAGGGAGAAAGAGAGAGACAGAGACAGAAAGAGAGAGAGAGAGAGAGAGAGAGAGAGAAATATGATACCAGAAGGAAGAAGCATGTTGGGCGACACAGGCGGCGAAGGATACGGCCAGTAGAGACCGAACGGCATTGCCATGTCTAAAAGAATGAAATGGTAGAACAGAGAATGCAGGAGTGCAATTATTTGAAGGACTGACTGGGAAAGAGACGAGGATGATGAGCGGGCAGAAGAAGGGGAGGCTGCGGAGGACCAGCAGAAGAAGCAGGCGGAGGAGGGGGGGCAGGGGGCGGAACCAAGGGGCGGGCCGGGTTTGCCACCATCAGGTTCATGTCCTCCGGGCTACATTGGAATACCTTAACAAAAAAATTCACTTCGTTTGCAATTAAAAAAATAGAATTGAACTGGTGAACTTTGTCAAGATAATCCTAGCCGCGTCTCGTAATTGCAAATAATCTTAAAGAAGCAGAGTGACCAGCCTCGATGTAACGCTGTTTCTTCCCGATCACCATGAACTTGTTGTGGGCCGAAGCAGCAACCGCAGCCGCTGCAGGCTCCGACAACATCTGGATGAAGGCCTCTCCGGATGGGTGGCCTATAATGAGAGAGAGAGAGAAAGAGGGAGAGAGAGAGAGAGTAGAGAGAGAGAGAAAGAGAAAGAGAGAGAGAACGAGAGAGCAATTAAAAGTGAGAGAATGAGAAAACGAAAGAGCAATTGAGAGCGAGAGAATGAGAGAGAATGAAAGAGTACGAGAGGAGAGAGAGAGAGAGAGAGAGAGAGAGAGAACAGAAAGAGCGAGAGAGAATTGAGAGCGAGAGAGCGAGAGAGAAACTGAGCGCGAGAGAATGAGAGAGAATGAAAGAGTACGAGAGAGGGAGGGACAGAGAGAAAGAGAGAGAGAGAGAGAGACAGAGAGAGAGACAGAGAGAGAACTGAGAGCGAGAAAATGAGAGAAAAACTGAGAGCGAGAGAATTGAGAGCGAGAGTGAGAGAGAAAGAGGGAGAAAAATAGAGGGGCGAAGGAGTACGAGAGAGAGAGAGAGAAAGGGACAGATAGAGAGAGAGGGAGAGAAAGAGAGAGAGAGGAAGAGAAAGAGAGAGAGAACGAGTGAGAAGTTGAGAGAGATAGAGAGAGAGAACGAGATTGAGAGGGAGAAAGACAGGGGCAGAAAGATAGACGGGGAGAGAGAGACATTGAGGTGTAGGAAGAGGGAGAGGGGAAGAAAGAAAAAAGAAAGAAAGAGAGAGAGAGAGGGAGGGAGAGAGAGAGAGGGAGAGAGAGAGAGGGAGAGAGAGAGAGATAGAGGGGCAGAAAGAAAACTAGAGGCAACATATTTTATGACAAGATCATAAATATGGTATATTCAGAATATGTGACTTCAATATAGACGACGTTCAAAGGTGCTTTGAAATACCTTGAGCACTGAAGACCATATGAACGCCCTGAGGGGCGATTTGACTGGCACTCGACCCGATGAAGTCAACTACGTGCTCAACACGGGCCTCGTAGGGAAGTCCGCGAAGGCGGATGCAATCTCTTCTACCGGCCACGCCCCCTACGCCCTCTCCGCAACGCTTCACCACCTAACGAATGTTCATTTCATTCAACTCTCTCTCTCTCTCTTTCTCTCTCTCTCTCGCTCTTGTCCCTTTCTCCTTCTCTTCTCTTCTTCTCTACCACTTGCCTGCTGCACTTCAGCCTGGGATGATCTGAACAGTTCAACATATCGGCTGCCAATTGAGTCTCTGTGGCGGGAGAGTGCTCGCTGGCCAACGGCCTCCTCTTCGAAGAGAACAAACGCATCTCCTACAGACTAACAATTTCATTCAAGGCAGCCGAGAGAGTGAGAGAAAGAGAGGGAGAAAGAGAGAGAGAGAGAGAGAGAGAGATAGTGAGAGAAAAATATATAGAGAAAGCGAGAGTGAGAAAAGGAGAAACAGATATAGAAAAGAATACTAGCCAGAAGGTCGTCCATCTGGCTTTGTAACGAACAGGACTCCACCATCGTCCATTACTTTGCAGTCGACTTCCATGAAGAATGCTCGCTGTAAGTGAACGAGTGTGATGGAGAGAATTTGAGAGAGAGAGAATGAGAGAGAACGAGAGAGAGAAAGAGAGGGAGAGAGAGAGAGAGAGAGAGAGAGAGAGAGAAAGAAAGAGAACGAGAAAGAAATTGGGTGAGAGAGAATGAGATAGAACGAGAGAGAGAGAGAGAGAACGGGAAAGAAATTGAGAGAGAGAAATAGAATGAGTGAGAGCGAACGAGAAAGAGAGAGCGAGAGAGAGAGAGAGAGAGAGAGAGAGAGAGAGAGAGAGAGAGTAGGAGCGAGTAGGGGAAAGAGACAGCGAGAGAGACAGAGATGGGGAGAGAGTGGGAGCGAGTAAGGGAAAGAGAGACAGCGAGAGAGTAGGAAAGAGAGAGAGAGAGAGAGAGAGAGAGAGAGAGAGAGAGAGAGAGAAATGGGGAATGGACAAATAGAGAGAAAATAATGGAAAAATGGCAATCAAAAACGCATGTAATGTACAAATGCTCGCATGCCTGAATCGTGATCAACACGAAAACAGCTAAAATATGGAAATGAATGTGATACCCGGCCGCATTGGTGTTCACATTTCTACACTTTACCTCCTTCTCTATCTCTCTTCTCTCTTCTATCTTCAGCTGAGTGTTTCAGTTATTTCTGCTTCATATATTAGAATGTTTAGCTGACAGCGAGTTGCCGCTCTGATAGTGACTGGATTGTCGCTTCTTGATTAACTGGTAGAACGGGATGGGAAGAGAGGCAGTGAATGAAATGAAAGACATAGAGAGCACGCAAATACTGGAGAAATAAGCGACTGTCGAATCTGTTAATGCCAGCCTCTTTTTAGGCGTTTCTTTCTCTCTGCTCTTTTACTTCTCTTCCTCGGTTTTTTTCTATCGCTCACTCAACCCTTGTCTAGCGGTCAGAGTTCTATTTCTCTTCTCGTCCTCTCTCTCTCTCGCACTCTCTCTCTCTCCTCTCTCTCTCTCTCTTGCTCTCTCTCCTGTTCGCACTCTCCTTCTCCCTGTGAATTGTGGATATTCTACATGCCGCCCTAATCGCAAAGTTCGCCTTTTAGGCCAGCTCTCTCATGGTTGTATTGTCAGTCGGGATCGCTTCGGAGAGAAATAAAAGAGATCGGAGTTAGATAATGGGCCGCCGGCTGAATACAGTGAGAGAGAGAGAGACGTGAGAGAGAGAGAGAGGGAGAGAGAGAGAGCGCGGAGGGGGGGGGTAGAGAAAGACGGAGATGGAAAGGTGGAGCAGGCTTTTCCACGTGGACAAGATGGCCCAAGCACCAGCACGATCCCCCTTTTCTAGCCCCTAATGAAGCAGACCAGTTGAAGAGAAATGAAAAAGATGTTATCGGTGGAAGAAGGCAGAATCCCTAATGGAGAAGGAATATTGGACGGAATATCTCAATAGAGAGAAATAAAGAGTTAACGAAATTGAATAGGGAGAGTGCAAAGAGAGAGATAGAGAGAGAGAAGATAGATGAAGAGGCAGAGAGAGAGAGAGAGAGAGAGAGAGAGAGAGAGAGAGGAACTGGCTACGTCAGTAAACGACGCTTCTCGTAGCCTTCAAAGAATGAAAAACGAAGATTCAGATGTCACTGAAGTAACACAGAAGTATCACTAACGGCTCAGATAAAGGCAGGGCGAGAACTCGGAGAATACGAGGGCTGGTAGTGAAAGTAATAGATGTAGGGAATAGATGGCTAATGGCTATAAAGAGGTCAAGATATAACGCTAGTTAAAGAGACAAATCAGCAGAAACAGAGAGCGCAAGATCAAGAAGAGGGGGGGGAGAGAGCGAGAGAGAGACAGCGAGAGGGAAGGAGAGAGCGAGAGAGAGAGAGAGCGAAGGAGAGTGAGCGAAGGAGAGAGAGAGAGAGAGAGAGAGAGAGAGAGAGAGAGAGAGAGACTTACAATCTGTTCGTCGGTGCAGTCGAAGGGCAGTCCTCTCATGCGGACAATCATGGCTGCGCCTCGAGAGACGAAGTCGACCGCTTCGGAAGATGAGCCTGGAAAGGGATGCATTTGCTCTGAAGATACAACTCTCAACGCTCCCCGTGGCAGGCGAGAGTCCCAGACAGTCAGAGAGGGGGAGACGGGACAGAGACGCAGAGTGGCTTGGACACGTCGTCATCACAGCCTCATTCATATACGCTTGCGCCTCCTGCTTTCTCCCTCTTGGCGCAACCAAAATGAACGGTATCCCTTAATGCTTCCCCTCTCTCTCTGGATTTATTTATCTCTTGCTCTCTTTCTCTTAAACACTTTCTCTTTGTAGCTATCTATACCACTCTCCACTCTCTCATACTCTCTTTCTCTTCTTTCTTTCTTTCTACACAGAGGCATTCTGAATTAGTGAATAGCACAAATAGATACCAAAATAGAATAGAGCTGGAAGTAGTACTGCTGCCACCTACGCCTATATCACAATAAAATATAAATGAAATTAATGAGATGCCTTTTTGTCTACCTACCTAGAAACCTCATTTTTCTATTGCTTGGCTGGGTAAGTGAAAGAGTCTAAAAAGTACAGAGGAATGGAGAACATGAAAATGCTTGAACTCGAAAATTGTGACAAGATATAATTACACGTAAAACGTCATTGCTCACACGATGTAAGACATCGCAAAAAAATCGCAACGAATGGTGATTTTAGAGATCTCAAGGTGTTGCAGCGCCGAAAGATAAGAAAGAGAATGTGAGAGGTATGGTGCAGAAAGAGAGAAGAGAGAGAGAGAGAGAGAGAGAGAGAGAGAGAGAGAAAGAGAGAGAGAGAGAACTGGAAAGAGACATGGTGGAAAACAGGGAGCTTGCAAGCCTGTCATACACATAAAATAAAAAAAATAAAAGAATAATAATTAAACAGCCCATTATGATGAGAATTGAAGCAAAACTGACCAGCAGCGATTTGAAGGAAATCATCCGGAGTGGCTCGGTATACCTCGATATACCTCAAGGAGGACAGAACGAGTGAGAGAAAGAAATGGGAAGAGGGAGTGAAAAGACAGGAAATAAAAAAAGAAAAGTAGAAAAGGAAAGAATGAAGAAAGGAAATGAGAGTGTAACCTATTGAGAAGGAAATGTCGATGTCTCCTAAGAGCGAGTGCTCTATGACTCGGCGTCTCAAACCGAACGAGTGCTTCTCCATTTCTTCTTCCTTCCGCTGACAGACACAGTGCGATTCCACCCCTTCACAACATATTCATTAAAACCAAAATAAAAATAAGATTTTAGCCCCGGCATTAAAATTTGATCTTTATAAAAACGTTGAAAATTCCCGTCTTAATGTTGTTGCGACCCACTTTGCATGAATTATGGCTTTACCATCACAAATGAGAGTTTCGAATCTCGATCGCTCCCTAGCTCCTTTTCTCCACCCATCAAATTTCTCCCCCTCTTTTCCTCCCCTCTCCCTCTCTCTCTCTCTCTCTCTCTCTCTCTCTCTCTCTCTCCCTCTCTCTCTCTCTCTCTCTCTCGCATACACACAAACACAGACTATCTCTCATTTCGGTACTCCGTCTACTTGCTCGCTGTCTCTCAAAGAGCTTCCTCCTGCCCTTTCCCCCGGTCAGCACGGGTCTTAGAGTGCAGGGACACTGTCTGTGTACCTAGACGAGAAAGAGAAAAGGAAAGGAAGAAAGAGGGCGAGACGAGAAGGTGAGCCAACTCGGGTCACAAGTAGCACCAATGACTACATTCTAAGGAGAGAGAGAGAGAGAGAGAGAGAGAGAGAGAGAGAGAGAGGATGAGAGAGAGAAAGAATGAGAGAGAGAAAGAGAGGGAGAGAAAGAGAGAGAATGCAAAAAGAACGGTGGAGCAAAGCTGGTACGAAGGGGCGGGAGGGGAGTGGAGTGGAAGTGTGACAAGTTTGTAAGAGAATTCCACGTACAAGAAAACATCACACTATCATTAATAGGGGAAATCAATCCTTTGCCACTAACTTATGAGTCAATATTAGAATGAAGATTAGATGAGAAGGAGGAATAAACTTTATAATAAGATTGGCAGCCAAAGCAACGAAAGGAATTGAGAAAAAGAATGAATCTTAAAATATGAATGAAAAAAAATGAGAGGATATACATATCTACAGAGAAAGTTTAAGAGAGGAAGAAGGAAAGAGAGGTGAAGAGAGGGAGAGAGAGGCAGAGAGAGAGAGAGAGAGAGAGAGAGAGAGAGAGAGAAAGAGAGAGAGAGAAGAGAGAGAGAGAGAGAGTAGCTACACATACATTATATTGTGTTGAAACCAAAAACTGAGAGATACTAACGGGGCGATGTTGAGACCAGCGAAGAACTGGGCGACGTGCTGATCAGTGGCCTGCCAGGGAAGGCCCCTGGCGCGAACTACGACATCATCCTCGATTCGAGCTGTTCTCTCGCTGAACACAACTCATGATGCTATGTGCTAATAGCATGCGCACTCACATCTAATCAAGCTATGTAAACCATTCTTCATAATGAAATTCCCGAGTGGTTACTGGCCACTTTTCTATCATAGTAGCAATCGAGTATTTTCAAGCTTGTTCACTCACCAAACAGCTGCGCCTACTCCGAGTCGAATTTGTTCCGTTGCTGCGTCCACGGTGTCTACAAATTATAATTTTAAAAAAATGAAAGGCTTCCTTGACAGCCTTCGCCACCCTTGGATTGACCCGTATGTATGTCGAGGTCTTACCCGTTCCCTTTCAATCATGTTGCTCTCTCTCTCGCTCTCTTTCCCTTTCTCTCTTTCTCTCTCTCTTCACACAGTCTGACCATCAAACTGAAAGATGCTTTAGTCGTCTCAACTTATTCTTCCCTCTCGGTTAACTAGTCTCTCCCCCATTTTCTACTCTACTAGTGATGCTACAGCCACAATCTACCACAGTAATCGATGGTCAAAATTCGGTCAAGGAAGCACAAGGAGAAGGCAAAAGGAGAAGAATTACAACTGGAAGGGTCACGGAGAACTGATCTGTCTTTCCAGTTTCAGCCCTTTCGGGTATGGAACGAGAAACCAAATGAAGAAGAAACCCACAACCCTCAATTAATTTAGCGAGTCCATCAATGACTCGAAAGTCCCTCCCTCTGATGGATTGTTAAGAGAATCAAAGTAAAAAGGAAAGAAAGGACCTTGGTCAGCAGAAGCGATAATTTGGTCGAGAGTGGCAAGGAGAAGATTGTCATCGGAAGGGAAGGAGGACTCTGCTGCCACCCGGGAAGCATCCACGAAGGAGAGGAATGGAGGGCGGGGCTGGAAGCCCTCCCTGGAGGCAGCGGGGTGGATCAACTGTCGTAGATCGAGAGCAGAGCGGCAGACTAGCAGAGTGTCCTCCCCCAGGCAAGACCCAATCTGGCACAGGGCAGTCTCCAGAGAGGAGTCAGACTCTTCCAAGTTCAGCCAATCAGACACTCCTTTTAGCCGCCAGCCAATTCTAGAACAGAGAAAGAGAGAGGGAGAGAGAGAGAAGAGAGAGACGAAAAGACAATGACAGAAAGAGACGGAGAGACAGAAAGACAATGAGAGAGAAAGAGAAGGAGACGGAAAAAGGTTTAAAAAAAACCTTGCGAGTTTGACTCCATGTTCGGTGCCTGAGGCGGCAGAGATAACGCAGAGCGGCACCACCGAGCGGCGTGTCATCGAAGAGATTAGAGGGAAGAGAGAAGAACGAACAGAGAGAGAGGGAGAGGAAGAGAGAGAGAGAAGTGATGGGAAGGTCTACGGCCGAGACCGTCGAGAGTCAACTCGACCAAGAAAAGCAAGCGGGCGGCCGAGAGAGTGGACAGGCAAGGGGCGGAGACAACACTCGATATACAGTGAGGAGAGAGAGGAGAGGAGGGGACTCGCGCAGCAAGGGGGACACGTGTAGCGAGTAAAGGAAGGAAGAAATGATTGGAAGAGAGGGAGAGAAGAGAAGAAGAGGGAAAGACTAGGCGAAAGGGAGAGAGGAGAGAGGGAAAGACTAGGCAAGAGGGAGAGAGGAGAGAGGGAAAGACTAGGCGAGAGGGAGAGAGGAGAAGAAGAAGAGGGAAAGACTAGGTGAGGGAGAGAGCAGAAGAAGAGAGGACTAGTCCTGAAGGGTGTTCGAGGTGGAATTGTTGGGGATCTCAGAGGAGTCGATGAATGGAATGGCGGAGAGATCGGCTGGCATGTACGCGAACCACGAGTCGCCGCCACTCTTCTCCCCCGCATTCCGACCACGCAAAGCACCCAGCAGAGTACGGGCATCGAACCCCCCTCCCAGGGCATGCAGACGGGCAATGCAAGACGAACCTGAGGGAGAGAGGAGAGGAGAGAGAGAGGAGAGGAGAGAGAGAATGGGAAACAGAGAGAGAGAGAGACAGAGAGCGAAAGAGGAGAGGAGCAAGAGAATGGGAGACAGAGAGAGAAAGGGGGAGAGAGAGACATAGAGAGAAAGAGGAGAGAAGCGAGAGAATGGGAAACAGAGAGAGAGAGAGAAACAGAGACAGAAAGAGGAGAGGAGCGAGAGAATAGGAGAAAGAGAGAGAAAGGGGGAGAGAGACATAGAGAGAAAGAGGAGAGAAGCGAGAGAATGGGAAACAGAGAGAGAGAGAGAAACAGAGAGAGAAAGAGGAGAGGAGCGAGAGAATGGGAGAAAGAGAGAGAAAGGTGGAGAGAGAGACATAGAGAGAAAGATGAGAGAAGCGAGAGAATGGGAAGCAGAGAGAGAGAGAGAGAGAGAGAGAGAGAGAGAGGGGGGGGGGAGGGAGAAAGCAGAAGAGAGGATTGAGAGAGGGATAGGAGAGAACAGCAAATTGTCCCAGTAATTTATAATAACAAGATGTGCCTGAAGCATAAAATGAAGACGAAAGTACCAAGGACGTCAACGGCTAGCGAGGTGAGGACGAGGCCGAGAAAGAGAAAGAGAATGGAGATCAGAAGATACTCCACTTCCCCCGCGGGGTACAAATCACCGAAGCCTACTGTCAACTGAAAGAGAAGAGAAGAGATAGAATGGACTGGAATGAACTGACGAGTGAGATGAGACAGAAGTAGAAGGAGTCCAGGAAGGACCATGACTGCTCGTACTGGGTGAAGATCCCCGCAGCCACAGTCATATATCCGAACAGCAGAATCACCACTACCACCTTCCGAGAAGACGGAATCTGAATTACAAACACGACTGCAAAAGGGGGAAGTACCACCACACCTCGCAGAAGTACGATGAGTCACGGAAGGGATTCCATTTGCTGACTATGGCTCGTTTCAAAACAATTGCTTCGTATTTAGTTCAGTCAATTTAATGAAAATATATATATGTGTGAAGACAGGATTTTATATTTTTAAACATTTTCTTTCCGTCATTATTTCATTAGATAAATAGGCAGCATGGTAATTGTGAATTTAAAGTGGTAATGAAATGACTCGAAATAAAAGGTCCCTTTCCCATTATACACATGAATACTTGTGATTGCTCAATATCATAGGAATACTTACATCATCTAGTGGATTCTCGCCAGTGCCGAGGCTGTCGGCGAGGAACTTCGCCAGATCCGCGATCGTCACAAGAGTTAACGGAATTCTACAATCAAACTACTTTCAACCACCTTCTCTGTCTCTCCCCCTCTCTCTCTCCCTCTCCCTCTCTCCCTCCCTCTCTCTCTCTCCCTCTCTCTCTCCCTCTCTCTCTCCCTCTCTCTCTCTCTCTCTCTCTCTCTCCCTTTCATTCTTTCGCGAGTTTATGAGAGCCGTAAAACTTTGAATGACAATATTATTTGATGTTGTTTCGATCGGTAAGGAGATGGAAGGGATGAACTGACCCAAGAATAGCGTAGCACATGCAAAAGAGTTGGCCAATAGGAGAGATCGGAATCAGATGGCCGTAGCCTGAAAAGCAAGCAAGATTTAATATCTCGCTCGTTCGTTCTTTCTCTCTCTCCCTCTCTCTCTCTCTCTCTCTCTCTCCCTCTCCCTCTCCTCGTTCTACAAAGCCGGAGTTCCTGTTTGGAAAGCTGTTAAAAGAAAAGTAATACTAGTAAAAAGAAAAAAAATTAACCAATGGAAGTGAGGACGGTGGTGGTGAAGAAGAGAGCAGAGGGGAGATTCCATCGACTGTAGAAGTGAGAGTGCTCAGAGACGTCAGAGGGACGGAGACCGACCTCCCAAGCAGCGAAGAGAGCCTCTTCCAGTCGGGAGATACACGCCAGAGCGGTCTCCGTGTCGTTCGAGGCAAGCAGATCATCCTGTACAGTACAAACATGTCCTCCGTGTAGAATGCTCCGTATAATATTCACTTGAATACGACGACATTTCCTACATGTAAATTAAACTTGCCAACAAGAAGAAAAGAATTACTACTTGAGCCTGGCGAATTCGTCTTGTGTGGTCGTCTCGGACTCTTCTCTCAAAAGGAGCTTCAATCGCAGTGAAGATCAGAGCACCAACAAAGAGATAGAGAAGAGTGGCGACGACCAAAGCGATGTGTGGAAGAACCATGCGCAGGCCCTCCCATACTGTTTCCATCTCAATAACACCTTTGAGATTCCTATCAAGAACCATGCGCAGGCCCTCCTATACTGTTTCCATCTCAATTACACCTTTGACATTCCTATCTCTCCAATCCTTGTGATCTCTTTTTACATTTTACTGAAAACGAATTCCACTATTTTCAGTATATTGTTAATGGTTTGAAGGTGAAACGCTAAAGTGTCGAAGTGCATTTTTATCTCACAGAAAGCATGCTGCGGTGATAGGTGAATCCGGTGAAGCGAGCGATGGCCATGGCAAGAGCAGTTGGGTTGTGGTCGTGAAGGGATCCAGGGAGAAATGGAAGGAAGGGGGGAGGGGAAGGGGGAGGGGAAGGGAGAGTGCTCGAGGCTAACCATGCGTACCGTCAAGCGCTTTTTAGTCATCGCCGGAGAATGCCGAGAAGAGAGAGAGAGAGAGAGAGAGAAAGAGAGAGAGAGAGAGAGAGAGGGAGAGAGAGAGAGAGCGAAAGAGAGAGAATTTGGGATGAAGATCGTTCGCCCTGCCGTCCAGATGCAATGGAGAGTAAAAGTCAAGCAAGTAGGTGTGTGTGGAGCGAAAAGAGGAGGTGGGGGGAGGGGGCGGGAAGAGGAGATGTATTGAGGTGGAAGGGTTAAAGGGAGGGTGGTAGTTGCCATGCTCAATTTAGCACAATTGAATCCTTCGCCTATGAAAGCCTTCGCCCACCTTGTGAGTGCCGGTTAGAAGTCCAGAAGAATGAGTTGTAGACCGCTGCCAACGACGACGAGAAGCCGCCCTCAGCATCCCTCTGCTCGCGCACTCTTAGCTCTCTGCCAGGCAACGAACCACTCTATTCTTCTCTCTCTCTCTCTCTCTCTCTCTTTATTCCTCTCTCTCTCTCCCTCCCTCTCTTTATTCCTCTGTCTCTCTCTCTCTCTTTATTCCTCTGTCTCCCTCTCTCTCTTTATTCCTCTGTCTCTCACTCTCTTCCTATCTTTCTCGAGATGGCGAAGTGCTTTCTATCGTTGCTTTGGGAATCTAATAAAAAACAATGGGTGGGATGAGCTGGAAACCCGATATGTTGTTTCTACAAATGGAAAAGAATTGAACTGAAGCGTTCTTCTCGAAAAGCAGGGTTTTGCAGGCGCCTGCACTCTCAGAATGAGATCTTCACTCGGTTTCACTCCCAATGTTCCATGCCCAATTCATCTTCAACTCTGTTCTTTCTCTTATTCTTCCCTTGGGTGAGTTGTCTCTTCTCTCTTCAGTTTGACACGACTGGCAGAGAATTCAAAGGCTGTCAAGAATGGATGAAGTGTCTCAGGAAGTCTCGAGTGGGCTGAAGTTCCATAGAAGAAGAAAAATGTCCATACCCTTTTGTCGTCAATTCTCTTCTGCTAAACTAGTTCCCAAATCTGTCTATTAAAATCGTACTTGCCGGAAAACAATGCCGCGCAGGGTGATTCTGAAATAAAATTTTACATCCAACATAGCTTCTTAGGAAAATGTTTTTCACTCATCTACATCTGAGCGCGTGAGTTTGAAGACCAGCTAGCTAGCTTAGTTTGAAGACCAGCTAGCTAGCTTAGTTTGTCTACTCCTTCTGTGTATAATTGAAGACCAGCTAGCTAGCTTAGTTTGAAGACCAGCTAGCTAGCTTAGTTTGTCTACTCCTTCTGTGTATAATTAAGTCCCAACATTAAACGACTAACAGTGAATCTTAAGACATGAGAAAGACTTTATTCAACTGTTGCGAAGTAGAGCACATTAGAGCAGTTCCATTAACCAATGAAGCAGTGAAAAGATTAAAAGATTAAAATGATGATAACCGAAGAAATAAATAAGAAGGCTTCGACTTAGATGACGAAGTCCACAGAGATGGGCCTGCCCTCGACGGAGGTGCCAGCCAGAGCGCCCCTCGCCCTCTCTGCCTCACTCATCTGGGAGAACCTGACTCTGGCCACTCCAGGAGTCAGCAACTCGCATGCCTCCACCTCCCCGAACCCCATCGCTCGGTCACGCACGATCTGCCACGTGTAGTCATGAGGAAGCTGAAAATATTCAATCTCAAGAATACACAAACACTATTTACTGTAGTAGAGGGGCAGAGAAAGATTATGATGGCCTGGCAATTCTCAGTAGCCTATCTCTGTAGTCTCCTTTTGTGATGACCATTCATGATATGCTCCCCCAATGAATGACTGACATTCTTGATGAGAATAAGACGACTGGAGTACGCGGCAGTCTTGGGACGCGAATCAGAGTAGCCGGCTGAGTGGGCTCGGCCTTCGCTGTATACTCCGTAGCTGCCAAACTCCTCCTTCTTCACTGGTGGAAACATCGAATTGCCATTGAACGAGTCCGACAGTGCACCTCGGCCACCACCGAAAGAAGGTGGGACATCGCGAGAAGTGAAAGAAGGCGGAGCATCGCGAGTAGAGAAAGAGGGCGGGGCATCACGAGCAGAGAAAGAGGGCGGGGCATCACGGGAAGGGAAAGAGGGCGAGGCAGCAACGGGGGTGGGCGGAGCCGGATCGCGTCCACCGAAGGGAGGCAATTGATCTCGTGATGGAGACACGAAGGAGTCTGCGTGTCTACCGTAATCACCACGAGAACCGCCAACGGAATAAGAAGAAGGGCCATAGGAAGGGGCAGAAGACGAAGAGAGCGGGTCAGGAGTCTTGAAGGAATCGAAAGAGGGACGAATGAAGGAATCACCACGAGAGAATGACTCGGACTTGACGAAGGGAGACGGGAAGGAAGATTGCATCATCGAGGCGGAAGATGCACCAACAGGAGAACTTGCAAAGTCAGCACGGAATGAAGACACTACCTAAGAAGGAGAAAGAAGGGATGAGGGAGAACAAGAGAGTGAAGGAGACAGAAGAAAAAAAGAGAGAGAGAAGGGATGAGGGAGAAGGAGAGGGGAGAGAAAGAGAGAGAGAGAGAGAGAGAGAGAGAGAGAGAGAAGGCAGAGCAAGATGAATAGAAGCCAAGACGTGCCTGTGCAATGTCGACAAGAGGAGCTCCATCAGCCCCGAGACCCATTCCCACAGCTGCCAATCCACGGGGAAGTTCCCCTTTGGCCAGAGGCATCTTCTTCTCGTATTTGTCCATCTGCAACTAACTCTTCTCATCAGCAATATTCTCCATCAGAGATAAGGGAAGGACCTTGACAATGACACCACGATCATACAGCTTCTGGCCATTAAGCATGGAGATTGCTTGCACGGCCTCGAGAGGATGCGAGTACTCAACAACCGCATTTCCCTAAAAACATCCACTTCCAAGTTAAGATTCCGACAGTTCACAAAATGTCGTGGTGAAGGAACTAACTCTGTTCTTGCCTTCCTTGTCGACTTGAAGATCAACAAAAGTCACTTTGCCAGCCATCGAGAAGATCTCCCAAACTTGTCCAGAAGTAACCGAATACGCCAACTGAACAACTCTCGCACTCACTCTCGAATCGACTACGCTTCTTACTCTTTCAACTTTTTGACTACGCGAGAGGACGGAAATGCAACACAACAGAGAAGATTTTGTTTAAATGCAGCAGCCTCAATTTTGCGGCTAGGCGTGCACGCACCGCAACAAAATATCTTCAAATTATCCATAATAGGCTTCTCTCTTAACTATAATAGAACTAAAGAACTGAAAATGGAAGACGGAAACCATCTCCAGCTGACATTCGCAACGAAGACGCGTTCACAGAGTGGAGGTGTAATGGAGAGTTGTCGAAGAAAGGCAGGACTGAGACCAAAGAGTTCTCCCTCATCCACTGCATCTGCTCTGTCCAGATCTCTCCGAAGATACCCTCCCCCCACTCCGCGGACACTCGACCGACTCCCTCCCCCATGAGCACGATCCATGAAGTCGAGCCCAGTCTCCTCCTTGACCTTGCGGAAGAAGGCATCCGGGTCGCGGATCTCCTTGGCCATGATTGTGCGTCCACTGACTTCGCAGCGAAACAAGTTCTCGATGCAATTCTTGGCTCCTTCTTCAGTAGTGAATTCTACGATGGCGGTTCCCTTGGAGCGGCCGCTTCTCTCCTCGAGAATCTCGATGAATGTTACCTAAATCATCCCCACTCTCAAGGAGAACACCAACAAACTATCAATCTTTTCAAACGCCAGCACAGATCGCAGAATCGAGGACACCGAATTTGTGTAAATGAAACGGTTCCCTTTATTTCCACTATTTCTGCTAATGCTCTTAATATTCTTAGTTTCTGATTCATAAAAAAAATCTACGTTTAGTAGCGATCCTAAAAAAAATTCGCTCACTGTTCTATGTAAGCACTTCGACATGGCAAGTACTGAGAAAAAGCAAGCGCTTGTGAATCCTGCATAGAAAGTAAAAAATAAAAAAATTCAGCGCCGAGACAGATAACTTTTACTCCCGAGGTCGATAGCAATTTTCTCCAAACGCGCAGAGACGAAGAATAACCTCGCCAGCTTTTTCTCTGATCAATGTCTTCAGCTCCATCCAGCGCATTTCGTAGGGAAGATTCGAGAGGAAGACCATCCTGTTTGAGCCGCCTAGAAAGTGACCATTCCAGGAATCTCTGCCCATGCCACTTTTCTTTTCAGTAGACTTCTACATAGAGATCACACATTTCATATCAAGCATCGTCAGCAATAACGAATTAGTCAAAAACTAATAGAGTCCTGAACTCTGCTACATGGATTAACCACAACAACGTACGAGAAGAAGCATTGAGTGATGCAAGGGGAATATATCTTATGAATAAAAGAAAGCAAACCACGAAGAGGACGTCGTCTATCCCTGATAGGCGAGCGAGAACGGCTGAGCCGTCTCGTGTCGTCGCCGTTCCCTCGACTCATCTATTCTTCCTCCAAACCAAACATATTCAGAATATTATATCACTTCAATTAACATCACCACTTCAATTAAGAAACTTTCAGAACGTGAAATGCAATTGCAGAGGACAGAGGCAATCCCACTACCTGCTCAGTGAAAATTTCAAAATCTCGACACTTGCTATGGACACTGTACGCTGACACTAAATATCAAGATGGTGATTGATGAGCTCGATCATCCTGAAATCGAATCCATCCATGCTGTTCCCTCATAGATATGGTTTTGGTGGCCGGGATAGGTTGTCCCATGTGATGATCCCGTGCATTCAAGCAACACATCGTCCCAATAAGCGAATAAACAGTTCATTCCAATCTTCAAAGTCATCCAAAAGGACTCATAGTTTAATAAA
Organism: Allodiplogaster sudhausi; assembly: GCA_945643635.1. NCBI lineage: Eukaryota > Metazoa > Nematoda > Chromadorea > Rhabditida > Diplogasteridae > Allodiplogaster > Allodiplogaster sudhausi. The sequence continues at coordinate 1,146,434 of CALZFC010000056.1, forward strand.
ACCTTGCTTCATCAAAAAGGAGTCATAGTTTAATTTTAATAAAACCTTGCTACCATTTTGACTAACCATAGTAAGCCGACGAAATTGGAAGAGCAGACTTGCTTTAGTTTGTGACCTTATTTGACTTTAATGTAGTCCAAGTTGATAAGCCTCAACTTACTGATGTGAGCCAGTGGTTTAATAAAACCTCGCTAATAACTTCATTTGTTCGCTGGAGTCACGCCAATGCCAATGCCAGTTTCACCTGGTTTGACAGCAAGAACGTTCACCGGGTCGATTTGTTGCTCGAATGGTATTAGAATTTTTTTTACTGATTTCATAGCAAGTTGGCTTAGAACTGTCCGACAAATAAGAATGTACAATTTCCGCATCCTCTTTGAAATAAAAGTATTCGGTCGCAGATGCAATGGAAGGAGGCACTCAAAGGAAGATGGAACAGGAAGTGAGAACAGAGAATGCGACTGTTATGTCATACCAAGCATTCAAAACAAACTAGACAAGGGATCAAACAGGATCGCTAAGTACAGTCCGCAGCGACTACCTAGCGATTCTACACTAACCTAAAAACATTATTATATACTGATAAATAGATCAAACATGGAACGGAAATCTCATGTATACATGTACTATCTGGGGAGCTTTACAGAACTATTCAAACATGTTCTACATGGAAAGATCTGCCCGTGATGCCGTGAGATGTTAGAGTGAATGGAGATGAAAAAATTGAAGACAGAATTCAGACATTTCTAAGGTTTCAATCCCCACATGTCCCAAGGCACCAGAGAAGAATGTATTTGCTCAGTAATTAACAGGATAAGATGTTGGTGCTATTGATAGACCTGTGCATGAGAAGAGGAATTCGTAGACTGTTGATCGTGAGGAAGAGAAGTGGGAGAGCCGTTGCAGGCCACAGCCTGAGGGTTTCCTTGCATATCAGAGCCATCATGAAGACGGAGATCTTGCAAGTCGTAGGGAAAACCTTCCGCTCCGGGCTCTACCTTAAAAAGGAGTATATCTAACAAAAGAGTACATTTTTTTTAAATTAGAGACGTTACTCACGCATCAATAATCTTTACAATAAAAAGAAGAAAGAAAAGGGAATCAGCAAGCCAGGAGCTAACGTTAATATTTTCGAAGCAGTCAAGGCGACCGCCATCAATTCCATCCGCTTGAGTGAGAACAATGTTGGGGATGTCGAGAGATTCGGGAGAGTTGGAGTAGTGCCGTTGGATTGGCCAGCACGGATTCAGAGACTGCTCCCCCACCAGGGCGGCCGGCGAGGTGGGGGCGGACTGAGACTCCGCCGTGTAAGACGGAGCGAGACGGCCACCGCAGCCTGTTGAGTGGCGTTGGCCAACCTGGAAGGCTCGTTCTTCTGCTTGTGTCTGCTTAATACAACAAGACTGCAACATTTCAAGTTTGCCCCTATCTCTGCGTTAAAGAGGTATTAACGGTTACTAGGTTCGTTCTTTCAGCATTTCTTCTCGTTCTAAAAACCATCAATAATAAAAAGATTTTTGCACAGGAAAGATTTTGATGATCAACTGCGCTTGTTGAGCACTCTTTATCTCGAAGAAGAACAGACCTGGGTGTGGTAGCAGGACGGGCCAGGCAGCTGAGGTAGCTGGGGCATGTTGGGCAGGCTCCCGACCAACTCTCCACCCCCCTCCTCTCCTCCCCCTGGAATGATGGCGGGGGAAGACGTCTCTCCGTTGTAGGAGCGGACCAGTTGAGGAGCAGTGCTGTCTGGCATGTAGAACGGAACCCCCACCGGGCCGCCTCCGTAGCCAAAGAATCCAGTGGAGTAAGGCACGGACTGGGAGTTGATAGCGGGGTCACTTCGGGCTCTTCCAAACCTACAATCATCAATGCTCAAATGATATTCATGCATCCACGGTAAAAATATTTAACTTTTCAAAGTGAAAAAAATAGTTATGACACAAGAGTGAAAATGAAAAGAGAAAAGGCGTACGCATTCCACTGATCCGGTGGCAGAAGATGTTGAGGAGGCAGAGGGGGGACAGGGTAGTGCAGAGGAGGGACGCGGTCGGGCAAGCGAGGAGGCGAGCGGTAGGGGTGGAAGTGGACAGGCGGGGAACGGCCGCCACCCGCCGGCCGTCCCGACTCCGGCCAGTACTGCTGGTAGCCATCGTGCATGTTCGGCAGAGAGCCGCCCGGCCGGTTCCACTGGCCCGGTTCCAAGCCAACCCCGGGGGAAGCAGCGGGCGAGCCCGTGGCATTGGCGGGCGTGTGGGTCGCGTCCCCCGTGATTGCTCGCACTTCTCGCATCACACGGCTGAACGCGTCCTCATCCTCGTTCAGCTTCCTCTCCATGATTGCGATCTTCTCCGAGAACTTGCGTGGCTGGCCGCCTGGTGACGACATCCTGGAATGAATGGAAAATCACCATAGAAAGAAAGAATAGAGGGAGACACAAAACGAGGTTGCAGATCGACAGAATAAGAGAAAGCCTTGTTTTGTGCGCATGCTAGAGGAGCGCCCCTCCACTTCCTCTCTTCAGGTGCACTCTCTCTCCCTCTGCGCACTCTCTCCCCTCTGCCATAATACCCCCCTCCTCACACGCAACGCGTCTCGAGCCATTCCCATCCCATTCTCCCCACGGGAAGAATACGATAGCCATTGGCACAGTGCCAGTTCTCGGTTCTTGCTGACACCCGATCGGAAACAGAAAAGGGTTGGCCAGTATGAGCCATTGTTTATCGACTTCGGTTAAGGCAAAGACATACGAGATTCTTTGAGACAATGTAAGATTCCCTCGTTTTTCCATCTCCATATGGGGCTGATTGTACAACTGTAACGTGTCATTTGCTTGTAAACATCTAACCATATGCTCTAACGATAATGTAAAAATCGACAAAACACTTTGGTTGGTAAATACCAAGATAAAAAACATCGCTGCTGTGAACAAGAAGTAAAGCGTTCTCACATGACTCGGTCATTAAATGTTAAGGCATCCTGAAGTGGTTATGAAAGACGCGCATGCTAACAAGTACGTTAAGTAATGGAGCAAGGGGATACGAATACCAGTACAGTCAAAAAAGACAGAATGCAAATGCAGGGTTGGCTCTGGTAAAGCACAATCTCTTTCAACCTATAACCATTACCTATGCTACGCGAATATGATCATTTTAATGAACACTTTCAAAAGAATCTAAAAGTTATAAAACATTGTACATCAAACCTTCACTCAGAAAAAAAGAATGCACGCGTAAACATAATGAATAAAATATAATTAAAAGAAAAAACCCAACCTCCTTCTAACTATGAAAACAGAACTATTTCTCTATTATTAACAAAAAAAAACAGGTATCCCAACAACAGACGGAGAAACGATAATCATTTAATTCGAGTTTTAATAGCTTTGATGAATTGTAACCAGGTCAGCGATTGCTTGAGGGAACTTGGGAGGTTGCACATTTTGTGTGGGAAGATGGTAAGACGAAGAGGAAGAAGCCATGGAGGAATGAAGAGAAGAGAAGGGAGAGGACGTGGTTGTGAAGGAAGAGTGAGTGGAAGCGGAGAGAGAAGTGGATGGAGAGGAGACGGAAGTGTCCAGTGCAAGCCAGAGCAAATGGCAGAGAAGGGCTGCTTGCTCCTCCACCACAACGGCCTTCTACAATCACGGCTTCCCTCTTTAGTGGAAAGGAAATTATGAATTAGACATACAGTATACAAACCTCATCAGTAGTGTTTGCAGTCTGCGAAGAAAGACGAACGTACTCGAAGAAGCGGAACAGTTTGCTAGCAGAGGAATTGTACGAAAGATCCTTAACACAATCAATGTATTCATCAGTTCAACAAAGAAGGAATAAAGAACGAAGTACTTCTTGAAAGGAGGGAGAGGCAGCCAAGTTAGCAGCATTTTGAATGGAGCGGGCGAGTTGAGAACAGCCAGAGATGTGAAGGACGAGGGGATTCGCGAAGCGGAGGACAAACGAGGAAACAAGAACTCGGCGAACCCGATGAGACTCCTCCACTCCTCCACTCGTGGATTCCACCAGGCGACACAAAGAGAACAGCACACCAAGTACTTTCTCTTGCCGGCCAACCAGCACCAACATCTGGAATGGTCGAGAGAGATAATAGGAATAACCACAATGATCAGTCATACAACAAACCTCGGTTACTTCTTCCTCCTCAGGATCTTTTTCTCTTTTGCTTGCACTGAAAAGAGACTGAAGGCCGTTCTCGAGAGGACATCTTCCAGCCAAACGAAGAGCGACAGAAACCAAGCAACAACCAAAAGAGTCTTGCCTCAAACAAACTCATGCTCAGAACTTGCAGTATTGTGAAAGATGTTACCTTAACAGGACATCCGGATTAGACGAACTGAGAGAGCGAGAGAGAGCAGCAGAGAAGAGACGGTCGAGGCGGCCGAGACCTGCCGTAGTCACGATGACAGTGCAGAGGAGATAACGCTGAGGGGGAGAGAGACGTGAGGAGGCCCATTCACAAAGAGAAACCACAGAGTCCACCGACTCCAGCCATTGCAGCAGTTTCGAGTAAGCATCCATCTTTAAAGGAGTTACTTACCCTTAAAAAAACAATCACCGTCACCCTCCATTTTCGAAAATATTCCTTGAGAAGTCCGTTTTGCTCAACCCATATAAACCGCAAGATTCGTTAAAATATTGACCGGAAGAATGCGAAAGGAGTGGCGATTGGCCGAGAAGAAGAAGGGAGGAGAGGAATTGAAGCGAGAGTCTACAGTAGCCTGGTAAAGGGCTGAGACTGCCAAGGATCTGTCTCCACCCTTGGCTCCGCCCACTGCTTTCCCACCGACAACTCCACTCCACAATGTCAACTGCACATCGCACTTCCGAGGCACACTCCTACAACTTTCGGTTACACTCCATTTAAATAGCTTACAATATCAGGTGATAAAAAAAACTCGCAGAATAGCGATGTGATTATCGAAGACAGTAGAAGAAGAAGAAGAGGGAAGTTGGGTGGGAGAAGAAGCGACTGCGATTCCATTGACAGCCACACGAATTCGGCAGCCACTCTCCGCACCCTTCGGAATCCCCTCCCCTCTCAACATAAAACCATTCCTCACAACACATCTCATGGCCAACTCACTTGAACTTGTCAATGTAGATGTAGAGAACAGAGAACTCATTGGCAGCGGAGAAGAAGGAAATCGTTGGATTCAGAACGGGAAGGGGCTGCACGGTATGTTCTCTGAACCATTCAAGTACTAGAGATCTTCTCATTTCCACTACTAGCAAGAAAGGAACGACCTTAAGTGATGAATCCAAGTGAAGTAGAAATCATGGGAATCGAAGGAGAGAAATACGCGAGAAGACTGAGAAGACGCAGAGAAGACGGTGGAGAGCAAAGCGGAGGCCACGCGGCCAGTCACTGATTCGTGCAAACAAAGGAACTCCCACTCCGACAACGACATCCGACTCCGATTCCCACTCACCTGCAATGCATTCTCGGCTCTGCTACGGTATCTAGACAGTAAATGGAAGCTGCTAAACACTGAAAGGCAAACTTACGGGATCATCCATTTCGAGGACTGCGCGACCATTTTGAATGAAGAGTGTCAAAGCACACTTCTGCCATTCCTTCTCTTCGGATGCTGCAGAAGGAAATAGAATACAGAGCCATGAAATGAGAACTAGGCCCAAGCTGACTTCTGCACATGGCGAGGGCGGAAGCAACGACAACGGGCTGAGGAAGAGAGGACGAGGCAGCACTGTACGAGGCACAGCAATCTGCAACAAATATTTGTCATCGCTTAAAATGGGAAGGATGAGTGAGGGGATGGCGGATTCAGTCAATTAACGTTAAATATTGCTAATATGTTCGATTTTATGTCGCTTTCGCATGAACTTTCTTTTTTTTTCTTAACTAGGAAGGATGACTGAAAATTTGTCTAGGAAGTCGACTTTTAAGCTATGCTATTTGTCTTTCCATTCAACTTTTAAATCACAGTATTTTCGACGTGATCCCTCTAAACATATGGAAACAAACCTCGAAGTGCGAGAGCGGAAATCTCTCCAACTGGAGGACCACCTTCACACAGAACAGCGTGCAGGAGACGGCAGTTCCCCACAATTGGCCGTGCGCTGTATCTGAAGGCAAGAGAGTGAGAGAGATAGAGAGAGTGAGAGTGAGAGAGAAATTAAGAGTGCGAGAGAGAGAGAGAGAGAGAGAGAATTGAACGAGGGAGAGAAGACCTGTGAATTATGTCAGAGATGGCATGGAAGTGTCTGGTGGAAAGGATGAAGGAGAATTCGGCCGGGGGAGCAGCGCATTCAATCAGGAACTTCTCGATCTGATTTCCGGTGTGAACAAGAAGAGTGAAGGCACTCGATCGACGGGAAGGCCGTAGAAGGAAAGAACCGCACCCACCTGGACAGATATTCATGATTACTTCTCTTTTACTATCATAAGCAAGCGAATATGCAATTGCAACCAAGATGGAGTAGTTGGATGAGAGAATCCGAAGGAGTTCTATGAAAGTAAGGTAATCCATCCGGATTTTTATCCATGTCGTTCTGCAAAACAAAACGCTTAATTGAGAAATACTACTAGGCTGTAGTGAAGGAAAAGGGCGTTTTAATATGAACAATAAAATATGTTTAAGTACCAGAAATGCCGTTTGCTTGAGATCGAAGAATGCAACAATCTGAGTCGAGATGTGCTTCGCCAGAAGCCATCGATTTTCCAAACAACGAATTTCTGCCAACAAATCGCCACGACGAACACTGAAGAAAAGAAGTTGAAAACCTATGGAAAGAAGAAGAAATGTATGAACCAGAACTCGGTGTTGCCCGGAAGAGAAGGTCTCATGTCCACCAACGCAAGATGAGTGGCCTCCAAAGAATCCTCAAAAGATTCCAGGTATAGAATGCAAAGTTTCATGATGTTAATTGGATCCGGAGGCATCAGAAACAGGGAATAAAACCCAATGTCGAGGACCTAAAAGATTAGGGTGGGGGAGGTGGAAACCAGTTTGGGTTAGCTGTTTCTGCCTAAATCTTCTCAAAAAAATGGTGGGGTTGGGAAATGGGGAGGTCCAAAATCTGAGTGGTCTGTCAAGTCGACAGTACTTTTTCCTTTGATAAGAAAGCGAACCGTCTGCAGTCCGGCCAACTCGGCCGAAGCATTCAAGTGCTCCTGCAGAGTCAGATGATAGATTACCAGGTTGGACAGCGTCAAGAACTTCAGTCCTTCGAAGAAAAACATTTTCCCCAGTTTCTTGACCCTGAAATAATGCGAAGTCAAGGTACACAGCATCATCACACGAAACTCAATCTTTCCAACACGATGAAAAATGTAATTGTACTCGAGGAAAGTTAAACGGGCTCATTGTATAGCAAAACATCAAAAGCCTACATTGAACTAACGGAAGATGATGAACGGCATGATTGAGGTCGATATACGAGAGGTAAAGATCAACAGGGCTCCGCTCACGCCACAAGATAAAAGCACGCTGACGATTCTTGTAGAGCTCCTCTTCTGCTATCCGCTGGATATCTGGTCTGGATGCCAGCCAGACCCTTCATAGATTGGATCTCCCTAGACAAGGATTCATTTAAACACCAGCACTTACCACCTCAGACTAACAGCAGAAATGAGCTGAAATAAAGAAACCACCATATTAAGCGCTCTCAATTAGCAGCAGGCGATGAACTGGATATGGCAGGCGTCATCAACGAAATCGCGACTCAAAAACACCATATTCTGCAACAATAAAAGAATCTCTAACAACTATTAAAAAGAAAGTACGCTAAACAAATTATTCAAAACAGGTTGATAAAAACCCTATCGTTTTACAGATTACACCAAACTTCTCTAATGAGTGATACAGAAGTTTATGATATTGTAAATTATAAATAATTTAAATTTTAACCTTGAAATAAATACGTTTGTTACGTAATAGACAAAATATAATATTAAAATATACACCGTGATATTAAAAGTAATGAAAAATTGACATTCAATTCACGTTTGGTGTTTAGTTTAATATGGATTTTGTAGGTGGTGTAAAAAAGTAGACATGTATCTCAGGTAAAAAGCGAATGGCAAATAAATGGTTCAGTAATGGCCAGTAATTACCGTACAAACACGGTAGTTTACTGATACGCGTTTCAGCAATAATGCACCAATAGTGAACCATTAAACAAATTTCTCCGCATTAACCTTTCAATACAGTGGCTTTAACACGCATATACTGCAAACTTAACTGGCACTTCCCACAGCATTTTTGAGCCATTAAATGGAGCACTGTAGGGTGGTGTGAACCACACTAAAAATAAATTTTTCTGCGATTTAATTATTGCGTTCCATTTCTCTGCCATTAAATGGCGTACTGTTGTTTGGTGTGAACCACACCAAAAATATTCCTGGGCCTTTTATTCACTTCCACACATCTGACGAAAAATTAAGAAATTTACCAAGGAAAAAAAGCATACCAGGAGAAGAGATAACGAGAAACCGAAAGGCAACGATAAATGAGCGATAACGAAGACAATTATACGGTCATTCTTCCCATATAACCGAGATTATCCCCTTGAATGTGTAATTCTAGAACTATACCAAACAACTTTATCGAATAGTGTGCGCGTTTCCGCCCTTGATCATCTTGTATTGATCGATAAAGGGCTTGACTCGCTGACTCGGTTGTTCCACTTCACAATGACATGTAGTTTAACTCGTCGAAGAACAAGAACAAGATTTATCGCTTCCAAATGATCCTTGATATCAGTCCAGAAATTAATCTCTATACGTCAAAGTAACAGAACTAGAGTCTAGATTCTATACTAGGACCTGAAGCTGCAAAGGAGGAGGAGGATATGGATTGAAATAAAGAAAGGAATAAGTGAAATAAATAGAAAACCTGAAATGAGGAATGGAAAGAAAACAAAGAATGGAAGAAGTAGAGGAAAGGGTTTTACCGGGGTGGCCTTGCGCCAAAGAAGAGAGTGGGGTGTGTGTAGAAGAGGAAGAGAAGAGAGATGACGGAGAGAGGGACGAGGAGCAGTGACTGGTTAGCCCTGCGTGCGCTTACTCCTGAGGCTCTTCCCTTAAAATGACGGTCACAAACGTCCGAGGTGGCGGGAAGCCAAGAGATACGCGGAGAGAAAGGGTAAGAAGAAGATGACGAAAGAGTAGAGAGAAAGAGGGGAATAAGACCGATAAAAAAGGGAATCAGGGAGATTCGCCTGATTGGAGACTTGAGAAGGAAGAGACCGGCATGAGGGAATAATATGAGGATAAATAACATTAAAGGCAAATTAACATGACACGCAACATGAAATAAATAAGAAAGAAATGGAGGAGTAAAGAAGTGGACGAATTGAGATGACAAAACGAATCTTCTAGCTGCATGGAAACATATAAGAAAAGTCTGCATCTGAGTGAAAGGCAGAAATTTAAATACACCATGGAGCGCAATTGCGCAGCAAAACACATAGTCATTCGCGTTGGAGCGAACAAATAGGAACCCGAACCGGGTGTGTATCGGTGGTGACGAATACAACATAACCATGCCAGGCATGGGAAGGAAGGAAAACGAGAAAAAGAAGAAACGCAACAACGATGATATTGGAAGAAGCAGTATAACGAGAATGAAATAAGAAGCAGTATAAGTGTAACGAGTAATGAAAACATTAAGCAATATTATAAGATGTAAAGGATAAACGCATAAGTAAGCCATGATGAGAAATTAGAGGGACGGGATAACTCCTCCTTGAGTTGCTGGGGAATTGCGAACGTAAGCCGCGAATCCACCGTCGCTCTTCCACCTTCCAATGCGTTTGACCTGGTTCGAAGACCTGCCGAGGGAGAGCATGCGATTCGCCATCTCAGAGCGGGCACTATGCGAAGTGAATTGGTGAAGGGAGAGGGATGTAAACATCTGAGAGATTAGCTTAGATAAGTGAGAAGGGGAGAGATGGAAGATAGGATTGTTGGAAGAGGGAAAGACTGGGGAAAGGGGATTGTTAGAGGACAGGCCTCTGGAAATATAACTGAATAAAGGGGGTAAGCCTGAAAGGTCCACAAAAACGGATGAACCTAAAGAAGCTTGATCGACCTTAGAATGTCGAATCAATATAGAAAGACGGGAGGAGTCGAGGCGCAAATCTCCCCAACGGAGAGATGCCACTTCGATCACGCGCATACCAGAAAGATACTGCAGACATATGGCTAAATGCGGACGAGGATATGAGGTTGACAACGAGGAAAAATCAACGAAACGAATATGATTATCTGTAAGTGGGTGAGACACTTGTGGAGGAAGAGAAGCACGTTTCAAAAAGATACTGCAGACATATGGCTAAATGCGGACGAGGATATGAGGTTGACAACGAGGAAAAAGCAACGAAACGAATATGATTATCTGTAAGTGGGTGAGACACTTGTGGAGGAAGAGAAGCACGTTTCAAACCGGAGAGAACTTGAGAACAGATAGGATAAAGTATCACTGCGGAAAACTTTGAGAAGGTAGCAGATAATTGGGAAGCTTGCGATCTAGACAAGGTTGCATGTGCTGCATAAGCAGTCAAAACATAAGGGGAGGAAGGGTCTAATGACGGTGGAAGAGAGGAGAGATATGCTCTCCAAACGGATGCGTAAGCTCGCCATGTGTTGCTGGCTCGAGAAGACGTGAAGGAGTTAATAATAGATTCTGCCGCGTCTCTTCCGCCAATGTGCTGGGCTGCTCGTAGAAGTCCGGACCACTCTGATCTAGCGGGTCCTGGAAAGACATCATTGGGAGGGACGGAGGGATCCCTTACACAGCCAAGATTCGTAGAATGACTTGTTGATTACCATTCCGGAGGTGGGCCGGCACCATCTTGGCATGTTGCCAGTTTTTTTGAATAGGGAAATCTCTTGAAGAGGTGTATTGTATACGGTAGGTGTCTCGTATAAGGGCGTCTCTTTTGGGGAGACGCTTCATTCTACGATTAAGTCGTGAAGAGTGTGGTATGTTTAATGTTTCGTTTAAAGCTTATTTTACGTTTGTGGCTTCATCCGCGTAAGGCGGTTCCAGTTTAATTGGTTTTCCACTTTATTAATCCTTCTCGTTTAAGGGTTATTTGTTTTACCTTAATTGCAGTTTCGTTTGCGTTTTCGTGCGATATCAAGAGGTATGCGACTGGCTAAAGGCGTCATGCTGGGCGGCTGATTTAACAGCGGCCCGATGCCTCCGGAGCCTCGCTAGTTTCGGACGGAGCAGTGCGATGTTTCGCTGCTTTGGAGGGAGGCTTCCTATGCTGAGAGCGATGGACAAGGTTTGTTTTTCGAGTTCTACCTGTCGAGGTAGCAGTTATTGTCGCTTACTGTTTCTATTTGTCTGTACCCACTGCTCTCAGAGGAGACTTGGGTTACCCCTCACTGGGCTCAGTTGAGACTTGGGGGAGGGGATTCCTCAGCCGGGAATCCCCAATGACACCTTCCCCCGTTGGGGAAAGGGATTCCTCAGCCTGGAATCCCCATTGACACCCTTCCACCGATGGAGAGTGGGATTCCTCAGTCGGGAAGTAATATTTTCTCCCTCCAGTGGAGAGATTTACCGTCAACAGATTGACCTAGTAGCACCCCATCCTCAGATGGGTGAGGATTCCTCACTCGGGAATCCCTAGTATTCAGATGCTAGATTATTACCTCAGAAAATAATTCAAGGTCACCTCCGCAGATAGGTGTGAGGATTCCTTATTCGGGCATTCCCACTTGCCCCCGCCAGATGGGTTTCCTCAAACCAAAAATCAATTGTTGCATCATGCAATTATCGGTTTAGGCTGGTATTTTGTAAGACTTGAAGGTGGGGGGGGGGGGTTCGGCTAAGAGTAGACGAGCACGCTTTTGAGAGAATTTTGGGTTATTGTTGTAACAACAAGTTGACTAAATAGTCTGAAAATTACCTGGCAGATTCCAATTTCTGCTCATATGTTTATGCTACAAGTCTACATTTGACTTATTTTGCCTTTTTCAAGTAACGTTCTTGCAGGCGGTCTTCACCGTATCCAAGGGCAACTCGCAGCGAGTGGACACGCGCCACCCGGTTGGCAGAGCTCTCCTCTGGATGGGTAAGTGGTTTGATTCCGCAAACGGAAATCAGCAGTGGGGCTAGGTAACTTACCACGGGTATTGTTGTAGCGGACATCTTTTTGGCACTGAGTATATGGTCACCTTTGGACAGAACATTGGACTAAGTGTACTGAATATTAACTGGCAGATAACAGTTTCGCCTCATAGAAGTGGGGTAGACGTTCTACCTGTGATCTAACTGCCTCGGTTCTTAGTAATATTGTTTGCAGTGTGCTAGTGGCCTGGCCTTCTCTGGACCTGGGACGAATAGCTAAGCAAGCTCATCCCCGGTGTCAGCATACACAGGTGTGAATCTTTGGATACCCCGGTATTCTGTCTGAAAGTATTCCGGATACTAGGATTAATCTGCTTCTCGGTCTGTGTACCGGTTGCCAGAGCGCAACGGTCCTCTTTAATGCATTCGTATTTTATTAAGTGGCAGAATGAATGCTTAGTTTTCAAGTTAAGTTGGTTGCAGGGAAAGAAGAACGTGTACTTCTCTTGGTGGTCGGGACTCGGGCACGCATGTCTACATTTTTCTGGGCGGGCTGACAACGCCTTCAGCAGGGATCTGAGCAAGCTGTTCTCCTTTGTCATCATCTCGCAGTTCCGAGTCCTTAGGAAGGCCTCCGGAGACGAGAAAAAATCTGCGTCTCAGTCTATAATCGTGGTATTTAAGTGCTGAGAGCACTCCATAAAGTTTTGCATATGTTGTTGAGCCCGTAGATACAAGGGAGGGTGAGACGTCGAAGATACACATAGAAAGGTTACATGGTAATTTCTTGAAGTACATTCCCCAGTACGAATTGCTAAGTTACATAAGAACTGCAGAGTAAGCACAAGGTTTAGGAATCATTCCAGAGTCCTGGTTAGGATTCGTAAATTAGAGCGAAATACGGCTTCGTACTAGAGCCACCTAGCTGGGACACCGTATCCACAGTGGGCAGGATCCACTTCAGAAGTGCGGAAGAAGGCGTATACGAGACAGCGAGACAGAGATAGAGAAGTTGAATTTCCGCAGGGATGTCAATCGTCCTGCTACTGCTGATTACTGTTTACTGGCCGAAGGTTATTGAGGCTCTTACAGAACCTGCTACCAAGGGCAGTGACTTCTGGGTGCACTGAGGTGCACAATTCCCTCATCAGCATCTAAAAGGCCTACTTTCGACATTCTATTCTCGACCCAGTTGGAGTTCCTATGTCGATAAAGTTTTACTATTGTGTGTGGTGTAAGGTACACATTCGGAAGGGTAATCGTGGTTATGTGGGAGTTAGACGACCATATAATTGTTGATTACCATTCCGGAGGTGGGCCGGCACCATCTTGGCATGTTGCCAGTTTTTTGAATAGGGAAACCTCTTGAAGAGGTGTATTGTATACGGTAGGTGTCTCGTATAAGGGCGTCTCTTTTGGGGAGACGCTTCATTCTACGATTAAGTCGTGAAGAGAGATCCCACCCTCCCTCCCTTACAGTAATTCCAGTGGTGGACCTCTACAACAGTCGGTTAGTAGTAAGAAATAAGTTTCCGGGAGCACGGATTACTGTAGGACCCGATCATGAGTATGGTAGTCAGAGGATAGAGATAAGTACAACTTCTCGTAAGGGCTCCTCCACTTCGAAGAGGGCGGTTCGTGTGGCCTCTAGGCCTACGCTAGGTTTTCAGCTTTTTCAGAGTCTCCTGCCCCTTCCCATTTCAGACTAATAAATTCTGCATTTTCAGGACTGTTCAGTTCCCATTTTTGTAGCATGTCATTCCTTTGTTTGTCATGCCATTTGTTACCACATTCTCGACCCAGTTGGAGTTCCTATGTCGATAAAGTTTTACTATTGTGTGTGGTGTAAGGTACACATTCGGAAGGGTAATCGTGGTTATGTGGGAGTTAGACGACCATATAATTGCCTCTAGCTTGCACTAGAGGCGTCCTTTTTTCCCGCCCAAACTTGCACATCACTCTAACCCCATACTACCGTATGCAAACTTTCCTTCCCACTAGAATTACTTACATCCAAGCCGATAATCAACAATTAAGTGGCATGGTTAACAACTTAAAATGTGTTACACAAATAGTGAAGAAATACTAGTATGGAAGCATTAACAACCTCAAGGTCATTCTAAAAAATGGGAATGGGCGGGGATTCTAGTCTTAGTATGGAATTAAAAGACAGGGTAATTACTCGTAGGTAAACTCGAACATTAATTCAGTGGTTGTCCGTTTTTAAAGACAACGTGATCTCCGAGCTCCGAGATGGCCATCATCATCGAACTCCTGCCCGTCTTCTCCTTCCTCACCATCTACATCAACGTCATCAATAGACGACACTGGAATTACAACAAATACAACACGAAAACCCTCACTCTTACAAGAACCTGCTCGTTGCTCTTCCGCGATAGCAGTCAAATTATCGCTCGATTACCTCCTAATCGAAAAAGAGGCCAGACATACGAGTGTGGCCGAAAATGAGACCTAAAACGAAGCACATCATCATACTCGGTTCCTTGATCTTTCGTCTAATGATCTTTCGTCCAATGATCTTTCGTCCTTTGGACGAATGATCTTTCGTCCAATGATCTTTCGTCCTTTGGACGAATGATCTTTCGTCCAATGATCTTTCGTCCACTGATTTTTCGTCTAATGATCTTTCATCCCCTTTTTTTTATAAACGAGCTGGGCACAACGACCTGTTCTAATGCGTAAATAGGGTGCTCCTACGGTCACTACGTTCTTTCCGTAGCCCTCCATAACCTCTGTTTGGAACCCCACTCTCTCAGATGCTCGCTCACAACCATTTGTTGAAGACTTGGGCCCTGGAGCGGTTTGGTTTTCGCCTTTCCTCCGCTGCCGCCCATCGAACTTTCGCCATGAAGCCTGGCAGCCATCGCGTAAAGCGTCGCCCGGAAAACTAACATTACCCTATATGACAGACTCCACTTTTCACTGTCCACAATCTCTCGCCCCCCCCCCTCCCATTAGCTAAGTTTTTTTCATTCTGAAACATAAAATTTCAAGGGCTTTCGATTAAGCCCTAAATCATATTTCCGAGTGTAGGGCTTTTGACCATTCCCTGGTCAGTCCCAAAATCCCGAGACCGAGCAAACTGCGGCCTCACTTTCTGAAGCCAGGGTCCTAGTTATATCTTTGGACGCCAAGGCCGTGCTCCGCTACCTATGGCTGGCTACAACGAAGTGCTAATGCTTTAATTATTTACCTCTACTGGGGATTACTCATGAAAATAGCTTATTTGTGCCTTGCTCGTTAATATTTTTAAAAAATGGGGACGAAAGATCATTAGACGAAAAATCAGTGGACGAAAGATCATTGGACGAAAGATCAGGGACGAAAGATCAGGACACCATCATACTCTACAGCAAAGCCAGCTAGAACTTACATTTTGCTCCAATCGATGATATTGCTTCGTAAAACGTAGGAAAAAACACTCAGAAGCTCCTGAAAGACAAAAACTAATATAAGAATAAACCAATTCGGGTAAAATAATGATCCTTTAAAATCATACCATGAGCAAACCTTTCAGACGACATAACTAGACGTCTTGGTAAAAAAAAATCGTTCAAACTCTTCAATAACGAGCCTGAAATCAACAAACAACATTAAACAACAGCAGTAACCATTCAATCAAGGAGGTTGTTCAACTTTCAAGTCTCCAGCTCAAGTCAAGATAGATAGCTCAAGTCAAGATAGCGGGAGATTAAATATGTATTTAAATACACATTTAATCTCCCGCCAATGAATATGATTACAGAATGCTGATATTCCAGCCAAGACTATTCAAATTTATAATGGCCAATAAAAACCCAAGTAATGGCCAGCTAATGGCGCAAATCAACTAGTTTACTGATAATCGTCCTACCATTAACGAACCATTTCCGCGAAATATTAGCAATTTTGCACCAGTTGCACCATTACCGCTCGGGGAATTGGCCATTCGCTTTTTACCTGAGATGCAGAAACGGGAAATAATTGGCACAGAGTTTGAAGCCCTTTCGTGTGTGCAGCTCACGAGCCTAGTTTTAGACATGGCGGAGTTCGCCTCGGCGGTTCTGGTGTCTTCCAACAAATGCTTTCAAGGAACACAGTTTGTCTACAAGCATGAGAGGTTTTTCTTGTTTCATTTCAAGTCGGCGGTAAATCGGTTGCTTTATGGCTTGTAAATGGTTCTAGTTCTGCGACGTCTTGCGAGATGACCTTCGGAGTCTACGTTCCCGATCACGGTGCAGACGAGAAGTTGCCCGCTCTTCTTTACCTCTCTGGTTTGGGCTTTTTCATCTCATAGACGGTTGATTTCTCTTCCTTGGAATAATACCTCCTTTTATCTATTTGATTCCTTCAGAAGGTTAGTGGTAGAGGATGGATGAATGTATCTAGGACTCACTTGCACCCACGCGAATGTAATGGAGAAGGCAGGGGCACAGCGACTCGCTAGCCAGTACAGGTGGGGCCTAGCATCTTTCGGTTCTATTCTTAGATAGCTACTTTACCCTTTTACCCTACTTGGAGCTCGTCTAAATTGCGATTTCTAGTAAAATTGGCAGGGAAATTAAAAGTCCTGCTACTCAGAGTTGCCGAAATGTGTTTACATTAGTGTGAACAGCTGTTGATGGTCATTTTTTTTCTCGTTAACTTCTATTTTTGATTTATCGTTGAGGATGATCTTCATTCACCCGGACACTTCTCCCCGTGGCGAAGATGTAGCCGACTCGGATTTGTGGCATCTTGGCCAGGGCGCGGGCTTCTACTTGAATGCAACTCAGGAGCCGTGGAACAAGCACTTCCACATGCAAACGTTTCTTTTCTTTGGCTGTTTTCGTAGTTAAAGTGTACTGTTAGGTACCTGGAGAAGGAACTCCTACCGGTCGTCGCTTCCGTTGTTCCTGCCCTGGACGAAAAGCGCATTGGAATTACCGGTAAGAGAATTTTCCATTTTGCAGCTTAAAAAATAATAATTACAGGCCATTCGATGGGAGGATTCGGCGCGATCACAATTGGACTGGGCCATCCCGAGAAGTTTCTGAGCATCTCCGCATTCGCTCCCGCTTGCCATCTCACTGAATCCGACTGGGGAAAACTGGCTTTCCGCACTTATCTCGGAGAGGATGAAGAGAGCTGGAAGCAATACGATGCTGCCCTCGTGGCTGCGAAGTACGCGGGCCCGCGTCGTGAGATCCTCGTGGATCAGGGAGCGGCCGATTCTTTCCTCGGCGACCTCATGGTTATTCATTCTTTTTCAACGAGCGGTTCTTGTCTTTTTTGCTTTTGCTTCAATTCTAAATTTTCCGAACTTTTTTTTCTTCATTCATACACACAGAGAAGAAAGTCTTGTGGGACAAGACATTCAGGCTAGACATTATGTCCGCGATTGGCTCTGAGACATGAATGTCCAGTCCCACTAGACAGCAAATGTCTAGCCGCGTATGTCCAAACGTACGAGACATGGCCGGCTAGACTGAATGTCTTGTCCCATTGGACAGAATGTCTAGCTAATCGATTTTGCGCTGCCCGCTCTCCTTCCCGTTCTTGTTTCTTCTTGCTTTGCTTTGCTTCATCATTTCAGATCTATCCAATGCATTATATGTAGTACAGGAAATAGTTTTTAATCAACCACATATTCAACAGACATCGAGAAACAAAACAAGCGAGCAAGGGAAGGGAAAGGGCGGAAGTCTGAGGGAGAAGGGGGAAGGGAAGGCGGCATGAGGAGAGAGTCGGTGGCTACTCGGCAGCGTTGACCGATGAGCGGCAGTACCATGAGCTCGGGCGCCGCGGCACGCGCAGTCACGGCGCGCGCGTCCGTGTCCTACTTCGTGGCCTGCAAGGGGTATTCAGATTGCATGAAGAGCATGGGTCGGCTGACATCCGCGACGCTTGTCGGTGGTGTTGAGGACGGAGACCTGAGAGAGTCCGCCGGCGGCCTTGAAGCGAAGGTCGGAGGGCGCGAGCTGGAGCTGCATGGGGACGGCGGCAGTCGGAACGAGGAGAGGCTGGGAGGCGGGCAAGGCGCTGCACCATCAGCAGATGGTGCAGCGCCTTCGCCGACTTCGCGGCAGTCGACAATAGACGCCTTGGCGCCAACGCGCCAACGGCCGTGAGAATCGGGCGCCGCGTCCATCAGACGGCACCCGCAACTCGCGAAGCAGTCTACCTGCAACATGGAAGCTCCAAACCTTGATTGTCGCGAAGGTCTCGGCTGCGACACCCCGCCTGCGGCAGCCCACAAAAGACGCCTTGGCGACCTCGCGCCGACCTGGGAAGGAAAAACCAAACATAATAACAGCAAAAGTAATATGGAAAACAACATTATAATCGTGCCTATTTTTTCAGCTTTTTTTTCTGAATTTTACAGTCCGTGCGTAGCTATACGCTTCGAATATTTTTGTAATGACCAAAAAAATTCTAGACATTCAAGACATTCACGTTCCGTGAAATTTCTAGACATTGAAGTCTTGTTTGATTAGACATCACTGAGCTAGACATGCGATGTCTTA
>CALZFC010000056.1:1170000-1272500 GCA_945643635.1 Allodiplogaster sudhausi
AAGAGAAGGCATGCTAATGATGAGAAAGGGAAGAGCACGAAGTAAGATGATGGGAGAGAAAAGGAGGAGATTGAGAATATTAGAGAGTAGAAGAAAGTAAAAGAGAGAGAGAGAGAGAAAGAGAGTGGGAGAGGGAGAGAGAGAGAAAGAGAGTGGGAGAAGGAGAGAACGAGGATAGAGTCAAGTGACGGGTGGCAGGAATAATTTTGAAGCGTCGAAGGAGATGTCGAAATGAAGGAGGGCCCACTGGCCATGCTGACAATTGTGGATGTAAATGGCCAAGAGAATCGAGTGTCTATTGTTCTCCAAGGAATCAGGTGGAGGAGAAAGGAAACCAGCACAGCGGAATGACAGCTTCTTACTATCAATGCACACATACTCGAAACACAATTGACCACGACATTCTACGAATCAGAGAGCAAGATAGAGAGAGATAGAGCAAGAGAGATAGAGCAAGAGAGAGAGAGAGAGAGAGAGAGAGAGAGAGAGAGATGAGGCGTGAATAAGAAATGAATTGCTTTGTTGTATGCGCAAGACTCATCTCCCCTCCATTCCACGTACTCTGCAACTTCCTTGCATGGATGCGCCGCGCCGTGTCTTCTGGCATGGGAATCTTAACAGTAGAAAACTAAAATCCAAAAAGAAACCGAAGTTATAGGCCAAATTTTAGAGGTGAATACTTGATAGGAAGAGGAGTGCATGGCCACGTTGCAGATGAAGGCTCCTTTCGTGGACTCTCCGCTTCTTCCGGACTTCGTAGCTGGCTCTCTGCTTATCAAACTCGCCAGCGAACGCCAATTCACATTGTAAGAACAACTCTCTCTTTGATTAGATCAAAAGTTAACTACATCTTTTTTTAATAATCGCTTAAGACAACCTTCTGTAAGAGTCGAGTACGGCGGAATACAGTGCTGTACTAGGAAATTTGTGATTTTGAAAATTGCTGAAAACTTGACCATTTATACTACTCGACATGCTCTTTAAAAATTATAATCGTGATTTTGAAAAAAAATTTATAACTATTTTCACGAATCGCCACAGTGGTTAATTTGCTCCGGCGAAGCGAGCTCGCATTACTATTGTCTCGACCCCTTACCGTACGTAGGACTTCATCTTTGAATT
The DNA here is from genome assembly GCA_945643635.1 of Allodiplogaster sudhausi. Lineage (NCBI taxonomy): Eukaryota > Metazoa > Nematoda > Chromadorea > Rhabditida > Diplogasteridae > Allodiplogaster > Allodiplogaster sudhausi. The sequence continues at coordinate 1,171,123 of CALZFC010000056.1, forward strand.
TCTGAACTTTTGTTGAACTTCGTCTTCCGGAGGTGTGGAGTGAATCCCTGGTTGTATTTCTAAACTCAGTAAAAGCTTAGTCACAGTCTTAGGGTAAGAGTCCTGTCGTATGCGCCTTTATCTCGAAAGAAATATTTTTTTTCGAGATTACGATTATACCATTTCAAAGAACATGCCGAGTAGTACGAACGATCAGGTTTTCATTAAGTTTAAAATTTAAAAATATCCAAATACAGGGAGAGTGAACCAACCCTAAGCTCGGGTGAAATATGCAGATGGGAGAGTGAACGGCGGCGTCCTCTCGTAGCAAAGGAACATGAAGAGGGGAGAAGAGAGGACACTTCCACAGCCACTCTCTCGCCCTCTTCTCACTACGAACTCAGACGACAACGGAGTGACCTCGGCCTTTCTCTCTGCGCTTTCTACGAAAACGGCAAACTCAAAGCACAGGTTTGGTGTAATCTATCAATTAAAGTGCCATTTTTATATGTGTAGCCAAGATTCCTTTATTTTTACCTAATTTGATAATGTAACGGCCTTGGAAGGTTCACGAGAGTTGTGCGGAGGCGAGCGAAGGCGACGTTGTCGTGAATGTCGATGGGGATTCGCCAGACTCATGGACCATGGAAGAGGCCAAGGAAAGGCTTTAGAAAGCAACTGTCATTCGGCTCAGGAAAAACAGACGGAAAACTATGGAGAAGAAAGCTTTCTCAGTGGACGAGCAAGAATTCTGCCATCGGTTCTTAGTTTTCCCTAGTTTTTGTCACTTTTTTTTTACATAGTTTTAATATAAAATAAATTAAAAGAGAAGAAGACGTCGAGAAGAAGCTGAAGACGAAGGCTGATATTCCGCGTCTCACTCGCGCTCTCATCGAAATTGTTGAAACCGAACGTGAATATGTTCGCCGACTCGAGGAAGTTGGGCTTTTTAACATTCTCATACTTCTTATATTTTAAATCAGCTTTCGCTTAAAAAAATACTGCTAGGTAGCTAGAATTTTTTTGTAGCAAGATCTGTAAATACGTATGTTTTTTTTTAGTTAAATCGTTAAATTCCTATAAATTTTCTGAATAATTAAAACGCTGATATTCTCTGGAATTATCTAGAATGCCTTGTGTCCCTCGCAGACAATCTCCGTGTTCCTGTGCGTGGATGCAGTGCAATCCCATCTCGGCTGTCTCCGCCGTCTTCTTCGGACTCAGAAGAAGATGCTCGACTCCGTTGAGTCTGCATGTGCCCCAGTCATCTCTTCGGAGTCTTCTTCCGTCTCTCACGAAATTGCAGTCGTTAGTTGCAAGGAGAACTTAGCGAAGAAGGCAATGGCTGTGCAGGAGAGTGCCAGCCAAGTCTGCGGGGTCTTCTCCAAGTTCTCTTCTCATCTTAAAGTCTACGCCGAATATGCAGCCGCTTATTTGCGTCTTCAGAAGACAATCACTGAAGACACAGCTCTGCTTAAGGAACTAGAGGCATGAGAGAGAAAGAGAGAGAGAGAGAGAGAGAGAGAGAAGCAGAGAGACATATGTGAGAGAAAGAGGAGCGGGAAAGAGAAGATTGAAAGAGCAGTGTGAAAGAGGAGTGAGAAAGAGGATAGAGAAAGAGAAGAGAGAAAGAGAGGAGTGAAAGAGGAGAGAGAAAGAGTGAGATGGTATTTGAGTGCCTGAACAATGGAGGGGAGCACTCTTCGTCGTGGGAGTCGTGCATGATTCGTCCCATTCAGCGAGTCACTCAATATCCTCTTCTGCTCTCCTCCCTCGAGGCAGCCGCTCCTTCCCTCCCGAATCTCTCTCATGTACAGCAAGTCATAGTTCTTCTTCTCAGAAATTCATACAGATATTCAAAAGGCACGATTGAAAAGGTTGCATTGAGGCGATGACTCGGATGCGCGCCCTGGTTGTTTATGTCAACGAGATGCAAAGGATAGAAGAGCATCTCTCACAGCGACTTCACTGCATTCGAACTAATCATGCTCACTTTCTAATCAGCAAGGTTCTGGCCTTCTCACACTACTCTCCTGCTCTCTTCTCTCTCTCACTCTCAGTCGCTCTCTTTCAGGGAATGCGGATGGAGATGGGAGAGTTGTTAATGTTCATGCGAGTTGTCTGGTTTACAGCGACTACTGAAATCGAGTGCTTTCTCTTTGCATATTCCTCGTTACTTCTACTTCTCCCCGCCAATTCCACTTCGCAGGTTCACATCACCATTAATGCCCTCTACATCTCTCTGTCTCTGTCTCTCTCTCTCTCTGTCTCTCTTTCTCTCTCTCTCTCTGTCTCTCTCTCTGTATCTCTCTCTCTCTCTCTCTCTCTGTCTCTCTCTCAGGAGAGTGTGCTTCTGCCAATGGAAGAGCTGGAGACGAGTAAGGGTGCGTGTGAGGACGAGTTGCTGTTGCTGCACTGTCCGTTGTTGTCTGGGGAGGGGGAGAGGGGTGTTCCTCTCTCTCCCTCCTCTCTCTTCCACACTCGTCTTCCTCCCTATGCGAAGAAGCATCTTCTCCGCCACATTCATGCAGCCAAGGCCGCTTCTCTACGCCGCTCCACGCGTCCTCCGAGTGACTCCTCGTCCAAATCAGACTGCGGCTATTCAAGTGAACAGTCGCCTCTCTCCGTCCTCCCTTCTCCCTCTAATTAATACACTTCTCGTGCATGTCATATTGTATTATCAAGATATCAATGATTCTCACGAAATATATTTGTCATTGTTGAATATGCCTATGTTTAGCGGGTAAATAACGCCCATGTCTCTGCCGGTGACTGCAGGAATTGCAATATCATTAAAGGAAGCAGAATCCTCTTGAAATAAATGAGTGCTTGGCTCAGGGGGTTGTTCGGCACGGGGGAAGACGAATATAACCTTTATTTTCAATTATAACGTCATTTAAAATACATATGTACGGTAATTTTAATTTTAAAAAAAACCTTTTTTTCTCACAATCAGATCGCCATAAATGGCACGAGGAACACGAACATGACATTCACTTTGCACCACTTTGTCTTTTTTGGAAGGTACGGTCCGAATTAAGCCTTTCTCCAGAAGCCCCTGTTCAATAGCAGTATTTTCGCGATATCTGTGCCGACTTCGTCAAGACACATCCAGTGGTTGTTCGGGGAGATAAAGAGTGGGAGTAGTAATTCGTTCTTCAAGCTCGTCGCTAGATGGATGCTCCCACTCTCCACAAACACAATCGCCCGAGCACCGCTAACATTATTGCCCTGGCTTCCGACACTTTTGTGCCAACCTCCTATAGTGGTGTATGTTGTGTTTTGAGTACTGCTTGAGATATGTTCGTGGATGTACATTATATCAAATTGCGTGGTGATATTCACGAAAGTTCATTCTAGTGTGAGCGCAAACTGCAACGGTGAAGTTCTGAAGCCCTTGTTCAGGGCCAGATGTGTTCTCCAGAGCTTCCTCGCTGTTTGAATATGTCGATGTGTGTGAGTGATAGCTGATAAGCTGTGCTTGGCAGGGTGGGCGGGAGATGGCGACTTCGTCCTCCTCTGCAGAAGCGGCTGTCGTAGCTGCCGCTGCGGGTCGGCAGGGCCGGGTGAGTATGCGCGATCTCTGCTGTCTCTTCTGCTGCCCTCCCTTTCCCTCGTCCATCGTCTCTAAACTCGCCTTCATGCCTCCTGAGCCCAGCTACTCCATCGGAGAGAATAACAGACTGGTGTTAATCGAGGGCCGTTCCGAGTGGCCACACGACCCAGAAGCCATGGAGAGAATTCATGTTAGTCTTCTATATCTAGACTCGCCAATTCTAGTTACAATTACTCTGTAATTCTTGTAGACATTGCCTTATGAATATGGAAAGGGGAACACCGGAGAGAGAGAGAGAGAGAGATAGAGAGAGAGAGAGAGAGAGAGAGAGAGAGATGGGAATGGCCACTCCTTGCAGGTGCAGTTGAAGCGCACTCGTCGAAGGAATCGCATCGCGTGCATGATGATTCGCCCCGTGCCCGATGCGCACTTCACCATCGTGTTCTCTCATGGAAATGCTGTTGATCTCGGCCAGATGTGCTCCTTCTACTATGGCCTTGGTCATCGTCTCGGTTGCAATCTCTTCAGTTATGATTACTCTGGTAAGCAGATGTTGATGCTTTGCCAATTTACTTAGTTCCATAATAAAACGGCTTTATTTTAATGCCATATATGAGGTCTTTTTATTAAACAAACATTTTGTTGTCGGTTGGTTTTCCTCCGCATTTTCTCGATGAAAAACGTGGCCGTCCTTAAGCAGGAAGAAGGGTATTTGTTGATACCCTACGCTCCCATTGAACCCCTGCTCACCCCTTTGTCATAGAGTGTTGCGGGCTGGGCTAATTCAACACTGTTCGAACCATATGGAATGAACAATGATTCGTATTGTTTATTAAATAAAGTATAATAAACAATACGAATCATTGTAGTGTTCATTCCATATGGTTCGAACAGTGTTGAATTACAGTGTTGAGATACCTTTTTCTTTTCTCCAGGATATGGCTGCTCGACGGGGAAGCCTTCTGAGAAGAATTTGTACGCAGATATTGCTGCTGCTCTGGAGTTTCTTCAAACTGACCTGGAGGTTCCATTTTGCTAGCCATGCCCTTGTCTCTTGAATGACATTCTTGTGCAGGTTTCTCCTGATCGGCTCATTCTCTATGGTCAGTCAATCGGTACCGTTCCTTCAGTCGACTTCGCTGCTAAGAACCCAAATATCGCTGCGCTTGGTACCTTTGCATGCCTCTTTCTCTGCTCCGTCCTCTTCCCTCTCTCCCCTCTCCTTCTCTCCTGCTTCTTCCAGTGTTGCACTCTCCGTTGATGTCTGGAATGCGAGTTGCATTCCCTGGAACCTCTCGCTCCTGGTGCTGCGATGCCTTTCCTTCTATCGAAAAGGTCTTTTTCAAATTCATTTGATGATAGGCTAAGTGAGCCGTGAACCATAATTGTATTGATTGTCTAAGTTGAATGGTACTCCTCTTGCTAGGTTCCTCGTGTCTCGGTCCCCACTCTCGTAATCCATGGGACTGAGGATGAAGTGATCGACTTCTCTCATGGAGTGTCGATCTACGAGAGCTGTCCCAGTTCAGTCGACCCTCTCTGGGTGTCAGGAGCGGGTCATAATGATGTCGAGTTGCACTCCCAGTATCTGGAAAGACTTCACACTTTCATCGAACACGAAACCAGGCGCGACCGCCCGTCAGTGATCCCTGCTTCTTCTATTCCGCAACTTCCTTGAATTACGCTCTCTTTCTACACCTGTCTCGCCATTTCTCTCCGTAGCCCTCTCTTTTTTTCCGCCTCTCAGATACCACATGTAACATTCAGATTTTGTTTCAAAAATATTGAAATAATCGTTACCTCTTCCTCCTTTGTACTATTGCCTAAGTACTCCGTTAATTCTGTTTTTTTTTTTACGAAAACTGAAATTCTGATGATGAAACGGGCTAATATATGAAGCACCTCCACGTAACATTCTCACGTCCGCTCTCTTCTCGCTTCTTGCTTCAGCTCTCTCAGATTCTACTGCAATGTATTTTTGTCATATATTTAATACAGATTACAGTATTCCTTATGGCTTTTTTTGCAGTGATGCCTGTTTTACATTTGGATGTCATCGGGGATATAATTTAGGTGTTTTTTTTAGCGTCTATTCAGATTAATTTTTAAAATTTTTAGCTCACATATTTTGTAAAAGTAGTGATTCTTCCAAATTTTTAATATGCTTATCTTAGGAACGCGCATTTATATTATTTTAGATCTGTCGTATTGTCGTTGATTTGTTTTATCTGATTGTATGCTTCTGCTGTGTTACAGGAAGGGGATCGGGGTCTTGTCACTTCCAACATTTCTGTTGTGTTCCACTTCACAACCCTCCCCTTATTGTTTCTTTCTTTCTTTCATGCTCAGTTGGCCTTTCAATATGCATTTGAAATCTAAAGAGTGGCAAATGCAAATATATTCCGCACTAGCCTGGCGTTTTGTCTGTGGTGATGATATGTTCAATTCTATCCTGGGGTCAATCATCTTATGGATTTATATCGAAGACGACATAAGTCTGTGTTATCCGCTTTATCGAGTTGGAATGAGTAAAAGATTGTCGGTGAATCTGGTTGACGGCTTCGCATTCGCATGACATTTACACTCTGTTGGATCTCATTAGAAAAGGAAAGAGAAGCACTCGGGAAGATGAGAGGACAAGGAAAGAGAGGACGCTTCCCTCTTGACGTCATCCGAAGAATCGAGGTTGTCGTGGCTACAGCAGCCCATCGATTGCCTTGTTTCTCTCTTCCCTCACAATTCTCTTTCTCTCTCGCTTTCCCTCTTTCCTCTCATGCCTGGAGCAAGAAGGCGTGGCCTGCTTGGTGGAAGCACGACTGCGTTCACTGCGTGGCGGGGCAAGAGAATGCGTGGTCGCCCCAGCCGTCTGCTCACCCTCTGCTCTCTTCTAATTTCCTTTTCTCTCGCAGCAACCACTCGTCAGACAATTCCTTAAATTCATTCGTAGTGAAGATTTAGCGATTTTCGAAAAAAAAACATTACTTTTCCCAATTCTAAAAAAAGTGAAATATAACTAAGTGCGCAGCTTGTGGGCGAGCGATTTCATCGTTTGTTCAAACCCTAGTTGTCCAAGCTCTTTATTATTTGAAATATTAAGTGCAGAGATTTGATTATAGAAGAAGAAGATGAGCAACTCCTTGCTGAATTCGCCCAGATTCCAGTTAACGAAGAGGAACTCGGCCGAGATCTTCCTCAGGAAGAAGTAGCCTCCGACAATCTCGCAGGCGATGACAATGTGTTCTTCTCTTTCTCTCCTTTTCCCCCTCTCCATCTGTCTTCTCTCTCTCTCTCTCTCTCTCTCTCTCTCTCTGCCCTCTGTCTCTCAGTCTCTCTCTCTCTCTCTCTCTCTCTCTCTCTTACTCACTGATCTGTGAATGAGAGCAAGCAGCCGTCGTTCTGTCCTCCCAGCCAACTAGTAGAATGATTCACCTGGTATGAGATTGCAGGCCTTCCTGATGAGCTTGAGCAAGCCCCTGGGTGAGATCTCAGGGATGGCAATGGATAAGCAGGGCCGACTCATTGTTTTCCACCGAGCGGATCGAATTTGGGAAGAGCGGTGAGTGGTGTCAATTCCAAACTGAAGCCCATTCGACATTCGGTAACAACAACGTCTAGTTCAAATTATTCCTTCAGCTGGTCTTTCACTTCTCGGGCATCTTATTCACATTATAATAAGCGATGAGGAAGGGTGATTGATTGTAGTACCTTCGATGAGAAAGGAAGACTTCGTAAAGGACTCGGACCGATCAAGAATGATACCATCGCTGTCATTGACATCAAGACTGGACAAGTTAGAAGAGACTAGTGATAGAGAGAGAAAGAGACAGAGAGAGAGAGAGAGACAGCAAGAGGAGAGGAGACAGAAACCAAAAGTATAGGAAGAGAGATGTAAAAATGAAATGGATGTTGATTTATGAATTGGTGAGGAAGAATAATAATAGGAAGAAAGTGGCACAGGATTCGTTTTGGTTAAGGTGTTAGAAGAACACGGCTCCGGCCTCTTCTTCCTCCCCCACGGACTCACCGTTGATCCCTCGGGCAATGTCTGGGTCACGGATGTGGGCAGTCATCAGGTAAGAGAGAAAGAGAGGGAAACAGAAGGTAATGCTGAGAGATCAGAAAAGGATGAAGAGCATGAGAAGCATGAGTTGAGGTGCACAAGCTGGGAGCTGACTGGAAACCCGTGCTCTCCCTCGGTGTTCGGGGAGAGCCTGGCTCTGGCCCCGCCCACTTCTGCCAGCCAACCGATGTCGCGGTGGCCACGAATGGCTACTTCTTCGTCTCCGATGGCTACTGCAATTCGCGAGTTGTCAAGTTCAATCCCTCCGGCAAGCAAGAGGCTATCTTCATGGCACCTGATGGTTAGCCAACTCCCCTTTCTTTTCTTTTCTTGCTCCTCGCTCTCTCTCTCTCTCTCTCTCCTCTCTCTCTCTCGCTCTCTCTTTCTTTCTCTCTCTCTCTCCCTCTCTCTCTCTCGCTCTCTCTTTCTTTCTCTATCTCTCGCTCTCTCTCTCTCCCTCTCGCTCTCTCTCTCTCTCTCTTTCTCTCTCAAGCTCTCTCTTTCTTTCTCTCTTTCTCTCTCTCTCTCTCTCTCTCTCTCTTTCTCTCTCTCTCCTCTGCCTATATTTAATTGGTGATCTTACAGCTGAAGGATTCCGAACAATAGCTCCAACCACGAAGATGGGAATCGATTTTGTAGCTTCAGCTTTGAAAAAGAAAAAAAACCTGATTGTGAGAGTTTCAACCTGTATGTATGTATATACAAACATATATCTCGGTGCTTCGTTTTCAAATAGATCATTTTCTTGCTGAAATATATATATATATATTTATATATATATATATATATATATATATATATATAAATATATAATATTGAGTCTTCTATTGAAAAAATCGATTAGTGAGTTGCTGCGATGGGAAGCCGTTAGTGTTTGTTTCAGCTATTGCTTTGGAAAAGTGCGCCAATAACGAACTTTGACCTAACACTTCTTAAAAATAACTTTTGTTTGCCGATGCATTTCCGTGTTTTATTTCTCTGAAATATCTTCTACCCCTGCAGGCGAAGAAGGCTCGTCTCCCTTCGCCGTTCCCCACTCACTCGCACTCATCCAAGATATGAATCTCCTATGCGTGGCAGACAGAGAAAACGAACGTGTTCAATGCTACTCCGCAGGACTTGTAGAAGGGCATCGGTTAGAGGGGGAGGGGGGAAGAGTGGAAGTGAGAAGGGGGGGGGGAGAGAGTGGGAGAGAGAGAGAGACAGAGAAAGAGAGGGAGAGAGAGACGAGGGGGATTGGTGAAAGAGTGAAAGTGAGAGGAAGATAGGAAAGGAGAGAGATAAAGAAGAAAGAGCATGAATGGGAGATATGGAAAGTGAAATAAATGATATATCTGGAGAATACGACTTTCGGGTGCTTCAGGTCGATTCCTTCCGGGATCCCCATTACTTCAGCAGAGAACATCGGACGTGTTTACGCCATTCGCGAGAAGAGTTTGTTTTACTTGGCTTTTCATTAGCTTCGTGGTTCTTTGTAATAGCCGAGTAAGTGAAACTCAGCGAAGTCTTTGGTAGATCACTACTTGGTGGGAGTGACTGGAGAAGACCTCGCTGGGCAGCTACCATCTCAAATGTTTGTCATGGACATGAAGAGCGGACAAGCCACCACCTTCCTCAAGGTTCATTTCTATATCTCTCCTATCCCTATTATCTCTCTCTCCCTCTCTCTCTCTCCTCTCTCTCTCTCACTTTCACTCAGTCTCCCTCTCTCATCATTCTTTCTCTCTCTCGCTCTATTTCTTGCAACTCTTCAACTTCAGGGAATCAAGAACGCCCATGCCGTTGCTGTAGCGGACGATGGGAAAGTGTTCATCGGGCAGATGCACCCTAATCAGATTGTCATCGTCGACCTGGCACTCTGAGAATAGAGAGAGCAGAGAGAGCAGAGAAAACAGCAGAGTGAGAGAGCAGCAGAGAAAGAGGGAGAGAGGCAGATGATATGTACAAAAAAGATCTATTGAGAGAGAAAGAGAGAGAGAGAGAGAGAGAGAGAGGGAGAGAGAGAGATCCATCTAAGTTGTTGTCCCATTTCCATTGTTCTGCTTAATCTTCCATTCCACACTTCCCACATCAACCTCATTTCCATTCCAAGAAACGGGCAGCTCCACGGCAATCTCACTCCATAGAATCTCCATCCTTACAGTGCTTGCAGAGTGAATATAACAGATGTTGATAAAAAAGCTAAGCTGATGTGAAAGCAATTGGTTTTCCATGCATAACACGCGAATATTAATAGAAAATGAATATCATTGGATAATTGCATATGATCTGAGAATGAGGAGAGCAACCATATGCGCACTTAATTATTTCTTTTAGTGTGCTATGATTGAGTTTTCTTGTGGAATTTACGAAATGGTCTTGTTTTGAATTTGAATACTCTGCAAGTTGTGAGGATGTCGCATAAGAAGAAGACGTCGGCTTTGTCAGAATGCGTGGGGTGTGGGCTCCTCTTCTTGAGCAGAGACCAGGAACGACATTGGGTGGAATGCTCCAATCTGCACGGACTTCGTCAACTCCCTGCCAATGTTTGTTATTTTTTTTTTCAAGTGTTTTTTCTAAGGATGCTGTCTTGATTACTTTTTTTCTATGAAAGTTGTTTATTTGAGGCAATTGGAGTCATTCCGGGAGTTCTTCTGAGTGGAACTGCACAACAGGTGGATGTGGCGGCGGATATGCCAGAGGGGCTGGCGGGCTGGCAAGGTCGCGAGGTTCTCTTTCTCAACTCGGCCTCTTTGAAGGCTCTCGGAATTTCGCCTCGTCAACCTTGCCTTGTGGAAGTTGCAGACAATGACGGGCCAAGAGTTGTTCTGCCTTGGCCTTGTGATCAAGTTAGCTCTTCTGTTATGCTCGTTCTGTGCTGTTGCAGTAAACCTCTGCCACCGTAATATCACATTCGGGTTCTTAGTAAAAAAAAGATATAGAAGAATTTTCAGCTAAGTGCACTTCGTCTCTGGCACAGAGAGATCATGCCGGAAAGCAGAGTGACTGTCCGAGTGGCCTCTCGCATCGCACGGCCTGCCCTCATCTCATTTCGCATGGCAGACTCTTCCCTTCTCGTCGATGAGGGCTTTGAAGAATTTCTCTCGGTAATTTATCGCTTTCACGTCTGTTTTATAACCGGGCTTAGATTGTAGGGCAGAACGTTCGTATTTTTGTCTTATTCGTCGTCCCTTTGATCATACGTCTTATTAACTCTGTAAAGATTGCATTTAGGCATATCTGCGTGGAGCTTTCCTGCTGCCTGGCAGTCCGGTCCTTCTTGAGTACTGTGGTCGACTACTGACAGTTGTGCCTGACAGTACAGAGATTGAAGATAATTTGCAGAATCTTTCTCTGGATTCCAGTACTTCACCAACGGTCAGCATCATTCAATTGTTTCAGGAAAATTTGTTCCCTTTTTTAACCTTTAAAACCGTGAGAGCAGTATAAAATAGTAGTGAGTTCAGGTGCTTGAAGTAACACCGAAATGTGCCGTTGTCCTTCTTCGGCAGCAGGCAAACGGGGCGAAAGGTCATGAATGCGAAGGGATGACGTTTGATGAAGTCCCTGGGCTCGAAGAAACCAAGAAAGTTCTTCGGCAGTTCCTCGTCGAGCCCATAACGAGGTTGCTTTTTCCGCTCGAGCTTCTAAGAGAACATTTGTTTTAAGCGGCCGTTGCCCATGCAGCATCGTGGTTCACGGAGTGGCTGGCAGCGGGAAGAGTCTCCTTCTCCACTCTCTCCAAAGGTCTCTTCATGGTCTGCAGTTGTTCTCTTCGCTGCGTGAGTTGGAGAAGTTCGCCCCTTTCCTCTCCTCCACCATTGTCCTCGCTCTGGATGTTAACGATCTACCTGAAGACAAACAGCATTCAACTCTTGCTGCCTTCACTTCTATTCTGAACAAAGGAGTCCGGATTTGTCCTTTGATACGACATAATTATATTATTATTCTTATCGGAACGTTTATTCCTTTCATTCTACAAAATAAAAGAGTGAGAATCAGTTGAGGTTACGGTAGTGATGGCAGTTCGATCATTGGACGTGTTGCCATTGTCTCTGCGAGTCCGTTTTCCACTGGAAGTCGAGATGTGCCTCCCGGTAGAAGCGGAGAGAGCTCTCATTCTTAAGAATCTTCTTGCATCACTCACATCTGAAGAGGCTGCCTCCCTTGCATCGTTTGTTTTTTCTTTCTGAACATGAATGAGGCCATTTGCTGGAAAGATTGCTGACCATTTCGTGCTGGCCAGGGAAACGCATGCCTTCACCCCCAGTGATCTCGTGTCCTTGGTTCGCTTGGCTGAGAGTGGCCGGAACGAAGAAGAGGAGCTCTTCTCATCTCTCCAGGTTTGTTCTTTTATTTTTAGGGGTATCGATTAAGGTTTTCCTAGTGATTTGGCGCATGTTGCAGAGAGCCCGCCGCCGCATTCAGCCAACGGGGATGAGGGAATTCACAGTCGAAGTTCCGAGCGTAAGCTGGGCCGATGTTGCGGGCAACCACGAACTGAAGGAGGAAATTCAACAGGTTTTCTCTCTCTCTCTTTTCCCCGATTAGCTGATTTTATTATCAGAGCAGTCTGGACTGTTTATTTGAAATGGCAGGCAGTGATGTGGCCGCTGTCTCACTCAGCTGCCTTCTCCCGTTTCGGTGTGGCTGCCCCATCTGGCATCCTTCTGTACGGGCCTCCGGGCTGCAGCAAAACTCTGATAGCGCGTGCTCTCGCAAATGAGAGTCGTCGTAATTTCATCTCCGTCAAAGGGCCCGAGCTGTTCTCCAAGTGGGTGGGAGATTCCGAGAAGGCTATTCGACATCTTTTCGCCAGAGCTAGACAGGTTGCAGTTGAGAGAGGCTGAACTGAGGAGAACAGAGAGGTAGTTGTTCAATGCAGATGTCGCCTTCCTTGGTGTTCTTCGATGAGCTCGACGCGGTTGGCCAGGCGAGAGGCCAGGCTGCAACGGTTGGGAAGAGGAGAGGAAGGGGATGGAAGGATGAGCAGTCATTTCCAGTCTGGAGTGGGAGACCGAGTGCTGGCCCAGCTGCTGACTGAGCTGGACGGGCTGGAGAGCAATGACGGCGTTCTCATTCTCGCCGCCACCAATCGACCTGATCAACTAGACTCGGCACTTCTCAGGTCAGCGAGAGAAGGAAGAAGAGTTGTGATCATTACATCCAGGCCGGGAAGACTGGACCGAGTGATGTACGTGAGTCTGCCTTGTGCTGAGACGAGGAGAGCGATTCTAAGCAAGCATCTCAGTCGTCTCCCTCTCAGTGAAGATCCTCTGGAGTGGCTGATCTCTCAGACGGAAGGATATTCGGGGGCCGAGATCGTTGCTCTGGCCCAGACTGCCGCACTCTCTGCTATGAGGTCGCCGTGCCTTCCATTGATCATTCTCTCTCTCTCTCTCTCAGAGTCTCTCTTTCTCAGAGAGGACCTGACTGGTTCGGTGACTCCTTCCCATTTCGAGTGTGCTCTGAAGGATGTCCGGCCTCGCACTCCTCGCCACCTCATCGACATCTATGAAAAGTTCATGTTGGGTAACAGATAGTTTCCATTGCCTGAATCGGTTCCTGCTTAGGGCCCTCTCCCCTGTTATAGCCTGGTTGTTCCGTTATACCAGGATTGTTTTGCAAATGAACGAAGTGATAAGTTTGTATAACAGTGATAAAGTGATAAACATTCATATATTTAAGGCAATGTATGAAGTCCTCGTAGAATGACAGACGGAAGCACAATCACAGATTTTCGAAAAGAAACAAATAGCTTCTTACAAGGCACGAATAAGTTACGTATTAAAGGAGAAGGACGGACGGTTTAGTTACTGATCAGTAATCAGTGATCAAGCATCAAGCTCGTGGGACCAATGCACAAAGCATTCTTTGGATAAATAAAATGCCTGAGCAGAAGAGCTCAGAATTACCGGAATATGCAGACGCCTGAGGGAGAACACCAGAAGGAGAAAGAGAGAAAGAGAGAAGGAGAAAGAGAGAGAGAGAGAAGGAGAGAGAGAGAGAAGGAGAAAGAGAGAGAGAGAGAAGGAGAAAGAGAGAGAGGGAGAGTGAAGAAGCTACTGGGATGTGTATGGAGGGGGAGCATTGCTCAGAGGGGGCGGGTTGAACATCCCCTCAGTCAAGTAGCCAGCCACGCCAGTCGTGCCTCCTGCAATGAGGAAGAAGTGAGAGAAATGCGACAGAGAGAGAGAGAGAGAGAAAGGAAGAGAAAGAGACAGACAGACCAGTGATTGCTTGTGTTCGAGCAGGCAGAAACAGGTCGTGTCTCTGGTCCTTGAACTCATCCCAGACCCGCGATTTCTCAAGCATCGCCGATATGTCTTCTCCCCTCTGCAGATCAAGACACGCCGTTTTCAGGGCATCTACCAACTCGGCCCGAGTCGCGGCAGAAACCACGGAACCTGCAACAGACATCTCTCCGGCTGCCACTCCAGTCTCTCCAACACACCCTCTATCTTGCCAGCCAGCACGTCCAGGAGGAAGGGAATCATTCCCACGGAAAGAAGCTGAGCAGCCAGCTCACCCGTGTTCCTCTTCATCAGGAACTTCAGAGAATGCGCAGCTTGAGGCAAGAGGTCTATAACAGATAAAAAGGAGATAGAGAGAAATACGATGAGAGTGAAAGTGCGAGAGAAGAGAAATGGAACAGCAGAATGAAAGAGAAGTGAAGAAAAAGAGGAATGACAAACTTGGCTGAGTTATCATGCACTTTTTCATCCCTTCCAAACACGGCAGCTTCGCGAAGCCTTCAGCGCAATTCTAACAAGATAAAATACTACATAAATAGAAAGAAATAGTTGAAAAGAGCGAGTCGGAAAGAGTATAAAATGGAACTTGATTCTCCGCGAGTTGTTCGAGAATTAGAAGGGCGGACCGCGTACTTTCAACCCCGCCGGAATTCATGGCAGTGCAGAAATGAGGAAGATAACCCTAAACTTCCCATCATACTGTAGAGATAGCGAAACCGCTACCCTTACTGAGAAAAATTTAGATGTGTTCTGGGGAAGACGAATGTGACTCATGCATAATCCATTGATTTGGACGAGTATATTTAAAATAGAATCAAATGGAAGGACTGCAAGATGAGGAGGAAGTCTACCTGCCCAGGGAGCTGGTCTGCCGCTGAAGAATGATACTTGACGAGTTGAATGAAGGCAGTTGTGAGAGTGGGAAGATGGAAGGAGATGGCCGGAGGCGCCTTTACGCTCATGGCCTCGAGGACCTATAAGAAACAGAAGGAAGAGAGGAAATGGAGAGAGCAGACTGACCTTCTCGATGAGTTCCGTGGCAAACTGCCTGGGATGACGGACATTCCACGAAGGATTCGCGATGAAGAGACGGAGGAAGACTCCGCCCACCACCAACTCCCCTTCCGTACACGAAGAATACGCGCACCACGAGTCATCCGACAGCAACGGCAACTCAAACACTTTCTTCTCCCCTTGCTCTCCAGCACGCACAATTACTGTCTCCCATCTCTCCCACCATTACCGTATCCAACCCCCCCCCAACCATTGCCATATCCCATCTCCCTCTACACCATTACCGTATCCCATTTGAAGTCTCCCAACACACCAATACCTATCCTATCCCCCCCCCCCCACCATTACCTATCCCATCTCCCCCCTCTCCCCCACCATTACCGTATCCCATATCCATGCCCACCATTACCGCATCCCATGTCTCTCCCTTACCGTATCCCACTTAGCGGCTGGATCATCGCGTTGTTTGTTGTAGAGAGTGTTGAGTGCCTCCTGCACAGTTTCTCTCACAATTCCCCTCAGTTCGTCATTCCAAATGAGTTCCGGATTCTCATTCGTAGAGTCAAACATCGTTATCCTGTGAAAGATAATGGGAATGGACCGATTCAGTATCAAAAAGTGTGATAAGCTACGCGGCTGAGCTGGAGTCCCGGAATGCGTCAGGAAAGATCGGTGGCAAGAACTTGCAGAGAAAGCGCGTCCAGCGGGGGCCACTCAGCTTGTCGGTCTGAAGGATTCCGATGAGTGGGGAAGGAAAAGAAACCAATACGGAAATCGGTTTGAAGGATTGGAATGAGTGGAGAAGGAAAGAAAACAGTACGGAAATCAGTCTGAAGGATCGGAATAAGTGGGGAAATAAACCAGTACCGAAATCATCAGAAATTAGAAACCTGCAGCTTAGCGAAGAGCTCTGCAGCAACGAGACGGAGGGAGGAGATGTCAGCTGAAGGCGGCTGCACCACCACTGACAGAATGTACAGTAGCCCTCCTAAACATCACAGTCGATTACTTCTTACCTCAAGAAACATGACAAAGCTCCTTTAAAAGATACCGTAGTCAAGAATCTCCTTGGTAATCTGAGAATTGGCAGCTAATGCAATGAAAGTGCGAAGTGCGAGCGAGAGAGCTGAAAGAGGTGTTGTTGGGGGGGGGGGAGGGGGGGGTCCTTCTGGTAAACTGACCCTCCGATCTTCTCTCGGTCATGAGAGTGAAGATCGAGGAGCACGCTTTCACCCTTGCTAGATCTTGCACGCATTCTCTGAAAAAATAAGAGACAACTAATGAAAACTAATTTAAAATGTAAACCGGTTATTAGCAGCGACAGAGATGATTTGGAGAGCAGCAACTTGAAGCTGAGGATGAAGGCGGCAACGGAGATAAGAAAGGAGGAGTTCAAAGTGGCCGACTAGCAGAATCTCCGCTCCTGCCAATTCAATCTATTATTTGAGGGAGGTTGGAAAAACAACTGAACCTTTAACGAAACAATTCTTGCATCTTCCAAATTGTTTTTTTTTTAAATATTTTCTGTGACATTTAAACCTGATTTAAACGACAGAAAATTGCACCAGGATTCGCAGAGAGAAGATTGAAAAGAGCGGTCATTGTCATGGCAGCTCGCTGCTCTGCTTGGATGTCTCTGCCGCTCTCGCTGCGGTCGACTTCCAAGTCGATGAGAAGCACGCCCTTCTTCTCTTCCTTCCTCTCTCCAGCCTCCGCGTGCTTCTTCAGATAAGCCAAGAGATCCACACACACACTCTTCGCATCCTCAAATGCACTCAGAGTCAACCGCTGCCCGCTTGGCAGAAAGAAAGAGATTGGATACGGTGAGGGGGAAGTCGGGTTGCTCGTTGTACACTCGCACGAGGATGTCGCCCACTATCAACTCCTTCGCGTACACCGACAGCCGGAACTCCGCCCCGAACAGTTCACTCTAAACAACCAACGGTCAAGGAAAACAGAAAGAGATATCAAGTGGAGGAAGAATAAGAGTGGTGAAGTGCTGACTGTCTGTTCATTGCTGGTTCGATGCCTCTCGACAAATTCAAGGAGTTCAGCACGCGTTGAATTGTCCCAGATGAGGTATGGGTTTTCCGTGTTGGAATTGAGAAGCTTGAGCACAGAGTCCGCATCGGAATCACGCATGGAACGACAGACCGCGGGAGTTAGCAAAGCACGCAGACTGTTCTGAGAGAGTGATCAAGTCAAATGATAGAAAGTTATTATAAGGAATGTTAAACCATCCAGGAAGTAAGTTATTGGATGACCTGGACTCCATCGTTGTCCGGAGTGTCCGGGCGGAATCCTGCTAAGCAGGCCAGGGCCTCGCAGCACATCCGGGCAAGTTTATTCGAGAGGGCCTGCTTGTTAGTTTCCTCCGAGTGGGAAACTCCTGATGGTTAGGAATCTAGCTGAGAAGACCACAGGAGTCCTTACTCAAATCACTCCTATTTTTGCTCTAGTTTTCACTTTATTTTTGCTTGCTTGTTATGACATCAAACCTCCTTCATCAAGAGTGGAGTCATAGTGGAAGAGAGGAGGAATCAGATGCCAGAGGACTCCGGCTTGGAAGAGCTGGGTCTGCAGAAGAGTGCACACTCCAAGAGAGCAGATGCACGACGCCGCAGCAGAGCAGAGACGGGAGAGATGCTGAAAGACTAGACGATTGGAGAAATAAAGAGAGAGAGAGAGAGAGAGAGAGAGAGAGAGAGAGACAAAGAGAGAGAGAGAGAGACAGACAGAGAGAGAGAGAGAGAGAGAGAGAGAAGTGAGACGAGGGAGAAAAGTGGAGAGAGAGGAGAAGTGAGACGAGGGAGAAGAGTGGAGAGAGAGAGAGAGAGAGAGAGAGAGAGAGAGAGAGAGAGTAGTTGACAGGGAACTGAAGCAGGCGACAAATGTTTCCAAAGATAGTGGGCATCTCGGCGATTCTCTGTCTGCAAGCCTCGAAGCGGGCGGCGGTACCGAAGCAGTTGCAGATGTGCTGAGAGACCTGAAGGAGGGATGGAGAGCAGAGATGGAGAGAGGAAGGAGGGATGGAGAGCAGAGAGTGGAGAGAGGAAGGAGGGATGGAGAGCAGAGAGTGGAGAGAGTAAGGAGGGATGGAGAGCAGAGTGGAGAGAGTATGGAGGGATGGAGAGTGGAGAGAGTACACGGACCTGTACAGACAACTGGTCTGGAGTGGAGCTGAGAGTCAGCATTGGCACGCACCGATCGAAGGCCACTTGCAGAGCCTCAATACACCATTCCCTCCTATTTTGCACTTTCATTTCAAAAAGACAAACTGCTAAAGGACAACTATAATGAAAACGGTTGATGAAAGCAACAATGAACCTCCAGTCCCTGTTCCCTTCGGAGTTGCTCTGCATTCAGGGCCGAGCTCATGAGAGTATAATTCGCCAGTTCAATCGCGGCCGACAACAATTCACCACCTCCCTGTGGGAGGGAGGGTCAAGTCAGACAGAAAAGAGGGAGAAAGAGAACTCTGAGGATAAAAGAAGAGCAGGGGAGAAATATGAGGAGAAAGAGGAACGGGGTTGGCGGGGGATACAAACTAAGTTGCACTAATATATAAAAACTATTCTTTCAGTGACTTCTTGAATAATGCCCAAAGTATATCTAGATTGGACAACCAAAGACGACTAACTTTCTGGAATAGTTGGCTGTCCTTTGCTTCGATGTCGATGGTCTTTATCAGCTGGCCGTAGCCGGCATATTTGTAGGCAGACAGTTCTGGAATTTGGAAGATATCAAGGGAGGGAACGGGAAAGAGAAAGAGAGCAAAAGAGAGAACGTAAGAGGGATGGAAAGGGAGAGGGAGAGAGAGTGAAAGAAAATATGCAAGAGAGAACGGAAAGGGCAGGGAATCAAAGCCACTGTCGAGGAGCCAGAAGATAAGGTTGGGAAAGGAGGTATGGGGCCCGGAAACCAAGGTGGACTAGCTGTTTCTGTCTAAATGCTACTCAAAAACATGGTGGGGTAGGGCTTTGCAGAGACACAAAATCAGGGTGAACATGTCAAATCGACAATGAAAGAGCTAAGAAGAAAAGGCGCAGAGACCGAACCTTTTGAGTGCCGTGTATAAATGATGCTCTGAGCACGAAGACAGAGAACAATTCTCTTGGGATCCGCTGCTCCGATGCCCGCCGCACTTGAACTGAGCAACTCGTAGGCTGCGTTGATCTTCTCGAACATCTCTCTGCCCTCCGGATTCTTGTCTGGATGGTATTTAGTGGCCAGTTTGAAGTAGGCTCTGCGCACGTCTCCGCTCTCCCATCTGAAAGGAAGATCATGGAAAGGATGAAGAGAGAAGGGAACTGACTGGGGGGCATCTGAGGGGAGGCCGAGAGTCTCGGCTGCGTCCTGACTGGTCATCGAAGGTGGCTTCTTCTCAATCTCCTCATGCCATGCCGCCAGACAAGAACGGAGGAATGGAATCTGATAGACGAGCCAGTCCAGTGGTCCAATAAAGAAAAACAAAAATCAAACCGGATCTCGAATCGGCCAATCGGGGTAGCGCTCTTTGTCGCAGAGGTGACGAAGGTAATACACGTGGCAGAACAACTCATTCGTCAGCTCTAGAAAGACAACTTCTTCAGAGACCAAGAGAGTATTAAAACCATTACCTGGGTATTCAATCAGCGGAATCGGGCAGTACTGGTAAAGAGCTTTGACATTGGAAGAAAGCCGAGTAGAAAAGTCTGCGATATGAATGGCGATTTGGGAGATGAGATGGCGTCTGAAGGGATCTTTCATTTAACCGATCACCATCGGTTACTTTACTCCCTTTCTTCATTCCCACTATCTCTGCTCACTCTCATTTGATTCTCTCTCAACTTCTCTGCTCTCCACCTCCCCTACTATCTCGCTTCTCTCTCCCTTTCTCGACTTTCCTCGATCACTCCCACCATCTTGCATACCTCATGACAGTGTTCCAGATGATCTCTGGATTGTCGAATTCGCCTAGGAAGACCTCGGCGTACTTCTCAGGCCCGTAGTGCTCGAGATAGAAAGTGGCTGACTCGGGGAGAAGAGGAGTGAGGACGGACTGAGAATGGCCTTCTAGTCGAGGCTACAGAAGGAGGCATTCCATGTCATCCTCTCTGCCCCCTCCCCCTTCACTAACAATAGCGGATCGGAATGCTTGGTGGAGATGAGTATAGTGAAGGAGTCGAGCAATCGGAAGAATATTCGAGCCATTGTACATGAGAAGGAAGAAGAAGATACCCGACAAGTACAGACGAGAAAGCATTGGATTGTCCTTCAATAGTCTACCTTTCTATTGCTTGATAAGTTTCGCATGTTCTCTCTCTCTCCATCTCTCTCGCTTTCTTTCTCTCTCTCTCTCTCATCTGCAAACATAAATAGTAATAATTAAGCGTGCCTGCATGATAAGATAGACAAGAGTGGCGACTCGCTGGACAATTGCGGGGTCGTAAGTGAGGAGAAGCTGGACAATCTGATAGAGCAGAGCCGGCTCAGTCAGAATCTTCTTTATTCGAGGCATTGGACGGACCACGCTTTCATTCGAATCCCTGAGCACAATCAAAGGAATTAACAGCTAATTTAAATAACTAAGTTTCGTCTTAGAGAATCTACGAAAGGGGAACAAAAAGTGAACCTGGAAGGGAAGAAGGAACACATCTGAATGAGAATGTCGAGACAGAGAGCGGCGAGTTGAGAGAAGTTGTAGACAGGGCAGAGACTGGCAGAGGAGGCAGAAATGCCCTCAGGCACTCTCACACAGACTGTCCAGCGGAACTGGGGGACAGTGGAGAGATGCTGCCAGGCTGGCATCCCCGCAGCCCACACTGGAGTCCTCTCGAAGATCACTCCCTCCGTGTACAACTCTTTCATCTGAAGATACAACTATTCAGTCCACAACATCTGCTCAAAAAGTTTTAATAACGCAAGAAAATAAAATGAAATAAAATAAGGCTCCGAGTGAACACTTAATACCGGGCGTTATTATTGTCGACTTCTTACCTTTTCGAATGAGAAAGGTCCATGTTGTTGAGCGGAAGAAGAGTCGTCGTTCTTCTCTGTCTTGTAGTGCCACTCGGGGGAACCTCCTTCAGCCGTCTGATCTGCTCCCGCCTGAATTCACAACCACCCATTCGTATACCATTGATAGAATTGCTAAGTCTGCTCACTTCAATGACATTAGACTCGTTGTGAACAGCCGCTCGCTGAACATGAAGATGGGCGAGCACAGCCAAATCAACCAGGACTGGAGCAGCTTCCGCCAGAATCAACTCACGCGCATTCTCCTTGTTCAGCGCCAACTTAGACAGCAACAGAACCTGACGAGAAAGAGAAGAGGAGTAAACAAGGCGAAAAAAAGTACTGGAAAGAAGACGAACAAGGCGGTCTCTCTCTGCAGGAACAGTGCACTTCGAAAGGAGAGAGATGAAGTGTTTCGTATCCGAGAAGTAGCCAATGCTGTCGTGGCTTCTTTCATAGGCAATGGCCATGGCAGACAGACAAAGACAACGCATTTCTGCACGGCAGGGAAGTAACAGCCGGTGGTACACCGAGTTGAAGAATTCACTCCTCAAACGAAAGACGGAGAGAGAGAGAGAGAGAGAGAGAGAGAGAGAGAGAGAGCGAAAGAGAGAGAGAGAGCGAAAGAGAGAGAGAGAGAGAAAGAGAGAGAGCGAAAGAGAGAGAGAGAGAGAAGTAGACGCTAACGCATTATGAATGGGCGATGCTTCCTCTTCATTCTCCTGCAGCAGCAAACGCAAGTAGTAATCGCCGATTTTAATTTCGTCCGCTAACGAAGGATACATCACCTTTAACAATTCAATAAAGGAAAGAAAACAATGACTGTAGCAGGCAACAAAATATTGAAAGAATAAAACATTGCATGGAAATAAAAGAACAACCTGAAACTCGGTGTGATTCCATGAAATGGGTGTTTTGTTGAGAGTTTGTTCCTTTTCGCTCTCCAACGTCCTCAGCTCAGTCTTGATCGCATGGCTAAAAAAATTTGGCAAACAATAAAATTAAAAAAGAAAGACCACAGACCGGAATTCCTCGCGAGTTTTCTCATTCCAGATGAGATCGGCCTTGGCGTGGTCCAATCTGAACTGGTTCGCGAACATCTTCCAGTTCACCGGGGACTTCACCCTCTGTCTTCTTCTCCGCAGAACCACCGGCCTTTCGTTCTTCTCCTGCAGCAGCCTTATTAAATTCTCTCTCTCTCTCTCTCTCTCTCTTTTCTGTCTATCCTCTCTCCAGCTAGAGAGGAAATGGCAGAATGAGGTGGGGAAAGTGTTTAGCATACGAGCAAGGTGGGCTGGGCCTAAAACGGTCTTCTTGCTTCTATTTGTAACACATTCAGGAGCAGAGAGGGCAACTAAAGGTCCTAACATCTGGGAAGGCCAATGAAACCGACACTATAATGAATTCAATCCTTATTCCCAACCTGATCCCTCCGTGGCAACTGGAAGTTTAACTTCTTCTCGAGATCCCAGTGTTGGATAAATCGATCGATGCGAGCTTCAGCACCTACTCGAAACTCGTTCAGCCTCTCCTGAGCATTTTTATAATGGTCATAAAAATTAATGTACACTTAATTAATAGTGTATAAATAAGAAAACAAAATTTGTTTAATTATATATAAATTATAGACAAAATATAGAAGTATTAGAAGAACCTTGACTGCGCTGTGCTTATTCTCGGAGATGGCGGCATCGAGATTATTTCGAGGAGTAAGGAAATCAGATTCATTTTCGACCTTTTCGGTGGACTTGAGGAAGTCCAAAAGACCGCGAGGCTTAATTTACTGACTTCAGACCGAAATAGAGAGAATCCTGGTATTTGAATACAATACTTGAGAGAGAAGACTGACCAGGCATCGCGAAAGAAGATCATTCGCCTCCTCATGATCTGCAATCCAAAGAGAAATCAGATGACCGGAGAGTTGACGATTCGCCAAAACGCGTAAATCACGGCCTGTCGACAGGAGAGACATCTCGAGATGGGATAAGAAGGCACCTGAACATAAAAGACCCCCTTGCAACCTAAATAGAGAATGACGTCACCTTGGGTAAGGGCCAGAGCCTGCATGGCCTTGCTCGTCTCCAATTCTGACTCTTCAATGATTGCTCTCATCACCATCCCGGCTCCTTAAGTTTAACATTTTGCAGGGAATAAAAGCCATTGTCGAGAACGCAGAAGATTAAGGTAAGCAAGGAGGTAATGGGATGGAAAACAGGGGGGTGAGCTGTTTCTGCCTAAATCATACTCAAAAACATGGTGGGGCTTTGGGGAGGACCAAAATATAGGTGGGTATTTCAAATCGACAATACCTTTCTTTCCTTAACACAAAGAATTTTTTTAATGGAAAATAACGAAGAAAAAACCTTTGACAATGGTCATAGCCTGCGACTGAAAAAGAGTGTAGAAAGCCCTTCCTCGCTTAGCCACCATTTTCAGTAATAAATCGAATGTTTCGCCTAAAAACAGCATATAATTGTTTAATTGAGAAATCAAGATATTGAGAAGACGAACCAGAAGTTGTCTCGGAGTATGGAGCACAAACGGCATATG
Organism: Allodiplogaster sudhausi; assembly: GCA_945643635.1. Lineage (NCBI taxonomy): Eukaryota > Metazoa > Nematoda > Chromadorea > Rhabditida > Diplogasteridae > Allodiplogaster > Allodiplogaster sudhausi. The sequence goes on from CALZFC010000056.1 coordinate 1,194,512, forward strand.
TTAGGAAGTCAAGCATGGAAGAAATGACCAACCAGCCAGTTCCGTGTTCCTCGAGAAAGAATCTGTTATCGATGGAGGCAAGAAGAGAAAGAGACCAACCACATGAGAGACGAGGAGATCCAGCAAGTGCTCAACGAACGGCGGAGAAGACAGAAGACTCGCCTCAATTATTTCATTGTAAACAAAATTCTCTTTAAGAAATGAAAATGGCCAGACCTTGTTCAATTGTTCTTTGCGAAGATTGAAATTAGCGTGCATGGGATGCATGAGAGAGCAGAGAAGCTCGACAGCAGCATAGTCAATAGAGGGGACCTTCCATTGAAGGAGTCGTGCAATCAGAAGTCCGAGCTTTTCCCTTACTCTACAAAACAAAGGAATCCAGTTAAAAGCGGAATGCGAGTAGTAGGATCACATTAATGATGTTGATGTTAAAGAACGCGTAGATATATAAAAAAAAACTGAAGATAGCATTGCTTACCCATCTACTTCAGTGAAAGAGTGGAAGCCGCTCTTAGAAGCGAAGAGTCGACGAAGACAATTCAATTGCTCTTCACACTTGTGAACACCGTTCGGCTCCTCCTGCAATGAATCGGGAATCAGTTTATAAGACAGAGCAGAGCATACCTAGAACTAGAAGAAACCTTTGTGTAGCTCTCCATCAGAACAGCTTCCAAGGCCCCCACAATGACCTTTTCCTTGTTCTCTGTGAAGAAGCTCTGCAAATCATTGCTCTCAACTATCCAACAGAAAATAAGTTTTGAGAGATGAAACCTCCTGAGAAGTGGTGTGAGCGAGTCCGTTGTACGGTACGTTAGCATTGAACCTTCGGATCAGATCTGCTCGCTTGAGACCAGCTGAACTTACAGGCACCAATGGCACGATGTATTCATCTTCTAACACGTGGATGTAAACAATAAAAGCACAATTCAATAATAGCTCTAAAACTTTAATTACTGTAATAATGACCTATTGATTTGGTTGAATAAGTAAATAGAAAGAATTCTAACGCGGAGGTGCAATGATGTGTCTCATGCATTGGCTCTCCCCATCCTCATCCAGCATCGCCGCGTACGGAAGCAAACGAAGAGAACGGTCGAAGCGTTGTCCCGCCACGAACACTTCCGAGTTGCCAGAGGCACGAGCACCGTCTATCAGCGAGGCAATGATGAGATCTCTTAAGCAGTTACCGTAACCCATGAGGAAGGGGGGGAGGGGAGGGGGGGGGGGGGGAGATGCCTGTCTGCAGTGGCGTATGCTCTGGCCTCGCCAGTCTCGTACTCGATTGTGAATTGCTGAGGATCCTTGAGAAGGCGGACAATACACACAATCTAGAAGAAGGAAGGAATAGAAGAAGACAAGGAGAAAGACCGAACATGTTTGAGAGGAGTGGCAGAGATGACAGCATAGCTCCGTGGATCTCTCTCGACTAGGCAGGACTCGGAGAGACAAAGCAGACGGCGGACTGGAGAGTCGTGGCGCACTGAGAACTTCTGCACATCTCGTTCCATGTACGAGGTCACTGACTCATCGCGACTACAATTATTACGAACAAATAACGATTCCTTCTCCAAGAGTCAAGATGGAAAAAGAACCTGCAAAGGCCAAGGCGGGTCCGCATCGCTTCTTCAAGAGTCAGCGTCTCCTTTCCTAAACAATCAACAAATAGCAATGGAGAAAGCCAGGTTTCTTAAAAAATGAGAAGTCCACTAAAGGGAGAGTAGAGCAGTGAGAAAAAACAAAGAGAGAACCTAGAGGTATGCAGAGGCCGATATTCTTAGCAGCGGAAGATCTCGCAGTTTTGATTACTTCGTCCACTTCAGCACAGGCGAAAATGTGCTGGAAAAAAGATGAGACAATCCATCTGTCACAGGAAATTTCAAAATATTTAATTAAACAGGGATTATAAAAGACATAGTAATGAAAAGAGAAACAAACACGACGGCGTTGCTCTCCAACATCAACCACAAATCCACCCGGACAATCCGCGATCTAAACAAGACAATCATATAAGAATATAACGATAATTGTAAGATGGAGAGGACGGACTCGTCCAATGTTGCGAATGTTCTTGTAGAGATAGCGAGCAAAGACTACGCCACGCGAATCGATCTTCAATTAAGGGTACAAGAAGTAAACGACGAATGATATAGATATATATGCACCTGTTCAAGTGCAGCCGCGCCAACTCTCAGTCGAACTGGCAGTCGCTTCTCCGACCAACTGTGCTTGTAGCCGTTCTGGAGTCAAGAAAATAATGACAACAATATTGTTCAACTGTATAAGCGTGAAAGTAAAATAAAATGCGAACAGAAATGCTGAATAGAACGGACAAACGTGGGAGCAATCTTCTCTTCAGCACTCGAGGGATGGTGCAGAAGGACATCTGTGAGGACTTCGCTGGTGTAGTCACACGAGAACCGCATGGAATCTTTCTTCCCCTTTTTCGTATGAATAACGAATTCATCCTGAACAAATAGTTAAATAAAACTATGTGAAAAAAGAGGAAAGCTAACTTTGCCATCTCCAGAACTTGAATTCCTTGGTGAAGGCTTGATCAATACAAAGTCATCGTAGAGCCACTTCAACATTTTCAAATATTAAGAGCAGGACTAGGTATATAAAAATTACCTGGTTGGTAATTTCAAGAGTTTGTGGATTATAGGTTGTGATTGCAAGCGATCCGATGGAAAAGATACGCTTGTACCTGATGATAAGATTAATCCTTTTAACCATAATACATGCAACAAAATAACTGGAAGGCTGAAAAAAGAACTGAGCAAGCAGGGATATCTAGAAGCTAAAAGAGATTCACTTTCCTCTCCATGAGTGCTTTGTTACGAGATAACAGGCAGCGTCCCGATTGTCGACGCAAAAGTTGGCCATGGAAAGGCTATCTCATCTGCCCTGAGCCGGAACGGGCTGCCCTCACAAATGACACGTTTTCTGCGGTATGGAGCAGTTCAAGCACAACAACACTCTTCTTCTCGCTATGATCAACTACATAATAGGAAGAACTCCGTGCTGCAGAACGAGAGAGCATATGAATCCAAAAGGTCAGTGAATATGTGGAAACGAGAATGAGAGCAAGCGGTTAAGGCAACGACGTGGCTTAGTGTCAGGTGTCCAAATAAAAATAATATAAATACAATAACAGTGAACTAGATAACAATCAGTGAACTGTGATTCATAGAACCGAAGAATTGTTGAACTAGGAAAAAAATTATCAAAACGAATCACTGTTTTTTAGATTTACTTCATCGTGCATTTATAAATAACTATTCGGTCAACTTTACGGGTAATCTAATTAGTATTATTCACTGACGAATTAATATTAACGTTCATCATGCGTCAGCATTTTACTCGCTAGGAAACGTATTTTCTGCTAATAAAAGATTTCTGTCTATTTCTCTTTTATTTTTGATATCTCGATCACTTAAAAAGTTAGCTGTGGCTTTATTCTGGGCCTTATGTGTTGGTAATTGTTTTATGGAGTTTAGTTAGTGCTGCGAGAAAATTTTACATTTACTTCTACAACTTTCGAAAGTAAGTGCCAAACATTTTGGATAATTTGCATCTTGATCGTTTGTGATTCTTTAGTCGAGCAGGTTATAAAGATGGCGCGGAGTCGAAGCAGGAGCAAAGGTCAGAATGTTCTGGTCATTTCAATCTGGAACATTTATTTTGTTGCGTTATCTGAGTTTTATTGTTGTATTTTCCTTTACTGCCTTAAGTTCTCTTTTTTTCCACAGAGCGTCGTCGGCGTTCTCGTTCTCCTCGGGATCGTGAAGGTCGTCGAAGTAGAAGTCGAAGCAGAGAACGGGACAGGTCAGGAGGTTGCATTATTTACATTCTAATCAACTACTCTTTCGCAGGGACCGAAGACGTCGGACCCGAAGTCGAGAGAGGGAACGCGACCGGGAGAGAGAGCACAGAGATGGAGATCGTGAGAGGGACCGGGGAGAGAGAGAACACAGAGATCGACGCCGCAGTCGAACTCCCACCGAAAAGAGAGTGTACGAATATTTGTCTTTTTCACTTATTCTTTGTGAATTGAACAATGCGCTAATGATTTTGTTCAGTGATTTTAAACTCTTTCTGTAGGTTCAAGGAGAAGCGTGAAGAGAAGAATGAAAGGAGGTCCGCGAAGCACGCCGAAGGTTTTACTTTTCAATTTTTACCACTAGTTTTATTGTTACTTAACTTTAAAATAGCCTTCTTGAAAATGCAAAATTTGGTATGTTTTCGTTTCTTTTCCGTAAAAAAATTCTTGATTGTTTCAGAAGTTCCTATTAATTTGGAAACGCTTGTCAACGTGGAGGATGACATTTCAAAGATGATGGGCTTCGGAGGATTTGATACAACAAAGAATAAAAAGGTGCGACTCACTGGCCTGAACTTTATTGCTTAATTTTTTTTTTAATTCCACTGTGTGCATTCTCAACTTAGTGGAAAATCACACCTTTAAAGCGAATAGATAATTCCATTATTTCCACTATATAATTTATTAAAGGTGGCAGGCAACGCAGACGGAGAAGTGAAGATCAACAAAATGCGGAGATATCGACAGTACATGAACAGGAAGGGAGGATTCAACCGCCCCCTCGATTGGATCGCATGATTTTCTCTTTCATCCTTCTCTTACTGTGGCCACTCGAATGTACATCCTCCTTTACTCGCTCTCAGACACGGCAACTGATCTCTTATGATGGGGATAAATTATGCACCAATTCTTCGAATCTTTACTGTTCATTATCAACCGGCTGTTTGATGACACTTCATTTGCGCGTCTGGTAAACTTGAGCATTTAATCCTCTCATTTTCTAGAAACTAAATGATATGAAAGAGTGGAGAACAAAACGATGCACTGGTATTACTCTACAAATCGAGAAGATTTATTACCATTTGAGAAAGCGCACAAATGGATTCTTGGGGCGGCTACGAATCAGCCATTTCCTGACTTCATTGAACACGAAGAGGTAGATTCCTACAACGGGAGCAGCCAGCCAAACGAGGAGCGGAGGAGTTTGGATATCCATGATGTAGTGGAAGGCCGGGGTGTAGATCATCATTACTAGCATCAACACCTCAACCGATCACATAACAACCTGTCGCAAACCGTAGCCCTCCCCCCTCTCTTTCTCTCTCTCCTCTCTCTCTCCCTCTCTCTCTCTCTCTCTCTCTCTCTTCTCCGTCTTTCTCTCTCTCTCTCTCTCTCTCTCTGCGTCTCTCCTATCTCTCTCTCTCTCCTCTCTCTCTCTCTCCTCTCTCTCTCTCTCCTCTCTCTCTCTCTCCTCTCTCTCCTCTCTCTCTCTCTCTCCACCTCTCCCAAACTTGATGTTTCTCACTAACTTCAATGACCACAGCAAATACGCTGACGATGTTGGTGATGCCGTGCTTGAGAAGGGAAACACGGCGAGTTGTGCAGTTGTAGAGATGGAAGACCTGAGTGGTGTGATTCCAGGTTGGGATGAAAGGGAAGGAATGAACCTGTGACATGATAAGAGTGATCTGCCAGGCCGCGGCTGCCTGGCCTCGGATAAAGAGCTGGTCGCGTTCCACGAAGGTCTTCCCTCAAAAGTGTAATCCTTTACAAGTAAACATGCATTTCGCCTTCCTCCTCATTTCTCCCCCCCCCCCTCTCCCTCTCTCTTTCCCTCTCTTTCTCTCCCCATCTCTTTCCCTCTCTCTCTCTCCTCTCTTTCCCTCTCTCTCTCTCCTCTCTTTCCCTCTCTCTCTCTCCCTCTCTTCCTCCCCCTTTCTTTCCCTCTCTCTCTCTGGCCTACTCTCTCTCTCTCTCTCTCTCCCTCTCTCTTTCTGTGACTCAGTAGAAGAAGCACCAGATGCTGTAGTAAAATTGGCAGCGCCAACTTTCCAATGATGCTCTGCCGTGAAGAGAAGATCGCCCACGCTTATTCCATGCAACCTGAAGAAGGCAGACAACGGAGATCTTAAAGACATTTATCTATTTCCACACCAGTAAACGCTGAGAAAGGCCAGTACGCAGCCAGCGGTTATAGCAGTGCCTGCGAAGACGTATGCATACATCAGCAGGCCTTTGGACAACAACTGAAAAGAGAGAGAGAGAGAGAGAGAGCGATAGAAAAAGCTAGTCAATGGCGCACCTTAGCTTTCCGACTGCGTGGCCCAGTCCTCATCATGTCGCTTTCTGGTTGTTCGTATGCCAAAGAAACTGCCGGAGGCATCTCACATGCCAAATCAATTGATAAGATCTATAATGGTGAAGATAGTGGAGTGTGTGAAGAGTAGATGAACCTGCATGGGAGAGAGGCCGAGTGGGAAGCCCAGCAGAAAGGACAAGATGACAGGGACAACTTCAGGCCAAAGATGAGCGAATGTGTAGGCCAGTGACAATCTCAAAATCAGGCCATTTCTTTCTTCTGCTCAATGCTAAAGGGCATGAACCTGAGATTGTCAAAAAGAAGCCGCCCTTCTTCGATTCCCTTGACGAGAGAAGCAAAGTTGTCATCCAGCAAAACAATGTCGGCAGTCTGCTTAGCGATGTCACTGCCTACGAGGGAAGAGAGTGGAATCAGAACGAGCAGAAAAGAAGGAACCCGTGACACCCATGGCGATTCCAATGTTGGCTCGTGCAAGGGCGGGCGCATCGTTGGCCCCGCCCCCTGTCACGGCTACCGTCTCCCCTCTTCTCTGGCACTCCAGCACAATGCTCAGCTTCTGATCCGGGTTCGTCCTGCCAACACACACTCATTCCTTTTTTCTCTCCTCTATCCCCTCCTCTATCTCTCTCTCTCTTTCTCTCTCTCTTTCTCTCTCTCTTTCTCTTTCTCTCTCTCTCTCTCTTTCTCTCTCTCTTTCTCTCTCTCTCTTTCTCTCTCTCTCTCTTTCTCTCTCTCTCTTTCTCTCTCTCTCTTTCTCTCTCTTTCTCTCTTTCTCTCTCTCTCTTTCTCTCTCTCTCTTTCTCTCTCTCTCTTTCTCTCTTTCTCTCTCTCTCTGTATATTATCTAATTGATTTCAACTTGCCTTGCAAAGATGATGTACTTATGATTAAGGAGAGCGTCCCAGTCATCTTGGGAATAAGCTGAAATTTGTTCTCCAGTCACGATTGTCCAGTCCTTGTTGACTTTCTTGCGGGGGACGTTCCAAGACGAAAGATTGTTTGATTCCATGTCTGCGAAGCTACCGATTCCACCCTAAAGCATTCTTCGCACTTTTTGTCAAAAAAATAAATGTAAAAAAATTCACAGATGAAAGAGTTATAAAATGGGGAAAGGATATGCAGATTGGGGTTGAAGCGATAGAGTCCATAGGATGAGCTTAATCCTGCTCATTCCTCACGCCTACGACCCCACTGATCGGTCAAATTGGTTACTCTTCTTTCTTTTTTCTCTTTCTTTTAGAGTTGTAACAGCTATTGATTAGTTAAGTAAGAAGAATGCGAGTGTATTACGTGGTGAAGGGAGTGGGTTTGCTGCTCTCCTTCCTCGCCCTCTATTCTGTTCTCTCCGTCTCTCGTCTTTGCTTCTCATTTAAACCGGTCAGGATATCTTCTAATATAGAGTTTCTTTCAAATTCGAACAGCTTCCAGAATCGTCTTCTTCTGCAATGTCTTTCCATCTCACAAGGGGACTCTTCGGCTAATAAGCTGCTTTCGGCAAGCGAAATTCTTTCCTTCTCGAACCACGCTCCTTTTGCCAATGCAATTAATGGGAATCTCCACAGGATGATTGGAGTCTCGAGAATTCCACCACATCGAACTCTTCGAACGAAACCGAACTGGACAATTATAATGTAAGCATTAGCATAACGAATAGGCAGAGACAGACGAAAGAAGAGAAATTCTGAATTACCAGTTCACGACGAATGAATTGGAAGAATCGGAGAAAGGAATGGATGAGTCTGCCTTCGTCATTCAGTGCATTAATGTTAGCGGTGTTTCATTAAGAATCCTTTTGCTGATTCGTCTGAGTTGCTGGCAATATCCATTCCGTTCTACAGGTGAGCATCGCGGACATCCTCGGCTACGGCAGCTCGCACATCTACTCTCACATCTCGGTTAGTCTTTCAGGATTCACCTCAAAAGCCATGAGCTTGGCAGGGACTGAACTTCGTGTGCCTCCTCATGCTGCTCCACTCTGTCTACTCCTTTGGCTGCATCGCTAATCTATACGCTTCTCTTCTACCAAATACTGTGGTTTGTAAAAGACAAGGCGGACACAGAAAGAGAGAGAGAGAGAGAGAAAGAAAGAGAGAGAGAAAGAGAGAGAGAGAGAGAGAGAGAGAGAGAGAGAGAATCATGACCATCTTAGGCATCGGATGCGATGAGAAATGGAGTGAGTATTCTCCTCTGGGCAACTGCTGCTATTTCCATCAAATACAAGGTTGTTGTTTTAAGGAGGTAAGTAAGGATCAGTGAATATTAGAGAGTGAATTGTTTAGGAGTATACATGGGTGGAGGGCTGGCTGAACTCTGCGTCGGGCGGAACTCACTCTTTCATACCCGACTTTCCCTTCCACTGGCGTATTGTTCAGGTCGGTTACTATCCGTTTTATATTTATTTAAATAAATATTTCGAAAATGAAAATTTTTGTAGGTTCTGTCAATGTTGATGCCTTTGGCTGTGCTCCTCGAGATCTGCTCCAACAAGATGCTCTACCACAACATTAAGATCACTCGCAACTGCCTGGAGTACCACGTCAGTTCTCCCCGTTCTCACGGTTGCCTCCATCTCCTTCGATTCAGTTGGTCAACCGTGGCGAAGACACTAGTCCTATCTCTTCTTAGTTGAATCGACAGGACACTGCCTACTAGCTATCTGCTGGCCTCTTCGCTCTCCAGGAATAAATAAGTGCATCCTTGCAAAGACGAGCAGTGTGGTTCCAACAAAAGAAAGCAGTTGGAAGAACTGAGGAGAATAAGAGGGAAGAACGAGAAGAGGAAGGGAGGCTGACCAGCTGCTCATCATTTCCAATGAGTCCGATCTGGATGGCGAGTGCGCGGGCCGTGGTTGGATGGTCACCCGTTATCACGAACACTTTGATCCCTGCGTCTTTGCACTCTTGCATTGCTGCCGCCGTCTCTGCTCTCAAAGAAAACTCCTCAATGAGAGTATGCGAGAGACACACACAGAGAAAGAGAGAGAGACAGACAGAAAGAGAAAGTAAGAGAGAGAGGGAGAGAAAAGTGATCATGCCTGGGGGGATCCATGATTGCCGCCATTCCCAGGAAGGTAAGTCTGTCCTGGAGGGCAGAAAGTTGTTCCTCGTCGTTAAACTTCGAGTTGGTCGGTGCATTGAAGTGACGGTGGGAAAAGGCGATCACTCGACGGCCTTCGTTACCAAGGGACTCCCAGGCACGCTGAGAGAATTAAGAAGAAAGAGAGAGAGAAAGAGAGAGAGAGAGAGAGTGAGAGAGTAAATGAAGAGAGAGCGAAGTGAGGGAATGAAGAGAGAGAGAGAGAGAGAGAGAGAGAGAGAGAGAGGAAATGAAGAGAGCGGCGTGAGGGAATGAAGAGAGAGAGAGAGAGAGAGAGGGAGAGAGAGAGAGGAAATGAAGAGAGCGAAGTGAGGGAATGAAGAGAGAGAGAGAGAGAGAGAGAGAGAGAGATAGAGAGAGGAAATGAAGAGAGCGAAGTGAGTGAATGAAGAGAGTGAGAGAGGGAGGGAATGAAGAGAGAGAGAGAGCGAGGAGATGACGAGAGCGAAGTGAGGGAATGAAGATGGACATAGAGAAAGGAAATGAAGAGAGAGAAGAAGGGAATGAAGAGAGAGAGAGAGAGAGCGAGGAAATGAAGAGAGCGAATTGAGGGATTGAAGAGAGAGAGAGAGGGAGAGAGAGAGAAAGAGAGAGAGGAAATGTAGAGAGCGAAGTGAGTGAATGAAGAGAAAGAGAGAGAGAGAGGGAGGGAATGAAGAGAGAGCGAGGAGATGAAGAGAGCGAAGTGAGGGAATGAAGAGTGCGAGCGAGGAGATGAAGAGAACGAAGTGAGGAAATGAAGAGAGAGAGAGAGAGAGAGAGAGAGAGAGAGCGAGAGAGAGAGCGCGAGGAAATAAAGAGAGCGAAGTGGAATGAATAGAGAACCTGGCAAGAAAGACGGAAAGCGTCGTCAGCTGAGTGTGACTCTTCGCTCTGCTGGACGAAGGCGCAACGGTCCACGATCACCTCAGGGGCGCCCTTCATCATTACTACGAATCTCGACTCTCCCTTCAAAGAAATCCACATTGTCTATCAGAGAGAGAGAGAGAGAGAAAGAGAGAGAGAGAGAGAGAGAGAGAGAGAGAGAGAGGTTGGAGAGAGAGGGAGAGAGTGAGGGAGGAAAGGGGAGTGGGAGATAGTGAGGGAGAGAGAGAGAGAGTGAGATGGACAGAGCGAGGGAGGGAGAGAGAAAGTGAGGGAAGGAGAGACTGAGAGGGAGGGAGAGACTGAGAGGGATGGACAGAGAAACGGAGGGGGTGAGGGAGGGAGAGAGAAAGTGAGGGTGGGAGAGAGTGAGGGAGTGCGAGGGAAGGAAAGAGAGAGAGGGAGAGAGATTGTGAAATAGTGAGGGAGGGAGAGAGTTAGAGGGATGGAAAGAAGGAGAGAGTGAAGGGGAGAGAGAGTGAGAGGTACAGAGTGAGGGAAGGAGAGATAAAATGAGGGAAGGAGCGACTGAGAAAGAGGGAGAGACTGAGAGGGATGGAGAGAGCGGAGAGGGTGAGGGAAGAAGAGAGTGAGGGATGGAGAGATGGATATAGTGATTGAGGGGGAGAGTGAGAGGGATGGAGAGAGATCATGAGGGAGGAAGAGAGTGAGAGTGATGGAGATAGTGAGAGGGAGAGAGTGTGAGGGATGGAAAGAGAGAGAGAGAGAGTGAGGGACGGAGAGAGAGGGATTGAGAGAGCGGGAGTGAGAGAGAGAGAGAGAGAGAGAGAGAGGGATGGAGAGAGATAGCGGGGGCTGGAAAGAGTGAGCGGGATGGAGAGAGAGAGTGAGGGAGGGAGAGACCGAGACTGAGAAAGCGACAGAGGGATGGAAAGAGAGAGGGAGAGAGTGAGAGTAATGGAGAGAGAGAGATAGCGGGGAGGGAGAGAGTTACAGGGAAGGAGAGAGAGTGAGGGAGGGAGGGGGGGGGGAGCGAGAGGGATGCAGAGAGTGAGAGCGAGAGGGAGTGAGTGATACTTGTTGTGGTGCCGGCAGATCAGGATGACCTCCTCCCTGTTCGTCTGCCATGCAACGAGCAACGATGAGATGCCAGCGGCGGACTGAGTTGAAGGCCACTTCATGCACTACCTTCAACGAGGCATCCCTACAATTTGTGTTTTCCCTCGCCCTTCCTCTCGATATCTTTTTTCTTCTCTCTTAATCTCACGAATATGAGTAGATATACTTGATATCTGGCTCGAATGCTTTCCACACTCGAATAGAGTTCAACGTAACGAGCGAGGGCGACATCGCATGGCAACCCAGTGATGTCATCGCGTTTCTTCTTAATCAAACAATTCCAAACTATCACAAGGAAGGAAGAAAGAACCGACTTTGGCAGCTTCTTTGTGTGCCTTTGGATTCTTCTGGTAGAAGTGCTTGGCATTCTTCTCTCCCTCAGCCGCTGCAGGGGAGGGAGCGATGGAATCTGCCGGATCGCCCAGACTTATCTGTTCAAGCTCAATTCAGTAATAAGATATAAGACGATGCCAACTAAACAAACGATAGTTTTTGCTTTTTCGACCCGTTATGCACATTAGCGCAAAAATGTACACGTACTTTTTGACCTATTTGGTAGATTCGGGCAGCATATGAAAAAAGTGCATTTTCATTTTGTCGCAAATGAAAACGGGACAAAAACGCGAAAACCGCGATTATTTAGTTTTCACAGTTATATATGTACAAGAAAGTAATATCTTCATGTCTTAAATCAACAATTGCCAACCTCATCAATAGGACTCATTGTCATTTCAGAAGAGGGATTTGTTGATGAGATGTTGCGATTCAGAGTAGAGAGACTTCCCGTACGGGAATCTCTAGAGATACGGAGATTATCAAGCGAGAAGAGAAAGAGAGAGAGAGAGAGTGAGAGAATAGTGGAATAATCGAGAATAGGGAGAATGGGATAGTTAACGTGAATCCAAGACTAACACGACTGTGAACTTCTTCGTGACATGTCTCATCATGGATGCCTCCGAGGCTTCCTTCTGAAGAGCTCGCATCGTTGATATCCGTCTGCCATTCAACTATCACTTTTCCATTCTTATCTCTTTAGAAATATAAAAAAGAGAAAGCGAAGAGAAAGAGAGAGAGAGAGAGAGAGAAAGAGAGAGAGAGACAGAGAGACACAGAGAGAGAATGTACATATATGTGAGAAAGAGAGAGAGATTAAGATTGAGAGTGAGAGAGAGGGATAGAGAGAGTGAGAGTGACAGGGAGAGAGAGTGAGAGAGAGTGAGTGAATGTAAATACATATATGTGGGTGAGAGAGAGAGAGTGAATGTAAATACATATATGTGGGTGAGAGAGAGAGAGAGATTGAGAGAGAGAGAGGGAGAGGGAGAGAAAGTGAGAGAGAGAGGGAGAGGGAGAATAAGAAAATAAAGTGAATGTATATATGGGTGAGAGAGGAGAGAAAAAGAAAGAAAGAGAGAGTGAATTTATATGTGTAAGAGAGAAGAAAGAATGAGAAAGAAAGAGAGATTGAATGTACTATATGTGTGTGAGAGAGAAGAGAGAAAAAGAAAAAAAGAGTGAATGTAGATGTGTGAGAGAGAAGAGAGGAAAAGAATGAAAGAAAAAGTTAATGTAGATATGTGAGAGAGGAGAGCCAACCTCATCCCCTTCTTGGCCCCTTCGAACTGCGCGTTGTTACAGAGAGAGCAGACAGTGAGTATGTCTGGGAGGGGTGGAGAGAGGGGGACAGCACGAGTCATCTTTGCTGCCCGAGAGAACGCTCCTCGTAGACCAGCCGCGGCGTGCTGCTGAGAACCTCAAAGTTCTCATTGTTGTGATTTCTTCATGTCTAATCAATCTCATCTTCAGTTTCTATCCAAAAGGTAACCCAATCCAAATCAAAAAGTAACACTGAACGAACCAGAAATGAGGCTGTTGTTATACCACAGATCAGTCACGAGCATTCTATTTAGAGTGAGAGTTCCCGTTTTATCCGAGCAGATAACAGTGGTTGCTCCGAGTTCATCTCAAAACATCTCAGTTCGTATTAAAAAGAATAATAACTTTTTAAAAAGTAATAGAAACCAATGAGATCGAGCTTCTTGATGAAGACATTCTTCTGTGCCATTCGGTGTGCGTTGATTCTGAGTTGCGACATCACAGTTGCTGGCAGCCCCGGAAATATTTCATCTTATCAAGAAATCCTTTGATTCCATTCTTGTAATGGGGTTGACATGAAAACCTGAGGGACGTTCGCGACGATAATTACGAGAAATCCAATCACAAAATGATCGAGAATATTTTCAAATCTGGAAAAATAGGAAAAAATAGGCAGAATTTGCTTTTTTAAATTACACAGAAAACACTGTACCTTGCAACAATGCATCCAACTAGAAAAACAACTGTGGCCATTGTTATGGCCACGAGGGAGATGAAGTTGGCAAAAGCACGCAATTCCGTTTGCAATTTACTCTCCGGAGGGGGCACCGTATCTTGCAGTTCAGCCATTGCTCCCAACACCTTCAAAGTATTTCCGTTGTCTTTCTTCTCTCTCCCTCTCTCTTTCTCTCCTCCCCTCTCTTTCTCTCTCCGTTTATCTCTCTCTCTCACTATCTCTCTCTTTTTCCTTTACTTACAGTATACTTCCCCGTCTTGAGTACAATGCCGACTCCTTCTCCTTCAGTACAGTACGATCCCTTGAATGCGACATTCTTGGCATGGAAGACGGACAAATGAGGGGCAGCGGCTTCAGCAGTGCAGAGCACTGAATCCGTGCTTCCTGAATCCATATTTCAGTTCTGCTTTAAAGCAACCACAATTTTTTATCGTTTAATATCTCCAATTTCTAAAAGCTTTCTGCATGTATCTAAACCATCTTACTCACTGCCACAATTTGAACCTTCCTCGTTCAATTTACCCATCTCTCTTCCCCTCTCTCTACCTCTGTTTCTCTCTTTCTTCTCTCTCTCTCTCTCTCTCTCTCTCTCTCTGCCTAATCAAATGTTCGCACCACTCACCAGTAATCTGCGAAGCATCAATACGAAGTCCTTTTACCTTGAGCATTCTCATGTCTGCTGCAATTCTTGAACCGGCCCTAAAGAAGAGAGTGAAGTGGAGTTTAGGAATGGAGAAGTAGGAACCTGGCCACCACCAAGTCGCCAACTACAACTTCTTCCACTGCGATCTCCTTCTCCTCTGCATCTCGAATGACTACTGCATTGACTGGCAGAAACTTCTTGTAGGATTGAATGGTCTGGAATTGTCTTTCTCTTTCCTCGGAGAGAAAGGAAGCTAATGACTTGGATGGCTCGTTGCTCCTGCCAGAAAGAGAGAGAACACATGAAGATCACGACGAGAATCAGAATACCCGCGCAGTACAAATTCAGAGGCTCGTTGTAGCCGTGCGCAGAGTGCACCAGATATGTCACTATGGACAGCATCGCTGCGCCTTCAAATTCTGACCATTCTAACTCCTCCATTTACATCAATATTCAGATATTTTTATATGGCTAAGTCATTTGTACTGTGGAAATGAAATGCGGAAATGTTTGGACTAACCAATGAGTAAGAACCAGAATTTGAAGTGAAACTGTCGCAGAAAGAGAGACAAGATTCGTCTTTTATGAGGCCTTTCTTCAATGACATTCGACCCTCCATCCGATAGTCTCTTTATCGCTTCTTGCGTAGAGAGACCATCACTTCTCTCGGGATTCAAGGCATCGATGAAAGAGTCGGGAAATACATCAATGAGTTCCTCTACCTTAAACAGGAGAAGGAAGTGACGGGAGAAGGAGGGAACGATTGCCTTGAGATGGTGCTCGACGAAGGATGCAGCAATGGCTCTCTTCGTATCGTTGTCTTCGTTGGCAGTGGAAGTACTCGGTTCATCCTTCTCTTTCTCTGCCTTCTTTCCATTACAACAACAATCGCCTGAGTATCACAATAGGTACACCAAAGAAGGCAAATGAAAGAGTAATAGGTCTGTAAGAGACTTCACTCCTTTCTAAAAGCTATATACCATTGCAATGACAGAACTTCGCGCTTTTCTTCAGAGATGCTCCTGAAACAGAAATAACCTTCTTCTCTTACGTGATAATTAAAAATAAAATAAAATAAAATCTGACCGTGTATTTTGGCGGGAGAGTCACGGAAGGTCATCTTTTCCTTGGCAATTGTGAGAGGACAAGAGTGGGAGAGACAATTTGCACAGTGATGTCACGCCTCCTTCTGAATTGTCGTTGGCTTTAATTTCTCGATCTCCCTCCCTCTCGGTCTCTCTCTCACACTCACTCTCTCACTCTCCCTTTCTGTCTCCCAACTCTCATTCTTCTTTCTTTACATCTCTCATGCTCATTCTCCCTGGTTCTTCACCTCAATGATATTCTCTTTTATTCCTTTCCTTGAGTATGGCGATACTACACTATCGATAGGGAGAGTTGAATGAACCCACTAACAAAGGACGCCTCCCAATAGAGAGAGAAAAGAAGCAGAATGACAGAAAAGGTTCAAATGCTCTCATTTGATTTGGTTGACAATGAGTGAAAATGGTAGAGGATGCAAGAGTTGAAGAGAGTGAGTGAGTGAGAGGGAGAGAGTCGGTGTAATTTTAAGTAGTCTTTAAAAATCATCAATGAATGGGTAATCGGGAAAATTCGAATCAAACGAAAAGTTGATGAAAAAAGAAGCGAAGGTAGTGAGAGAGAAAGAGAGAGAGAGAGAGAGAGAGAGAGAGAGAGAGAGAGAGGGAGAAAGGAAGGGGAGAGAGAAGGGAGACGGGGAGAAATTGGAAATGGAAAGAGATAGCAAGAGATGTAAATATGCAGAAGGAGATTGAGTTGTAGTGAGAGGTCGGAACTACGCAACGAAATGGGCTAAGCATCACTGCAAATAGGCTTATTTATCACTGCCGCATATGTTTAGATTGAAACGAGAACATCGCCCTTCAATGATCCAAACTAAGTCGCCGCTCGCTCTTAATAAACCTTTCAGTACACGCATCGCTTCCCCAAACATATCAATCCATTGAATTTCGCACTGATTAACGAAAGAATCTCTCTGTGCGGCTATAGCACATTTCAACTTGTTATGTGTATGTGAGTTTCGTTGTACAAATGCAGTGTAAACCGCTTGGAGTGGGTCTTTTACGTTATCCGTAACATTTAAACGAGAAAGTGCACATTTGGTGCTACTGGAAAATAACAGACAAGGTAGCTGGTGTGAAAAGAATATGATATCTTGGTGTACTCGGTGTACTGTTCATGCTAGCAGCAGATTTACTGTTAAGCACATCGAGGTGCTCTTCGCTTTTCTTTTTTTACTTTTTCATGATTTATTATGTCTAATCTCCTTCCCTCTCGCCATCCCTTTGAAATGCCTGTCACATTTGCATGGTTGTTATTTGCAGGGACGAGAAGATGTGGCGTCATGGCAAAAATAATGAAGGTGCTGACTATTAAAGATGAGCGTGTGTTGTGCCGCGTAGATGTAAATCTATCGCGACCAGCTTATCGCTTCGATCGCCTGCTGAACTTCCGCCGGCCAAGCTGCTTGTCGTGTCTTCTTCCGCCAGGTTTGCTTGCTTTTGTGGGATGCTGCCTTTCTCTAATCACGAAATGGTAAGTGGGTTTTTCTTTTAAATATCATTATACATCTTCTTCATATCACAATTTGCAGCACATCTCGTTATTTGCAGGCGCAGCAAAGTAAAATGCAAGTTCATTGGAACGCAAAAAATGTGTTCACAGTGCTTATGGCTTTCGGTTTCATCTATCTCTCATACCTCATATTTTTCTCAGGTGACAACGGTTTACCGGAGGTAGGTGTAGGCAGGAAGTTCCTTCTAGAGATATAAGTGTTTCTCTTGAGGTGGATGTTGAACTCCGCGACATAATTAGTTACGCTGTACTTGCTATTGAGATGGGAGGTGCTGCCGTTGTCAAAGTACACACTGAAAACGGTTTCATTCTCTTGTTGTTTCTAATGTTATTTTCAAAGTATTCTGCTTGTAGTCAATTTGAGTTGACATATTTAAGCTTTGAATACGGCTGAGAAGGGGCTTACAGACGTTGGGACTTCGGAGCTTCTCACTAAAGCAGATCTCATTTCCAATTATCTTATTCTGGATGTCCTCAAGCGCTTCCTAGGATTAAAGGTGATAATCTATTAGTTCTTGTGAAACTACGTTTTGGTTTCTAAAATAACATTTTATTGATAGTAGATTGTGTCGGAGGAGAAGGACGTGAATGCACTTGGAGCAGAGGAAGCAGAAAGATATAAGGAAGACCGGTGAGTTACATTGAATTCTCAAATTTTTTTAAGAGTGATAAAAACAAAAAAAACCAGATTTGTTATTTCTTCACATTAATCCTTGTTTGTTTGAGGTATTCTCTTTGGCTTGGAATCCGTGATGCGATAGACCAGCTTCCTAGTCGCCGTCTTCCTCTTTCAGAGCTCCAAGTGTTTGTTGATCCTCTGGATGCAACTCAAGAGTATACTGGTTACTCAGTCATGGCTACTTGGAAGTGTACCACCTTGTTTACATTTCACACTAGCCCCGTTGTCTGGATTGAATAATTTCAAAGCGTGACCCTGACCATCCTATTTTTTCTTTACATATTCTGGGTTCCATACACCTTGACCTGTGAAGGATTTTCTAATTAAGTTCTAAGTGTGTTATAATTTAAAAAGGTTTTGATGTTTCCAGAGAACTTGACTGAGTACGTGACCGTAATGGTGTGCGTGACCCACAAACAAGAACCAATCTTCGGCGCGATATTCCGACCCTTCCAGAACGAGACGAGTGAGTTGGGTGAGAAGGAGTCCTCGAAATGTGGGTGTTCTTGCAGCTGTGGGAGTGAGTGGGTGGGGGGCGATGAAGTCTACTGGAGAGAAGATCCGCCCTGTCTCCCCGGGCCAAGCAGCCAGTGTTGTCGTCGTTTCCAGGTATCTTCATTACTTTCTTGAAGACAAACGCCATTTCTCCTTGTCATATGATCAGATCACACGCTGGAGAGGTGAAAAGTCTCGCAGCGAAGGCTTTTGGTGACTCGTATACGGTAGAAGCA
Organism: Allodiplogaster sudhausi; assembly: GCA_945643635.1. Lineage (NCBI taxonomy): Eukaryota > Metazoa > Nematoda > Chromadorea > Rhabditida > Diplogasteridae > Allodiplogaster > Allodiplogaster sudhausi. The sequence goes on from CALZFC010000056.1 coordinate 1,212,692, forward strand.
GCCGGCGGGGGCGGGTACAAAACACTCCGTCTCGTGAATGGGACAGCTGGTCTCACTTTTACGTCATTCACTCATTGCGCTGCAATATAACTTGATTCGTTGATTTGTTTTTTTTTTCTGAAATTAATGACAAAATGAAGTATTTTAAAGTTCTTCCTTTCAACAGAAGTGTACGTCCACCAAACTGCGATCAAAAAGTGGGACACTTGTGCGGGGGACGCGATCTTGCGCTCCATCGGAGGGTCTATGCTCGACTTGCACGGCTCTCCGCTACAGTATGCCTCAAGCGAACCCATTCTCCATAAGGGAGGAATCCTCGCTGCCGCTCACTCCCCTTACACCTTTTACACCCAGCTTAAGAAGTTTATCTAACTTTCATGAAGTATCCTTTACGCTAAAACGGCATATTACTTTTATGATTTTAAAATCTTAATCCATGAATTTTACTTATATCATTTGAAAGTTAAGTTATTGACTTTAGAAATGTGATTAAAAAAATTGTAAATGTTAATTTGTCGTGCCAATGTCACAACGCGTTAATAATATCGAAGGAAGAACTATCTTCGACAGTAATCTGGGTGCGAATATTTGCTCCACGGTACAATTAAGATAGTTTTCGAACCGTGGATTGAACTGGTGTTCTAATGATTGTGAAGGCTGTTAGGTCGAAGTAACAGGAATCGTTGTGAGACAGTGCAAAGATGAACAGCAGCGTGATCATCCCGTTCACTGTGTCAGTCCAAGAGTTCCTTCATGAAAGAGAAAGACTCGAATTGTTGCAGGCAGGAGTGGAGACGAGTGCATTCCCTGTATGCATCGGATGATCCGGCCGACCTCAAAGAATGCCACAACATTCTGTCTCTCTGGTGCTGCAGGTGCGTCTCTTTGAATTGGACAGCCTTGAGGAGGAAAGTCTTAGGATGGATGAGAAGACGCCGATGTTCGTATCTTGCACTGAATTGATCTTCGCCACTCTTCTCTTTACCAACCGAGCGTATGAGAAGGACAAAGCATACATGGAATCCACCGATTCTCGGAGACAAATCTCCATCGCTGTTATCCGGTCCGTTTCTTTATTCTTCATCTCCACTCCCTGTCTCACCCCTCGCTTCTGCTTATTGCTCTTTAAAATATTTATTAGGATTACCGTTGAGAACAAAACGAGTAGCGCCACATAGTGAGTCATTGGCCATTAGACTGAACTCTAAGATTGGTTGTCCCTGACTAAGTCATTAATTCCACAGCAGCTTAACAGTTATTTTACACAGTTAATGAGGGCGAATTAAATTATCAGCTCTTTGACACCCTTTGAAGAGGTGGAGCGATCATTTGGTTTGCTTGATTTGTTAATCGTTTCTAAAGCAAGAAGGACTGGTTGAAATACCCGTATGTTTGGTGGCTTTTCTACGATGTAAGTAAGACCACCGATGGGTACTGGAAAGTCCACTAGAGATCTCCACAAGACTTCAGACCTTCGGTAAAGACTTCTTTCCCCTGCAAGAGGCAACCAGTCCTTAGCAAAATTGCACGCAAACGGTAGCAACAACTAGAAGAGAACACGAGGCTCCAGCAAAGACAAGAATCGCAATCAGAAGAGCCATCTGAGAGAAACTCGCAGCCGGAGGACGAGCAGAGGAGGATTCCAACCCTGCAATCTGTCTCTCTCATTCTTGCTCTCTATCCCCTTCTCTCCTTTTTCCATCTCGATGACCCTCTTCCTTATCTCCTCTCTCTCAATTCCACCCACTCTTCCTACTTCCCACTCTCCTCATCGCTTCCTCCCGCTCTCTCTCGCTTCTTCCCACTATCATTCTCTCTCTCTCTCTCTCTCTCTCTCTCTCTCTCTTTCACTCTCTCTTTCACCCTCTCTCTCTTTCACTCTTTCTCTCTTTCACTCTTTCTCTCTTTCACTCTCTCTCTCTTTCTCTCTCTCTCTCTCTCTCTCTTTCACTCTCTCTCTTTCACTCTCTCTCTCTCTCTCTCTCTTTCACTCTCTCTCTCTCTTTCACTCTCTCTCTCTCTTTCACTCACTCTCTCTCTCTCTCTCTCTTTCACTCTCTCTCTCTCTCTCTCTCTCTTTTGCTCTCTCCTCCCTACCTGCTTGCACCAATGCTGCATCTCCGTTACAAAGAGGTCGATCACACACGCAGCGCGAAGTCCACTTCGATCCGAATCCACTCTGCTGGCATACGACTTCTTCCATTTCGTCCCCACAGGATTTTTGAATTGTTCGTCGATCTGGAAGCTATCTGCCGTTCACCTTTCTCTCTCTCTCTCTCTCTCTGTCTCTCTCTCGATCTTTCTTCCCTTCTTTCTTCCCTTCCCTAACCGTTTTCCTTGTTGGCCGTCTCCATCTTGATGCAGACTGCCCCTTCGCATTCTCCTTCATTGCAAGTTCCTTCGTCCGAGTGGCAATCGTAGCAAATTATTCCATAAGTTCCTGTTGTGAGAGGCTGGGTACAGCAAATTTGATATTGAGCCATTTTGAAATCCTCTACAATGAGTTATTTTAAGGAGAGAGAGAGAGAGAGAGAGAGGGTGGTAGGGAGAGCGACTAAGAGTGGAAGACAGATGTAGATCTCGAAAGAATAAAGACTGATGGTTTGTACTGCGTCTTGCAAGAAGTACCTGGAGGTAGAGTAAGGAGTAAGAGTAGGAGAGCAGGCAGCAAGGGTAACCCGGTCGAAGAGTTCCTTCCTCTCGGTCCGGTTGTCGCCATCCTTCTTAGCCTTCCAGCCGGTCCAGCATTCCCTGCACAGGGCTTATCAAGCTGTTTAGAAAGGGAGACAAGGCGAAGAAGCCACGGACACTTCCTATTCGAGCATTCAGAGCATTTCTGGGTCTTTTCTTCTGCTTGCCTTTCTCTCTCTTTCTCTCTCTCTCTCTCTCTCTCTCTCTCTCTCTCTCTTTCTTTTTCTTTCTCTCTCTATATCTCTCTATCTCCTTCATTCTTTCTCTCTATCTCTTTCATTCTTTTTCTGTCGTCCTCGTCCTTTGACTCTCTCGTTGATGAACAGCGCCATCCTCCCCATAACTCAGATTCTCCACCTAGTGCCTTCTTCTTGAAGTGCGCCAACTTCATATTCAAAGCGGGAGTAAATTGAGTTTGTGGCAGTGGCGCCCCCAGTTTTCGGAGTGATTGGGGAGAGAGATCGGACGGCCAGAGGAGAGAGAGAGACGGTCAGTTGAAAGAGCGACAGCGAGAAAGTTGCCAAATCAGTGTTAGATCTTCTACAGGGGTCTCACCATTTCAGAGCCAAGGTCTGCTTTCGAATATCCTTGCTGGGTGCCATTAACGGGAACCTAGCACGCTCCAGCTCACTAATGGGATTTGGTCTCTCAAACAATCCAAAATTAATATTCTTGATCTTTTTGGTTAAGAAGCGCAAGTTTGCAAGAGTTAATTATACTGGAGAACTGGAGAATCTGGAGAGAGGGTGTGGATTCGGGCTTCTGTTGAAAACTGAAAAAAGAGACATACTTGGGTAACCATAAAGCTGGCCAATTACGTGTGGAAGTGTGAGATAGCGAAGCTACTGAGAGGTCTATTTCAATACTGGAAATTAGTTAGCGAAAGGCAAGGAGACGCACTGAAATCTGTGAGAACATGGAAGACAGAAGACAATTTATTGGCGCGCTTTTATTTATCTCTATTAAAAATAGACAATAAGAATGGAGTGGAAAATGTGTAAATAGTTTGTAAGCAAGAGTTTCGAATGAGCCTGACTGACTTCATTCCACTCCTTCTGGTGGCCAGTATTCGGGCAACAGGCAGTCAAATTGGTAAAGCTGCATGCTTGAAAAAGGCCACTAGAAATTGCCATTAAATTTTCGAATCCAAAAGCGTAAGAAGAAAGAAATAGCAGAAAAGGTCTCTAGCTACCAATCTTTTTACTCAACTGTACTTACAAATAAACTGTTTTGGGCTGAAAAATGATGAGATCAATCTCTTAAACTTCACTCTCTCTCTCTCTCTCTCTTTCTTACTCTCTCTCTCTCTTTCTCTCTCTCTTACTCTCTCTCTCTCTCTCTCTCTCTCTCTCTCCTCTCTTTCTATTCATCCCTCTCTCATTCTCTCTCACTCACACTCACTTTATGAAGTGGACTCGCCAATAAATATTGGACATTGTAGATTCACAGCTGCTTTAAGGAACTTTTCACTGCACGCCGCCCGTGGTAACTTCCTCTAATTCTCTCTCTCTCACTCACTCTTTCTTTTCTTTCTCCTACTCTTTCTTACTATCTCCTGCTCTTCCTCTCTCTCTCACTCTCTCTTCTCTTCACTTCTCTTCTTTTCCTCGCCTCCCTCGGTTTCCTCCTTGTTCATTCTGAGCCGATTACCTCATCGTTGGCGTGGGAAGGAAGGGTCGGGGCGAGGGCCAGTTTGAATCTTGGGGAAGGTCATTTAGCAATGATTGCAAGTTCTGTATACCAATCAACATACTCATTCATTTGAAGAATCAAAGGCGTTGACGTGACACAGCTTACAAGCATCTACAAACGAGTGAGTAAAGGAGGGAGCGAGAAAAATTAGAGCGAAGATAGAGATAGAGAGAGAGAGAGAGAGAGAGAGAGAAAGAGAGGCAGAGAAGCTAGCTTTGTTGCCGACCTCCTCTATCAGAGCCTTCATCTTCCCTCCTTGAAATGCTCGTTGAAAGGTCTCACCAAGACTGCTCAATCTCATGCAGCTTCTGTTTCCCTTCATTCTCTCCTGGGAATTGTCCCTCTCCAACGTGTGATGTGTAATAGTTGTATTTCTGGCATAATAAAATACGATATTAACTTTATCAAGCGATATTGTAAAAGTGGAAGAGTTTCACATGATGATCTTTGATAAGGTGATCAACTTCAGCTTTGTGAACTACATCAGCGAGCTGGGACAGAGAGGGGCTTCTGATCTGGTCTCGGTGGCCATTGCTGCTGGTCGAGTTAGACCGTTCTATTCATTCCATCACTAAAGGAGTTATAGTAAGAGAGAGAAAGAGAGAGAGAGAGAGGAGAGAGAGAGAGAGAAAGAGAGAGAGGAGAGAGAGAGAGAGACTCCTACAGTACGGAGTCCCTCGCTGGATGGTGGAACTGCGACACGACGCGACGCATAACCACCTCCCCCCACTCGCTCCCCTTCGGAAGGCACTCAGCTTCGCTCGTGATTGGCTCTGGGTTTGTTCTTCCTTCTCTCCCCCCCCCTGTTCATTCTCTTCTTCAGCAACGATATTGGGAGAAGGCGGGAGTGAATGCCTTACCTGATTCCGACAAGCATGCGCTCTCTCAGGTTCGCCCACTTTCCTCTCCTGTCGATCTTTTCAGTTTCCTGTTCTATTTGAAGCTGCGAGTGCTTATGGGCCAGAGAAAGTTCTATTCAGGAATGGGCATCGAATTTTGAAGCAAAGGAGCAGATGAATGAGAGGATTGTGGTGGAGTATGCCAACTGGCGTCAGAAGGTTAGTTCCTTCTCTTTTTCTGTCTCTTTCTCTCTCTCTCTCTCTCTCTTTCTGTTTCTCTTTTTCTTTTTCTCTTCCACTTTCCGTTTTTTCTTTCTCTTTTTTTTTTCTTCTTCTTTCCCTTTTTTTCTTTTTTTCTCTTTTCTTTCTTTTTTTTATTTATTTTTCCTCTTTATATTTTTCTTTCTCTTTGCAGAACAAGACGTACTCTGAGTTGGAAGGAGTTCCCCTGAGAAGACCTCCCCCGTTGACTCCGTCCATCACAGACTGCGACTCATGCCTGCGTACATTTCCCCACACCATTCATTTTCTTACACAAAGTAATATTTTAGTGAGATGTTGCGCACTTTGGTGAACTTCTTTATTCTCCCGGACGAGGATTCTGACTGCTTCGAGGGAGTAGAAGGTGCAATAGGCACAACTTGCACATCATTCTTGTTTTTTTTTCGTGAGGGAACAAAATGGTCTTATCTTGGAAGTACAGAAATAAGAATGCAACAATGATTAAATGTGACTCAGCCCCGCCCCCCGGTGTGCAGCAATTCTGGGAGCCAATCATGTCCCTCCTCGTGGAACTTCGCATGCTCGCCGCTTTCGTTGTCGAGGTTCTCTCTTGTTTTACTCAGTTCCAATGAGTGTTTCTCACCCCATGCCTCCTCAGTTGATGCACCGTCTTCGAGGGGAGGGAATAAGCCTCCCCGCCCGTCGTCAGATTGCTGCTTGGGTTAAGCTCGTTATCACCAGCTTTGCTGATGGTTCGCTTTCTTATTTCACATCTCTTATTTATTACTGCTTCCCCTTTCCTGTAATTATCACTTCTGAGAGAACATATTTAGACGAAGAAATGTTCTCTGAGAGAGAATGGAGTTCTATTCTTCGTTACTCTCTTTGTGTTCCCAAGTGCCTCGACAAGGAAACTATTAATATGTTAGTTAATTTTTTTAGATAATTAATTTATTATAGCTCACCCGTCTTATTTAGTGTTCTTGAACGCGACAGTAGCTTATCCCAGCAACGAAGGAAAAGGGTTCGATTTCATACATTTAGCAGTCTTCCCTTAGCGGTTCTCATCCTTTTTCAGATTGCAAGGTTGCTGGAGATTGAAGGAGAGCCCTCCACTCGGCCCTTGATGGCAGAAGATGAATTGCCCATACGAACAGTCGAGGATGTCCACAAAATGATTCTCAGCGGTACATTTTTGCTAGCAAGATGTAATCATGCTCTTACACTCTACGATTGCTTTCTACATGTGTACCTTTGGAAATGATTAGTTACAAATGGGAAAATGGATTTCAGTGGCAACTCCGGTCCCAAAGCGATCCTTTCTTCGTTCTTCGCAAATTGGATGGCAGAGAGCTGACGATATAGTTCACACCTTTTATTACGAGAGAGAGAGAGAGAGAGAGAGAGAGAGAGGAAGGAGTTCCAATAATGGAAAAGAAATTTGATCTTCAGGACTGGCGTGACTTACCTATGGGCCTCTGTTCCGGCCAGGACATAGACAGCTTTAGGTATACTGGCATTGCAAAGAATATTGATGTTCACAGTAGTATGTCATAGTAATGATAATTAATACTTTATGGAAGTTAATTTTTTTTCAGTTTAATTATCGAGCCTTCACACTTGGAGAAGTGGGCTGGAGAAGATGCTCCGCAAAGGAAGAGATCTGCAGGGAATACCAAGGCATCCAAGAAGAGAATCCACAGTCAGTGATCCATTAAGGGATCCAACCCTTTCTTTCTCTGCCTTGGTCCAACCCCCCCCCCTCTCTTTGAAATCTTGTTATCTTCTGCGTTCACTGTTTCCTACGCCGTTACATAATATGTTCTTGTTGTTACGTACCTTATTGTGATGTTCTGCAATACAGAAGTAAGTGCGTGCTTTTAACCATATCACCATGCAGTTACAAGCAGCATGAAACAGGGGAACGAGTGGGCGAAGAGGTAGAAACCGATCGATAAGAGAAATTATGCACGGGCATTCACTTTGTCAGGTAGAAAGACCAGTAAAAGACGTTGAAGAGCAGGAAAGTCTGGGGAAAGTGGAAGGATTAATAACACGATGTTTTCTTGTGAAAGGAAAGGAAATGCGGACTCACGATTGGGAAAGCGAAGAAGGAGAATCTGTCAATACGAGCACCGAAGTGTTGTACATCTTGTCTCTTTCTCCTCTCAGCAGCTCGTCTTCTCTCCTCTGCACAAGGATAGGCCATGGCCAGCGGAGACGGCGACTCGGACAGCTCAACCACATTATTCATTCTTTCTCTTTCTCATCCCATTCTTATTCCATTCTCTCTCTCTCTCTCTCTCTTTCTCTCTTTCTCTCTCTCTACCTCTTTCTCTCTCCCTCTCTCTTTCTCTTTCTCTTTCTCTCTCTCTCTCACTCTCTCTTTCTCTCTCTCTCCCGCTTTGTCAACCACTAGCTCTCTCTTCTCGTCTGCAAGATCCTCGCCTCGGGGAGATCGATGGGTGATTCGAGACGGGGTCCGAGCTGCCCGTAGAGATTGCAGATGGCAGTGAATGTCTGCCTTGAAGGGGCGAGGCTCAGCTTCTTGTCCTTGAGGGCAAAGAAGGAATCAAAGAGAAAGGACGAGACATACGAACACACTCTTTGGAAGTCAGATACAACGACCGGCTTCCAAGGATGGCGGCTCAGTCCGGGTCTTCCCCTCATCCCTTGCCCTAACCTGGTAGGCTACAAGAGCGAGTTCCAGCAGAGAGCCAAAAATGAATGCCACGCACGTAAACATCCAGATGTCAATTGCCTGTTACAGACTTCCAGATTAAAGATGACGGGACAAGGAAGATGAAATCTCACTTTGATGTAGGACACAGGCGGAAGGGCTCGGATGATGGTGCCGAACTGGTAAAAAAGAGCAAAAGTTTATGTATTTTAGAGAGAGAGAGAGAGAGAGAGACCGCCAGAGAGAGAGACAGAGACGAGACAGAGAGATAGACAGAGAGGAAAGAGAGAGAGAGAGAGATAGAGAGAGAGAGAGACCGCCAGAGAGAGACAGAGACGAGACAGAGAGATAGACAGAGAGGAGAGAGAGAGAGAGAGAGAGAGAGAGAGGAATGAAACGAAAGAGATGAGAAATCGGAAAGAGAACCTGGTAGGTGAGAGACATTAGTGAGTTGACGCCCAGGACGATGCGTGCAGGGAGTGCTTTGCTGTCAATGCAGAAGGCGATCCATGAGATGAAGACTGAGATGTAGGTGGGGACATACATCTGTAGATAGAGAGAGAAAGAGAGAGAGAGAAAGAGAGAGAGAGGTAGAGAGAGAGAGACAGAGAGAGAGAGAAGAGAGAGAGTAGGAGGTAGAGAGATGAGAGGAGACAAGGCCAGACGATAACAGACGACAAACGCTGACTTGTAGAATGTAGTATCCGTACTGGCGACGGAACGACAACTCGACAGTCAGCCGATACCACTGCCCAGCTTTGTAATCCTTCAAACGAAGTTTGGAAGTTGGGCAGATGAGTGAAACCGACCTCCGTATGCTTGAAGGTTGTTGCGTTTTCGAAGATAAAATCTGGCAGACGGATACCTGGAAGAAGAAGGAATGACGAAGTTGGAGGATGACGGAGGCAGCAACTTTAGGGAGTTGGAGAACACTCAGCAGAGAGAGAGAGAGACAGCGAAAGAAAGGATGAGAGAGAGAGGCAGATAGAGGGAGAGAGAGAGATGGAGAGAGAGAGAGAGAGAGAGAGGCTGGCCTGGCATGAGAGTCAATGCTGCAGGCATCCAATCCACCAAAACTGTCGCCGTATTGTACGAATAGCTTTCAAATACCTGTAAAACGAATGAAATCGCCGATATATGTGAATTGAATGAACCATCACTCAACGTAGATATTGTATGTAAATCCACTAACCAATTGGCATTTTGCTCGATCTATCGGAAAGGAACGCAAATCAAGTTCACATGGAGCCTTTACTTGAACCTGAATTTAGGTAGAAGATGAGAGCGAGAGAGTGCGCGAGTGCGAGAGAGCAAAAGAACGAGAGGGATAAGTTAAAATGGAGAAAGGCGAAGAGAAAGAAGGCTGACGCGATAGTTCAGCCAGACGGTTCCGTTAGGCAGAAGCATCAAGAGAACATTCGCCTTTGGCGATTGGTGGATTACTGTCGATTTGGTGTTGACCAGGCAGACATTCGGAGACCAGAGCATCTGTGAGGAGAGGATTCAGGGGAAAGAGGAGAGGAAGACAGCAGACACAATACCTTCTCGAATCGGTCATCGAAGGACAGATTCATGCGGCAGTTGTCCAGATGACTGAAGGCAAGGCGCGAATCGTGCCATATTGCACTGTCGAGAGAGCACGGCAGAATGAGAGAGAGAGAGAGTGAAAGAGATAGAGAAAGAGAGAGAGAAAGAGAGAGAGAGAAAGAGAGAGAGTGAGAGAGAGAGTAATGATGTAGGAGAGTAGGCATGAGAGAAACAGACGTGATGAACTGTTCTAATACGGATAAAGAGAAGAGAAGTCAGTAGAAACCTGAACCAAATATCAGCGGTGAAGCTGTTACTGAGTGCAGAAAGCTCCGTTATATCTTGCACAGTCACTTCGACCATCACAGGAACAGGAAAAGAATCCGGCGGAACTTCTGATCTGAAACAGCGCATCTAACGGTTCATCTCTCTCTCACTGTCTCTCTCCTCCCTCTCTCCTCTTTCTCTCCATCCCAAGATGTCTCATGGTCTATCTCGTTCTCTTTATCTTTCTCTCTCTTTCTCTCTCTCTCTCTCTCTCTCTCTCTCTCTCTTTCTCATCCCAACATGTCTCATCGTCTATTTCGTTCTCTATCTCCTTCTCTTTCACTTTCTTTATCATTCTCTCTCCCTCTCTCATCTCTCTCCATCTCTCTCTCTCTCTCTCTCTCTCTCTCTCTCTACCTCTCTCCATGCCAACATGTCTCATGGTCTATCTCGTTCTCTTTCTCCTCCTCTCCTATCTCTCTCTCTCTCTCTCTCTCTCTCTCTCTCAGTCGGCACATCATGTTTCATGCCGTGTTATCTCCTCCTTCTTTCCCTTTACCTGCTATAGTTGTACATGATATTGTCGATGATCTTGGCGGGATTATCAAACTCGCCCTTGCAGTTTTTCTCGACCACTCCTCGACTCCTCCCCGCTCCGGGTCGCACATAAGCATCTGCCAGCAATAGGAATAACGAAGGATAGAGCGACCCGTCAATTTCTCTAACTATCTCTACTTTTCGATTACAGAAAATCTCCAAAAGCATATGTACAAGATTTACCGGCATGATGCGCAGTAGCGAATAACGAAATCAGAAGGAAAGCAGAGGAAATCCCTTTCAGATATTCTATAGACATCTGACGACTGTTCCTCTTCGTTAAATTGGCATTTCTGGATCTCTCGTCAACTCCTCAATTGAATTGTACGAGTCGATTACATTTGAGATCTCTCTTTCCACTCTTGACGTTCTAGCTTCTCTTTGTACAATCTGTCACTTTAAGGCAAACTATAAATGAAATTCATTTACACAGATCGTCGAACGTTAACAAAAACAAGAAACAAAAGACTCAAATTAGGCCGTGCTTGGAAGCAAGGAATAGTCATAGAAAGGGTCATATCAGGGAAGGAAGCAAAAAAGGAACTGGGGACTCGTTTAGAGAGGAAGCTTCACCAGCAAGAAAATGCACACACAATGTTCAGTAGCCTCGAAACTAAAGCAAGAAATGAGATAGAATATATTAGAATCGAATGTACATTCCGCTTCACAAATGTCTCCAAGGGAAAGCGGCAAACGCTCGCAGAAATTGACAGACTCAGACTAAATTAAAAGAGGGAAGGAGATTTAAGAGTATAAGAACAGCAATAAGATACATGAGAGAGAGAGAAAGAGAGAGAGAAAATTGAGTCTAGCAGGGCATCATCGAGGAGAAACTTATAAAGCACGAATGGAAACGGCCAGAGTCCCCTGCCATTCCAGAGCCACAACAAAGGAAAGCAGAGCGAATCTGCGCGTGCCATTCAAAGGAACAAATTGAAGGGCTCGGGATGAAGAGGGCAACATTCACGAGATGCAAGAGGTAACAAGGAATCCAGGGAGGGGGAGAAATCGAAGTGGGAGGAAAAGAGATGGCGGATGCAGAAGGGAAGAGGAAGCAATGGAATGGCCCGTCACGACATCATAAATCAACACTTTCAAACTTGCAACTCCAAAGGAACAACAACCAAAAGCGTTCTGGAAAATACATCAGAGAGTCATCTGAACTGGCGGGAAAGAAATGGCAACATCAAAATGAAGTCGGAACCATTGGTGTGCAGCATGAGAAAAATAATACGAAATAAACATCTTGGGTTAAATAAAGGGCGCCAGAATTGCTTTCTTTCTGAAAGCACACATGCCTGTGCCAGATCGCCATGGTTAAGTAACTATCTATGGTTAGCAACACAGAAAATGAAAACTTGAACGAAAATGGATGAAGGGGACACTGAGTCAGATAACTTCCAGATAAGCACTCTCCGGTAGAGAATCTCCGAGGCCAAGCTCAAGGCCATGCATGCCTTCCAAGCTGCTTCTCTTTGATGATGGCGCCTTTTCCCTCATCATAGCTACTCTCTAGAGAATTAGGGAGTGAAAGGGAGAAAGAAATAGCGAGAGAGAGAGAGGAGAGAGAGAGAGAGAAAGAGCGAGAGCAATGGACTGACAGACGAGAGAAGCTGCTCAGCTGACAGCGGAAGGGAGAAGTGATTGCCGGAATCCGAAGAAAGCCACGAGGGATGAGAAGAGTTGCCTTCCAGGTAGTCACTGGAGGGGCCACACTTTGAGGCCAAACACCGATCTCGACTCCGCTCAGTCCTGCCAGTAAGCACCGTAAGACAGGTCAGAGGGAGAGATGGAGGGAAGGACAGAGGGAGAGAGGAGGGAGACAGGGAGCGAGGGAGGGAGAGAAGGAGCGAGAGAGGGAGCGAAAGAAGGAGGGATGTAGGGAGGGTTGGAGAGAGAGAAGAAGAGGGAGAGAGAGAGAGGCTAACTCCCATCTCTGGCCAGTAACAGCAGCATACAATGCTTGGCGGAGACGACTGTAGCCCATAGATGAGACTCCGCTTTCTGAGAAGAAACAATACTAATTTAGCGATGTTTCGAAACAAAAACTTACCTTCACTAGAGGAATTCTTCTGCTCGTTCGAAGGGCGAAAGGTGTTGGGGTGAACAGAAGAGAGAGGCTGGCCAGACGGGAGCAAAGACTCTTCCTCTTTAATCTGTAACCCCCCCCCCCAAAGATATCAATGGAAAGCCAGAATGCTAGCTCACCCGATGAGAAGTCGAGCTATAAGAGGAAGAAGCTTGGATTGGACGGGTATCTTCTGGAATACCATCACAGATGTATGCAGAAGTAACTGCGTGGACGGTGAGACTGGCCATTCCAAGAGAAGACGAGAGAAGTGCGTGCAGCAGGGACATCGACAACGTCTGCAGCATTAATTGTAAGGATAAAATAAGTTTAAAAAGTTTATCTGTCAATTTGAATGCACGAATTTCACTAAGTAAAATACAAGAAGTCTGTTACTGCGACAAGGGAAATTTAAAATGTGGCTAAATACAAAATGTTGAAAAAATACTTTGAGTAAAGATTGCTTTTCAATTTTTCAGCCACGATATATTTGACACCGTTTTTTTACAACGGCTTCCCAAGGTGAGCTTTGACTTAGCTTGCTAAACTGCCGGACAATATATTTTTTTTAATTACAACATTTTAATGTATCGCGAGCAGCATTGCCGTCATAACTGCTGCAGACAATAAATAAATAAGCAAGTCATAAAACTAAATAAATCGAACCGTGAAAGTCTGCATTTTGCGGTAAACTGCGAGGTAGCCAGAGTAAAACAGAGCAATGAGGAAGCCAATCTGTATGAAATAAACGTAAACATTCATTATTAGATTATCGTGAGCAAACAGGAAAAAACCTCTATGATTGTCACAGGCGCCAGCAGAAGAATCTTTAATATGGGCCGGGTCTTCACGGACCCAGCCATCTCACGCTCTCTTTGCCAGAGGGCGAGTAGGAGAAGCAAACAGCTCAAAGGGGGAATTCTCATTCGATTAATTGATGAAGGAACTAGAAACCAGAAGAACAGAGCAACGAAGAGGAAGTTGCATGTGGAGTCGTGAAGGAAAACACGCGGCAAGTTGCCCACACTCAAGTGGAGCCAAGCACAGGAACTTCGTCTGTAAGAAGAAGTCACCAGAGTATCCTTCCAAAGAATCTTCAGGTAGGACCTGCACTCGATGAAGTGCGTGGAGTTCTTGCAGACCAAGTCGTCAAGTTGGTACTGCGACTCACGAGCCATCGAGTACAAAACCAACACCGCTTTCAACAACGCCAACACCTCAACTAACTCAGACATATCCATGCGGCAAGCATAGGAAACTGACCTTGATGTGAATGGTCCCCGCCAGGAAAGTGTAAGTGGGCAGTGGCTCGGCCATTTCGTAGCTGGTGGCGGGGGAGGGAAGAGTGGAGAGAGAGCGGCTAGGAATGTAAGGAGATCCACTTTGACATCCACTCCTTCCCCCTCTTGGTCGCTGCATCTTTCTGTCTCTACCCACTCAATCCAAAAACATTACCACCAAATTGTCCTACATCAAACTAGAACACGAGACAGCTCAGCGTGGACGGTTTGCCGACTTCCAACGGCAATTGGTTGATTCAGCCATTGTTTCCTTTTTATAACAAAATGATATTACGATCACAAAATTATTAGTTTCAGTAAAATCAACAACTAGTAACAGATGTTAGCCTGCCAAGTGAACAATAATGCACTGCACGATGTAATGGAAAGACTTCAAAAGGCAATAATTTCGCCCATTCAACCAACAAGCAACTAGTTAACAATAATAAAAATCTGGGGAAGGGGTGCAGCTAAACGGAAAACCTCAGCTGACTAGGATAAAAGTTTAGAACTGTGAAGAACATTAGAGATGCCAAAAAAGGAAGAGGAAGAGAGGGAGAGAAGAGAGAGAGAGAGAGAGAGAGAGAGAGAGAGAGGAGAGAGAAAGGGAGAGAGAGAGGAGAGAAAGAGAGAGAATGGAGGATTCAAAGAGAGAGAGGAGAGACGAGTTGACTGGAAGAGTCCTCCTGGCTGGTGTTCTTCTCCTCCTCGTCCACAGTCTCCAGTTGAGGTTGTCTGCTCGCCCCCATCCCGGCCCCGAAAGAGACTCCGAAGACTGAGAGACCACGGGCTGCCAAGGCAGAAGCCGCGCGGCGTCGCAGAGAGTTAGACACGTTGCTGTTGCAGTCACTCCCCGTCTCTTCGCTCAGCATCGATGTGTCCATGTCTGTAATACACATCAACATTACACTCAACAAAACTATACAGTACAAGTTTAATCAAACCTCTTTATGTACAATTTTTATCAAAAATTAAAATAGAGAATAGAATCGCAGAATTTACGCCAGTAAAAACAGTCGAGATACCTTCATATCTTTTGTGATAACCGCGGAGAGTTGGATGGCGAGTGCTTTTGGTTGATTTCCAGCTTCCGCCGCTCAACGAACGCGCTACAATCATCATGGGCTCTAGAAAATAACTCTAGGGGTAGTCAAGAAGGCATACTCCACCGGCTTTCTATCGCTCCAAAATGGGCTTTTTTAAGTGTTAAAAAGCAAGGCATCGGATGTTCAGTATAATTATAAAATGCAAGAATTGTAAATGAACGCACTCTTATCATGAAACATTCCGTCCTCCATACCGCGTATGCGATCCAAGGACGTTCGAGCTGTAAACTATTTTCTAATAAAGCATGCAATCATACTTTAGACCGCCCCCCAACCAGACACAGAACAGAATAAGCCAACCTCGCGCTGGTCGCTTGAACGTCCAGCTGAGGGAAGCTGCCGCATCGCTTTCGTCATAGCGAGATGACACTATTTGAACAAACGCTTATATCCGTCGCATCATGATCAAGCAAAAGCACAAAATGTGTGATTAACATACAAAAAAACCAGGCACGCTAAACCAATCAGAAGAATGATAGCCAGAATGAAGAAGAATGAGCTTACCACAGATTGAAGGAAAACGGAAGATGGTGACGTAGATCATCGAGGAGATGGTTAGTAGATAGATGAAGATCAGCCAAAGCACCCCAGCGGAACCCATCTAATATGGGAACAAGTCCACATTGACAATACACTCATGAACAGTTAACACCTGATAATCTTACAATATACGCCTAAATATTAAATAATTCAACGACATCAACGCACTTGAAGCGAATTTCGTCAATGATATAGGCAGCTCTTTGGAATTGCAAATTAGAGCCACCTGAAGGGGGCATCACTGGTTCCACTGAAATAGATTATTCATTTTAAGAGGCACCTCTCCAAAAAGAATCATTGAAAGTGTTAAAAGAATTCTTTTAATACTATTATTATTCATTCAGACACACCAGGATCATGATAAATCGACGGTGACTTCAGCAGACATACGGAGTAATACATGAACGGAATCGCCAAAGAGAACTGAAATTTACTAGACAGATCAGGAGAAAAAAAGAGCGAGAGAGAGAGACAGAGAGAGAGAGAGAGAGAGAGAGAGAGAGAGAGTAACAATAGAAAGCAGCCAAGGCGTGAGAGAGAGGGCCCTTGTCTTCTTGTATCGCAACAGGAAGTTCCAGTTGGAGCGAGCAACCCACGACGAAAGCATGACACTAGAATGCAAATAAGGAGATAAAAAAACACTCATATCAAAGAAACCTGAGCAAATAAAAGAACGCTGCTGAAGATGCAACAGTGGCAACGGCCGACCCGTCGCTTACAAAGCTCCGCCTGTGAATATAGAATATGCAAGCTCTTTGTTACGACCAGCTGAAAGAACGAACCAGATGGAAAGGGAAACGGTGTCGTCGATACCGCCTGCGAAGTACCCAGAAACCGTAGCACCCAGAAGGAAAACAGCGATTGCCAATAACAGCAACTCAGTTCTGGACAACACCGCCTAAATTTATTAATTTATTTAAGGTTCGAAAGGCAGACAGGTACTATTTCGGCAACCTCAAATCCGCAAAATAAAAAAAATTGCTGAAACTTGCCCCAGGGCGTTATCTGATGCGAGGAAACCTAATTCAGATTCCGTTTCTTCGCATAGCCCCCTTGAGGCAAGTTTCAGTAAAAAAAATCTTTTTTCTTGCGGTCTTGGAGTATACTACTAGTCATACCGAAATAGTACCGGCAGACAAAGACGAACAAGAACGAAGCAACGGCTAAGAGTAGTTGGAGGCGATCCACCGTAGAATGCTGCGTCTCCGTTGAATCCGGGATCGTCCTTGGGCATCACTGGCACATGCGATGCAGTGGAATGCACCGAATGGGGCTGTAACGGTGTCATCCCCCGCACTGGGAGCAGCCTTCTCCTGCGCTAGGAATCAAGTCTACTAAATATTTCAATGGATACCAATTCTAAAAGGAAAACTAAACGGCTTCATTTCAAAAACGACGTTACATTTTCAATAAATATTATTTTGAACCAATTAACTCTCAAACGGAAGAAGAAACATACAGTAGGATTTAGTGGCGGCCCAATTTATGGAATTTCACTTTTTTCCTCGAGCGTAAGCGGTTTCTATAATGCTGCGTTTTTATTATTATCCCCTTGGTAGCGGAGTTCCCGCAGTTATGTACTTGAAGACTTGTTTAATTTATTCTGAAACATTTCATTCTTCACAAGCTGGCAAAGCGAAACAATGAAAAATTCCAACTTAACACGTAGCTTGTAGTCATTTCAAACGTAGAGAGTACAGTATGGCCAAGAAGTGAATGGTTCACCCGCCGGTTTTGTCGAAAATCAAAGAGAGAAGGGACTGGGGCTTGAAAGTCGCGTTTTGGGAGGGTCGCATAATTGAAGAAATCATCATTGGATGGGAGAAGGGAAAACATGTTCCTATAGGAGGCATAGGGACACCAAATGGGCCTGGGAAAACTGCGGAGTGTTGTGGAGGAATATTCATGTTGAGAAGCGACTGTGGATTGCCCGAATTAGTGCCGTGAACGAAGGGATGAGCTGATGGTATGGGGTGCCGAGAGGATGGCAACAGATCAGAGGAATGAGAAGCGGAGTGACCAGTCATCTTAGAAGAACTTCTTTCTCGCTCCTGGAGAACACCCAACCAAGTATAAAGATGGTTGAGAAAAGGAAGAAGGAACTGACCTTGTTCCCCCCGCGGATGTTTCTCTTCCTCTTCTTCTGCAGAGATTCCCACTCGTCAGGGAACAGCTCTGGCAGCTTGGCCAGTCCTTCGCTGGCCGCCCTCATCTGGGCCGCGTGCATTGTGTTCCCGTTCCCCATTGCTAGTCTCTTTCCACTGCAATTGTTTTATAATCGGTAGAAATGTTAGACTCCCAAATATTTTAATTTAAAAACCTTTAACATATTAAAAAATATATATATATATCGGGAGTGGCTTAAAGCTTAGATATGGGAACTAACCGGAAGAACACCGCAATTTTATATTCTCGAGTATTTGTCGGTCCATGGACGGCAACTGTTTTGTATTCAGGCATAGAAGAAGTCAGGCTGGACGATTCACCTAGATAGCACGCGCTCGTACGAAATAGAGAATGGGAGAAGGAATCAAGGTACAATGCTTGCGCGGGATCGAGAGACACAGTTGCTGCAGCTGTGATTTCGGGTCGTTCCACTTTTGTGATTGTATGAAATACTGAAATGAAAATAAGCTATGCCTCTGTCTTCAGAAAGATAAAATATAGAACCTTGAGCCGAGGGAAGAAGCAAGTCCGACAGAACGCTTTGCAGTATTCCCAGCCGCGGTCCACAAACATCGCACCCAGAAGAGCTAAATGCCCTTTCGTTGCACTTTGACAAGGGGACTTCCACTACCTTCCACCAAGTCTGCCTTGTCCTTAACACGAAGCTTCGGAAGGCCACGTTCTCGCTGGGCGGATGTCATCACAATGTATCTAGAATGAAGAGAGTGTAAAGGATGAGAGAGAGTTAGGAGGCAGCAGAAGGAACGAAGAGAAAGCGAGGAGGCAGTGGAAGGAAGGAAGAAACCAACCGATGCATCTGCAGGTCATCGCAGATGAGTGACTGTGTTTTGTTGGAAACAAGGCAAGTCCGGAGAAGGGAGAGATGGCCTTCGTGGTGGAGGGGAAAACGCTACAAACACAAATCATGAGAGAAGAAGTAGAAAAAAGAAACTCTGGAAAAAAGGAAAATTCATGGCTTAGGCGAAAAATGTCTGGAAACGAGATTGTTACCACAAACCTTATAGAGAAATTCTGTAGCAGCCAGCTGGAGAACCGTGTCACCGAGAAGCTCAAGACTCTGATTGTCGCCCCTGCAAATTATCATTCATTTCTCAGTTTTACCGTTAATTTTTTTGTTGGAATATTGAGAACTAAACAGAGAAAATGAGCGGAGAACAGAAAGAAGAAAGAGGGTTAGAGAAAGACAGACATGGTGAGATTGGAGTGAGCCCCCGCACGACGAGTGAATGCTTTTGCCAGCAGGCGGATGTGCTGGAAGTGAAGGCCAACTTCCCTCTAAAACATTCCACACTCATTGTCGTACAGGGGAAATGCAAACAGATACGAGATTATAGCACTGGAGAGGGGGAAGGAAATTAAATCTGTGTCGGGAAATTAATTATAAAAAAAAAGAATTTTTAGGTGAGTAAAATCCGTTTGGACACTAGCTTCAAATTGTGCGATTAAACGCAGAGCAGGCGCCTTATCAATCAAATGACGATCACCGCCTGGATGAGCACACTGAAAAGAATAAACAAGTCGAGTTCGTTCTCACTTGGCACGCCTGTCAAGAACAACACCAACTTTAAGTTTGTGATCCCGAAGATCTCTCCAAGTTCGCAGATTGTCGTCTTCCCCTTGGAAAAGCGCCTCGCCGTATATTCTAAGCATGAAATGAAAGATAAACAAGGAGGGAGGCCTTGATGGAATAATGTCAAAGGCAGACCGCTCGCAGTGGTCGATTGAGCGAGAGTCGAGGAAGATGGCGGCCATGAGGGCCTCGAAGGCATTGGCCATGGCGTGTCTCATCTCGGGCACGTGGCACAGATCGGCCCCATGCGAGTACAACATGAACTTATCCAGCCCGAGACGCTACAATTCTACCGTGTCTCAAGCACATTTTAGGATGATTGAAGGGCCATCTGGGGTAATCAACTTAGGCAGCAGAGAACTACAGAAAACATCGCCATTACCACCATGCAAACGAAGAGAATATCCACTTTTGCGTTAAAAATATTTCAATATACCTTTCAAACATTGAAATGAGTAAAAAAAAGTGAAACATGAAGCTTTTGGCAGAAGAAATTATAAACGTAAAACCTCAGCAAGATGAGCGAGATGCTTATTTTGTACAAGAGCAGATCGGAATGTCGCCAGGGCACCTGAAGTCAATAATCACACTCAGTATGGAATGAAGACATAGAGAGAAATAAAGAGAAGGAAAAAAGGAGAAAACAATAGTATGGGGAGAGGGAGTAAGAGGGAAAGAAAGAGAAGGAGAAAAGGAGAGAGAAACAGAAAAGAGAGAAGAAGAACCTTCGTCATGTTCAGGGAGAAGAAAGAAGAGATGCACAGTGACGATGACCTCCACGACGACATCTCCGAGGAACTCGAGCCGTTCGTTGTGCATCATCGGAGAGATCTGCAGCTTCTCGGGATTCCGGGCACGCATCATGATGTCAAAGATGGCAGCCATTCCTGCAGAGGAGAGGAGAATGTGAGTGAACGAGACAGAGAGAGTACAGAGAAAGAGATAGAGAGAGATACAGAGAAAGAGATAGAGAGAAAGAGAAAGAGAAAGAGAGAGAGAGAAAGATAGAGGAGTGAAAAAGTGACCCTTTCTCTTGTTCTGTCCGCTCTTTAATTCGCGTATCTCTGCATCGAGTAGTCGTTGTTCCTCGTTGTCGTACACTCGCTTCTTCCTCATAATCCGCACTCCGCAGTTCGCGAGAGTATTCCTCGCCTGGTCAGCGTTCATTCCTAAATTAGTGAAGAATGACAGTACTCACAGGAAACCAGATATATTGTCGTGAAGATCGCACTGCATAAAACTACGTAACACGCAGAAAAGGGAGAATAAGATAAACCGTAGTTCGCGGTATAAGAGGGGTGACTGAACGCGAGTTCAGCGAGGGAGCGGTCATGGAAGGAGTATCCGAGTCTCGTCTCCAGTTCCTGCACTTTATAATTTGCTTATTTTTCCAATTTCATGTAAAATAGAACAAAACGAACCCAAAGAATAATTGTCAACAATTTCAAACCTGTAATGACCAGTGAAAGCGGACGTGGCCAACTGCGACACTCAGTATCAGGGCATGGTGCGTGATATCCGGCTGGAAAGAACAGCCATTCATAGATTTGAAGTTGTTTTTAATGCACGTATTGATTAAGACTTTCGAACCATGAGACCCGTTCGCCGAAATCCTTTGCTCGAGAAAGAAACCGAGGCATCTCGCTTGTGCACACTTCAAAGTCTTTGCAGCATTGAATAGAAAGGCAGTGGCTAACCATTCAGAACGCATTCTCACGATTATTTGATGTTGCTTCGCCAGGTTCTCCTTGTCTTCCGCAGTCGCACCCTCTGCTCGAGCCTGCAACTTCCGTCTTCCTTTCCAACTTCTGAAATGAACGACCTCTTGGTAACCTTCTCCTTAAGACGTGCCAAGAGAGAAACCGCGTGTTGATACTCTGGTCTGCCATATAGCATATAAGCCGACGGCCTAAATAATTTAACTGGAAATAGAAAAAAAGAAAAAAGGACAAGGATAACCTAGATGTGAAGTGAGTTATGATAGGATAGCCCTCAGTGTTGGCTGGCAGATAACTCGCCTTGTCTATGACATCAGCACGGATTGCAGAGGGCTTCTGCAGTACAACTACGAATGATAAAAGTGGAGAGTGAAAAGGAGAACCTTGCAAGGATTGGTAATGATTTGCCCCTTCTCTGCCTGGCTGAATTCATCAAATCGAGTGGAGTCGCCAGCCAAGGCAGCGGCAGTGGAATCGTCAAGAAATGACTGAGTGAACTGCTCTCTTAGCCACTCCAGGATCAAGCTCATTGGAGCTATTTCCTTTGTGCCATCTATACACAATTTACTTATTTTTGAACAAAAAAAGGCACAAAAATTGTTGCTTGGTAATGAGGCTGCTTACCAGGACGAGAATGAAGATAGCGCGGGAAAACATGATATATGGGACAGCCGTTAGTGCCCTGCAATCAAAACATACTTCAACTTATTATAACTGCCAAATAAACGGGGAGAACAATATATTAACCAACCTCAGGAGGAGTGAATTTGAGGTCGTATAGTTCAAGAATGTCCCGGAAAACGTAGGACCGAAAGGTATCCAACTCTTCTATTGTGAATGCCTTCAAATACAGAAAAGCATAATTGTCAACTCTGAAGAATAAGACTAACATTGACAGGAAGAGGAGGAGCTTGAACGAGTTCAAAGTGGAAGTCTATACACCACCTCGTGGCTGGCTCCCTCGGCATCACATCGGGGAGGGGTCGATGCAGAAGCAAGGACAACCTAGAAAATACACTTAGTTTATATACAGAATGACAACAATCGCAACAGCCTTCATAGATAAAGAATAGATAAATAAAGCAAAAGAACGGGCGTTCTCCGAAATAAATAAGCTGAAGAACGGGCATTCTCCAAAGAAAAGGGCACAAATCATAAATAAGAAATTAGAAAATCGGTTAAGCCATACCCTTCAAATTGAAAAGTGGGAGAACCGAAGGCTCTAGCAATAGAAGGTTTTCTTGCAAACGTAGATGGATTTGGATCTATTCGGAGGACATAGTGATAGAGACTTGACGGCTCACATCTGAAATGTTAATTCAACTGCACAATTATAGAAACGCAATTTAAAACACTCTTCTTCTGCTTATTCTTCTTCTTCATAAATACTTTGTGCCGCAGAAAGAATACCGAAAAGAAGATGAGAGATGAGATTGGAGTGCTTCTCCCTCGTAGTAGTCATGGCGTATCCCAGACAATTTTGAGTTGAAGGAGCAGTTGCAAACGGGACCGTCATTCATCTTAACAACATGCATTTGTCATTACTCCTACGGACACTTCCACACCAGATCGGCCACGTTGAAGCAGAGTTCTTGATGCAGAGAAGCAGGATGAGTTCGTCTCCACTCGACCTGTACACACAGATGTGACACGAATGAAAGAATGTAGCACTGCAAGGACTGCGCACCTCTGCCTTGAGAGAAGACGCTTGGATCGGGGAGGAATCACTCGGTTTGCGGCGTCTTCGACGTCTGTCCCGCAAAGAAAGCGACTGTCTTTCCTTGGAGGCCCTTAGCTTCTTCTGTCGCGGCTGCCCCTCTTCAGTTTCACTTTCTTCAGAATAATCTGAGCATGAAGACGACGAGTCCTCCGAATCCACATTACCTTCAATAGAGTAATTGATCATTATTCGGATGAAAATTCTGGTTTCCCTAATGAAAATCTTAATAAAGAGATTGGAACTTATATAACATCATACAGCAATCGTGACTGTGCAGCGATGGAACCTCAGGACGTGGGGAATCAGGCTGCGATTCCTTGAGCTGTCTAATCATATAACATAAATGAGGATAATAAGAGGCTCTCTAAAACCAAACCTGAACAACTGTGAAACGTCGACAAGAAATCTGCGATGACTCTCAATTCCATCGATCTATAATAAAATTGAAAATGGTTGAGATGAAGCCGACGATAGCCAACGAACGCTTACTGAAGGTGTTGTGTACAATAACAGTGCCTCATCTGATGACCGAACAATCTGCTGCGAATAATTCAGCTTCCTCGTTTCTTCCTGCGTAACAATTGCAAGATGCTATTTTGCATACATTAAGGCGTAGAAAAAGAGAAATACCTCAGCATCGGAATCAGTAGTATAGCTCTCTTGGAAATCGTCTTCACCGAGAACATGCGAGAATTCGTCAGCAGCAATACACGAACCAGAACCACCTGCAGGATGAGAGAGATCGGTGCTTGACAATAAGCACACACGCAATATATCTTGTACAAAAGCGCACCTTGTTCATTTTCCAGCATAGAATTCGCCTCCTTCTGTCTATCCTTTGATTTGGCAGACACCTCTACATCTTGGCTCTCACTCAAGTCGTTAGATCTACGTCTGCGCTTCTTAAGCTGAATATATCTTACAATTAGCTATTTTGTCATGACAACTGAATAGCAGTGAAACCAAAAGAGAACAAATAAAAAGTTCAAACCTTTTTGCTGAGGCGTGTTTCAGCTATCTTATGATTTGCAGGCAGAGATGGAGTCCTTGCCATTTATCTGAGATAATAAACGGTTTAAAATTAAAACAACTGCATAAAATGGTTCCGATGAATAGCATCTGAAAACTCTACAAAAAGTATTTGCGCTACAGCGTGACAAAACTCAACAGGAATTAGCATACTGTCATTTCTTATGTTCTGTACATGGCAGTTTGTAAAGTTCATCTGTTCATCTGTTCATCTCGTTCATCTTTAGACCTCATATAGGGCAAGATGAACAATAAGGTATTTTCTACTGAAATTTATAAGATGAACTTTACAACAGATGAACGAGATGAACAGATGAACAGATGAACTTTACAAACTGCCTCTGTACACTGGTGATTTGCGGACTAAGTAAAAACGAATGTCCGGAACAAGTAGAGGTTTTTATTCTGTTTAAGTTATTTAGAAGCAGTTGCTTTTCGTTTAGAAGTTTGGTGGTAAGATCTACAGCAAGTGGAATCGAAGGTGGTCGGACGTAGATCGGGCCACTCATACAGAATGGTCGGTGGAGCAGGCCGGTTCCATCGCGGCGGAGGCCGGCCGGATGTCAGCCTCTCCTTCTTTCCAGTTATCTCTTTTAACTTTAATCTCGTTCTGAATCATAGGACGAACCAGAACTTGATGCTGCCTGGAGGAGTGAAGTTCGACAAAAGCTGTTGGAGTTTCGCGCAAGTGACGGCACAGGTTGGGATTTGATGTCTCGTGTTTCTATTTTGAATGGAAGAGAGAAAGTATATGCAGAGATCTCATTTCCGCATGGGGAACGGCATGAGCGACGCTTTGTCCACACTCAAGCGGCGATGCTTGGACTCGTTAGCCGGAGTCAGGGGTTAGTAAATACATTGCTCTCCAATGGAATGAGAACTCTCTTTTAGACGCGGTATCTACCGTCATTGCATCATCAGCCGAAGGAAGCCTAAGAACCTTATTACTGCCGTTCATTCCAGTGATGCTGAGCCAATCAAATTGACTCCAAATCAGAAAGGTGGTGGCAAAAAACTCATGGTTTCATAAGCTTTATCTTTAAATTGATTTCAGCCTTAATCAGCTCGTACATAACAAACTATCCAATCTACGACGATGATATAGACGATCACCTACACGTCGCCAAAGAGGGTTTCTATTTCTTATTTTCATACCAAGCCAGCTGAATGAATAATTCAGGGATTAAATCCCACTGTTGACTGCTAGGAAAAACATTTTGTGGTAGGGGTCCTCGGGGCCCGGAATGCATGCTGAGGAGAGTTACATTAAAATCAGTACTGCACAAAATGATCCCTTTTCTCGCTATAGAAGCGAATTCATTAATAAGTTTCATTCGATTATAGGACGCATAAACACACAGAAGAAAGGAGCTCCCACTGGGTCACCTCCTCTGGTCAGTTTGTGATCTGAGTTCTTTAAAACCGCGTAGTTGACTAAGAAGAAGAATAGAATGTGGCAGGTGCCTCCATTCGTCAAGCCTTCTCCTGACATTGCAAGACTGCGTTCCGAATTGCCCGCTGCTGCCTTCAGGGACCAGCTTATTGAGGCCATCAATTCCCACAAAGTCGGTTATTTGCAAGAGCTTAAATTCGATTGAAAATCTGGAAATATATTGCAGGTTACACTAATCACCGGAGGAACTGGATGCGGCAAAACAACTCAGGTTCTTACTGAATGTCCATCACAGGCTTAAAAAAGAAGAACAGTAGGAACAGCTGTTCTAAGCTTCTTCACTGGTTGCTCTTAACTGTTATGATTAAAGAGAGCGGCCTTTGCAGGTGCCGCAGTTCCTTCTGGAGTGGGCTGCCTCTTCATCTCAGCCTCTTCGCGTAGTCTGCACTCAGCCCAGACGACTTCCTGCCATTGCAGTTGCAGAGAGGGTGGCGAGGGAGAGGAACGAGAGGCTTGGCTCCACTGTTGGCTACCATATCCGATTGGAACAGAGGCACGCACGTAATCTCATTGCTTTTTCTTAATAACAGTTTATTTAAATGAATACTATGTCAATTATTGTGTGAGCCTTGTGAATTATTGACATATTTCAGGGTGTCGTCGCAGACTGTGCTGACCTACTGCACTAGCGGAATTCTACTCAGGATGCTAACCCAGGATGAACTGGCTTCCGACTGCACTCACATTATTCTTGTCTCACTTTCTCTCTCTCTCTCTCTCTCTCTCTCTCTCTCTCCTCTCACTCTCTCTCCTCTCACTCTCACCCTACTCTCCCCGCTACCTTTTAGCTCTTTTTGAACATTAGAAATGTATATCTTATTTAGGATGAAATACACGAGAGAGAGCAGAACACTGACTATCTTCTAATCGCGCTGAAGCAAGCTCTCGCCAAGAGAGAGGATCTTAAAGTCAGAAGCTCTTCCTTAGCTTTCTTCTTCATTCCTTTTGTTCTTATTCCATGGTTATCTTCTTCAGGTCATTCTGATGTCTGCAACAATGGAAGGGAATCTGGAGATGTTCCTTCGTTACTTCGATAGGCACTCCATTCAGCATGTCGACAGTACGTCAATGCCATTCAATTTGATATCATTTCTTGCTTCCTTTCTTTCAGTTCCCTCTCGTCTGTACCACGTGGAGAAGTTCTATCTTTCTGATGTCATCGCCCTAGCTGGCTATGCCCCGCCCCCTTCTCCGTATGGGGGAGGCATTTTCTCATCCTTCCAAGACTTCAATCCCTCTTCTTCGTTAGTTTCGTCTACTATTAGTTCGTATCAGTGCTGAAAAACTGCCTGCCTCTGCACTTGCGCCGAGGGGTTAAAAGGTGAAAAATTACCAACCCGCGGGGCTATAAAATGAAAAACGAGGATCGGGGGGGGGGATGGTATATAGTGTTCCGGGCCTACGGCCTGAGGGTTACAACTCTGTCATGGGTCAGCTCTGGTTCGCATATTATGGATGTTGCTTATTTCATTAAGCAACTGTTAAATTAATCGGAAAATTAGTAGATTCCCGATGGTTGATTCGTGGGAAGCTGGAGGAAGTGGAGGAAACAGCCACGATCCCTTCGCTTCTGCTGGTCCGTGGGTCAATCCGCTAAATCAGGTCTCCTGTTTATCCTAATTTTGCTAAAAGATTCTTATAACGCTTTGCCATTCCTTGTTCTGCAGTCGAATGGCGCTCGGAATTCGGGTGTGCCAACAACCGGGAACGGTGGTGCAGGGAGTGCCGGAGGTGGAATGGTGCATTCCCAGTCTGTCTCAAACGTCAAGGGCGACCAGTTCATGAATCTTGCTCGTCAACTACGAAAGTTTGTCCTTAAATTAATTCCTTTGATGTCGTCATTGCTAAAAAAAAAATTCATATTATTCGCAGTAAAAAAACATTAGCGTGCTACTGGGTCTTACCCGCTTTAGCCTGCTATTTCTATTGCTATTTCTATTATACACTCTCCCCCAGACGATTTTTCCTTTGAAGATGAATACTATTTGCTTGTGGATGTTGCAGTGCCCGCCAGGCTCCGCCTGCCCAGCCGCCCCCTCACTCGTCCACTTCCTTCCATCGCGCATCTTCTTCTCATTCTCTAGAGCGGCCTGTACAACAACCAGAGCACGATCCTGCTCATTCTTACTATCCAGAAGGTGAACATATCATCTGTTATTTCACTACTCTTCTAATGTAAGCTAGCAATTGATGTCCTCTAAACGATCTAATTTTGAATTGCATATTATAATCGGAAATAGCGTAATTGGTAGGCTTCCAGGTGGACAGCCATGGGTGACAGAAATAGGTCTCCCGCCAGGAGGAGCGGATGTTGTAGACTTGCCTTGTAACGAAGAGGACGACAATGCTCTCATGAGAATGCATGGTTAGTAGTGCAGAGTGGAAGGAAAGATGCAAAAAAGGCTGATGCAGATATGACTGCGTACCAAGTGCCTCCGCCTTCCCAACCCGCCACGGCTGACTTCTCCGCTCCCTTCGCATCCCAGCCGGTTAGTTCTTTTTTCTTCTCCTCAGAGAATCTCTTTCATTTCAGTTTGGTTCGCGAGTTCCCTTTCAGCCTGGCCAGGCACAGCAGGTTCCTCCTTACTTTTGTTGTAACTGTTTCGAAGTGGAATGAAAGATTGTTGTTGCAGCCTTCATTCTTCGTTCCGGAATACGGAATGTCATCTCTGCAGCCCTCCTCGTCGTCCTCTTCCCATATCCAGCCGCCGAGTCCTGCTCAAACTCCTGCTTTCAATCACAACTCTTTCATTCATCGCTCAACTTCCTTCGGTGGCGGTTCTTTCTCTTCTGATGCGGATGTATTTGGAGTTAGTCTTCTTTACAGTGTTAGGATTTCCCGGAATTCACTACATATTGTCGCTCTAAAATCACAATTTTTTGGAACTTTAGGAAATGTTGCCGAAGAAATTGTTTTATTTTATTAGTTTATTATTTTTGTGAAGCGGTTTTCTTCGAGTTCATGGGATTGTATAGGAGTTGTAGACTTGATGTCCTTTTTCAGAGAAGGGTGCGCGAGCAAGATCTGATGCAGGAGCGAGTCAGGTTTCTCCTTTCATTCTATATCTTCATCATTCTTCGCTTCATTTTCTATGGCCGTGTTGCAGAAATGGTCTTAGGACTCTTCTTCCGCTTCGCCCTCCCACATTCAACGAAGTTGCCATTCAACAGCTACGAGATGCGCAACTTGATCATGATCGCGTCGTTAACGTGAGTTTCCTGCAGATTTCTTCCTTCTTTCTTGAACACTTGATGTCGTATTTCCTTCTTTTCAAGTGTTATTTGAACTGCGGAGGCCGGCAGTGGGAGGATTCCGTGGATGTTGATTTGGTCTTCAACACGATCGCCTATCTCATGGACAGCTCCATTATCGGTTAGCTCATATTCAGCTGGCTATAGTTTGGTCGGGTAATGCTTGTTGTTTAGGTTCCATTCTCGTATTTCTTCCTGGCTACGAAGATATTCAGGCGGTTGCTGAGAAGGTAAAAACCCAGGGTAAAAAAGGAATGTCCTAAACGGAGTACCAACCTTGTTTCTGGACCTTAATCAGGCACTAACCCATACAGTTTTAAATCAAAAATTAGTTTCTACATTTCCCATACCTTCGTATCGGCGCCCAAAAGACCCCTGCCTACCCACTTTTGGGGACCCTTCGACTATCCTGTATTGACCTTGTCTATTGTGAGAAGGGTCCTGAACTTGTTTGTGTTGAGGTGGGTCAGGCTCGTTGGAATCGTCTGAAACCACAGCTCTGCATGCTCCATTCTCAACTCAACACCAGTGACCAGCAGAGAGTCTTTGCTCCAACTCCTCCTGGACTCCGCAAAGTTGTCAGTCCTACTCAGAGCTGACCAAGGGCCGTGCTTGCGCCGTTTTGAACGTTCAGAACCTTGTTCAACCCCCTCCCACCGAGATTGCTCAGAGAAAATGTTTTTGCTTCAGAAGAGGCATTTTCCCAAAAAAAAGAAGCGATTGACTACCCTCTATATCTCTGTATTTGCAGTCATCAGACATCACACACTTTGATATTCCAGATTCTATCGACTAATATCGCTGAGGCTTCTCTCACAATTGATGATGTTGTCTTTGTCATCGACTGCGGAAAGGCACGTTGATATCTTGTTTTCTTTTTTCCTTGCCCTAATTTTATTAGCTTTTGTTGTCAGGCGAAGGAGAAGACTTACGAGCACAGTTCTCGGATCTCTCAGCTCAAAGTTGTCTGGGTGGCCAAGAGCAATGCTGAGCAGCGCAGCGGTCGGTCGTCCTCTTTTTTTTTATCTACCGCTGTTTTCAAGCTAATGTTTTAACTGTATAAATGTAGAGTAAATTTTCTTTTAACTTGTTATTTCATTCCATGAATAAAGTGTGTTCAGGCCGCGCCGGTCGCTGCCGTCCTGGCTTTTGCTTCCGTCTGTACTCACGAACGGACTATGAACGCATGCTCACCACACAAGTAGCAGAGATGCGTCGTTCTGCCATTCACGTCAGTTCTCTCTCTCTCTTTCGCTCTATCGATGTCTCTCTTTCTCCGTCTCTCTACATTTTGTACCTCAACTGTTCCATATTCAGGAAGTGTGCCTACACGCGAAGATGTTCGCTCCTGAGAAGATGTCAGTGAAGGAATTCCTTGAGATGGCCCCAGAGCCCCCTCTCAGCGAAGCAGTCGACAGCAGTCTGAATTTCCTTGAGGTTTCCGCCATTCTCTTTGGTTTCGTAATAGTTTAGCTTGTATCCACTACGGTACTCTTTTGTCTTGAGCAACTGGGTGCGCTGTACTCGGATGAGCCTCGGAATGCGAATGAAAACGACTTCCTCTCTTACCCTCCACCGAAGAAGAAGGAGCCAGAACTCACCGAACTCGGCCGACTCATTGCTCTCCTTCCACTCGAACCACAACTCGCCCGTCTTCTTCTCTTCGGATTCGCTTTTCGCTGCTTCAACCCGGTTTCTGAATTTAATTCTCACCCTGGACCCTTCCAAGACTGCCACTAATGGTTGCGGTGAACAGGTGGTGACTCTCGTGGCACTTCTCTCTCATCGAGATCCATTCACTCTGGCCGTCGGAGAAGAGAAGACCAATGCTCTCTCTGCCAGAGACTCCTTCGCCATGAGAGACTTCTCTGATCATCTCATGCTTCTCAGGGCATTCAACGCATACTGCAAGGAACAACTAACTTCCAGGTCACTGAGAAGGAAGGAGAGAAAAGAAAAGGAGAGAAAAGAAAAGGAGAGAAAGACATGCGGAGTGCCATTCGTGAATGTTTAGACAAATTTCTTTCTGTCGAACAAACTTCCTCTCCTATAACACGATGAAGATGGTGGATGGAATTCGGTAAGCAGTCTTTTATGATCCGGTAGTTGATTCCGTACTGATTTGTCGTTGTGAAGGAAGCAGCTGCTAACAGAGCTGCGTCGCCTCCATTTCATCTCCGATGTCGACGGATCTCTCTACGATCCCATTCTCAACGAATTCTCTTGCAAGTCAGTCTAACTGCGTTTATTCTAAAATGCTGCTGCTCGTAAACCTGATGTTAATTAACGTCAAGGCTTATGGTGTCGTAAAGTAACATCTTCCAGATGGCCGATGGTCCAAGCCGCTATTGTTGCCGGCTGTCATCCCTGCATTGGATTCGTCAAATCTGGCTCGAAGCTTCGAAAGATTCGCACCTGGTCCTCTTTCTCTCCCAATATATCTCTCTGACTCACTCTTTCTCTCTTTGTCTTTCTACATCCTTTGTTTGAGGACTGAGGGCACAGCACAGCTTCATCCCTCTACCTCACTCCGTCGCCAGTTGCTTCCACCGGAGAGGTTAGGAGTGGTTCAGCTTTGTTTTCATGATGTTCCCATTGTATATCTTATGCAGGCGTTCTGCTGCAATGCGTCGCCAGTTTGATGGAGAGATCGATGATCCGAGCATCGAATTCCTCGTCTTCCAAGAGCACGTCCGAATTGATGAAGGGCTTACGGTAACTTCCTGGAGACGCTTTCATTGCGTAATCGCATGTCTTTCTTTGAGCTGCGAACGGTGAGTGCAGTGCCCCCAGCTACAGTAATCCTCTTTGCTGGGCCGATACGGCTACCTAAGGATACAATGAATGCATTCAGCATTGGTTTGGCTTCCTTTCCTAGAACTCTTCTTTCTGATTCTCTTGCTCTCCGTTTTCTTTTCTCATTAATATTACTTCTTCCTCAGCTGGAGATGAGAAGGCTCTGGACGAAGATCCCCCAGAAGAGGAATCCTTCTTCACCCCCCGAGGGGACATTCTCGAGTTGGAGAGCTGGTTTTGCGTGCGCGGAAACTTCGCTGTTAGATTCTTTATTCTCTCTTTTAATCCCCTCTCCCCGTTTCTTTCAGTCTTCTAGCGATCTCATTTTATTGATCAGGATTTGACTCGGCTTCTTCAACTCCGTTTTAAACTGATGGAATACTTCCTCGCTGTGATTCTAGATCCTCACAAGATTAATGAACCTCAACACAGGGTTCGTCATTTGGTTTTTAGTATGTGACGCGTAAATGTGTGTTTCACATAGTGCAGATCCGTTTCTATAATGGTTTTGTGCAGGTGTTATTCGCTTTCAGGAGTTGTTGGTTGTGTTGTCGGAGGTGCTGGAAGCAGAGCATAAGAAGCAGGGGTACCTTCCAGTCAAGGATGTGTTCCCTCGTCGATACAACGAGAACGAGTTAAGAGGAGATTACATCTTCCGCATCCCGGGTGCGCAGCCGTCGAGTTCTGCTGCGAAGGCCGTCTTCCAGTCGGCACCGGAGGTCATTGTCCTTCCTTTTTCAAGTAGCAACTCATGTTGGAAGAGGCTTGCAGGCTGAAAAGTCAGAGAAAGTGGAGCGTCCGGAAGAGAAGGAAGCAGGCCGGGCCAAGCCGGAATCGAACGATGTTCGTCTGTCGACATTCTCTGGAAGGGGATTCTCGTCCCAACCTGCCACGAAGCAATATCCTGATCCTTATCGCTCAGAGAAGTTTCTTCAGGAGAAGGAAGAGGAAAAGATACGCAATCACGACAATCATCACCATCGTGATTCGGTTATTTTTGGTTTATTCACTAATTTAATATGATTTATTCTACGGATGAAATATATCTGATCATGATCTTAAATATAGTTTATTATTACTGTTATGTATAGATATATATATATATATTTTCAAATTATTGCTGCTTTGTGTTTTCAGACAAGACATGTTCCCGATCATTTTCGACGTGAATCAGAGATGGAAAGGCAGCGGAAGAAGGAGGAGAGAAATGGAAATGGTGAAATGACGAAGAACTCGCACCATCTCTTTGGCAGCAACTACGGACTTGTGTGTCATTTCTTTGCTCATCACACTTTTCCGTTGAGGGTACAGATATAGGAGTTAATGATATGACCTTGTATTGACTACAACGATATGGATTCAGGGAAACCCAAGGCCTACTGGATCTCAAGGATTCGGCTTCGGAGAGAGAAAGGAGAAGAGGGAGAAGGTGGGAGACCGCTTCTATCGGGCAGGCAATCGGAAAGAGAGGGAAGACAGGAAGCAGAGAGAACGCGAGAAGGAGAGGGAGCCAGAGAAAGAGACTGCCAGACAAGGCGGATTCGGCCGAGTTAACAGGAGACTTAGAGACGACGAGGATGAACAGGTTCTTCCGCTTTTACGTCTCTCATTTTAGTAGTTCAAAACGTGAATTATGAAACAGGCAATATTATCTTCTGATGTCTCACCCATATATTATTTTAGTACTACAATTTAGCGCTATTGTGAGATTAAATTTTTTGAGCAAGAAATTCAAGGTACCGGAGGATCCGATTACAAGGAATGGAGGAGGGAGTGGAGGGTTCGGAAGGGGTCGGCCCATCTCTCATCGATACTCTTCGCGACACCAAAACAATCATCGAGGCAGCTTAAATCCTTTATTTGACCGATTCATGATTTGAAGTTTCGAAAGAATGTTACCATCGTATCTTAAATTAATTATAGAGAAATTATATAACGATTTTTTAGTTGAGCGCCAAGAGAACGATGAAGCGAAGAAGACTGCGGCTGAAGAAGAGGAAGATTGGGGGGCGGTTCGTCTTTTCATCTTCGCTGACCTTTTTGAATAACGAAATAAATTGCAGACGGCAACTTTTCCCTCTTTCGTGAACAAAGAGGTCATAAAGAATTCGAACCTCAAGAACAACAAACCGTTTCGTACCTTCGTGAGAGGTAAGTGGTCTGTTTCTTCTTACTTTCTTGAACTTCTCTGGTCATAGGAGGAGGGCGGAGAGGTTTCGGGCCGAAGGTATTCGGCACTCTGCGAAGTGACCGGCTGTCTAAGGACGAAGGTTAAATATTCTACTCAAACCACTGGGCGGGCGCTTTGGTATTTTACCTCGAATTTGCCGTATTTGCAGTTTTAACTTTGGGAAAAAAGAACCGGTTAGATTATCCACATATCTCGCTGTTTCGTTTTTAAGCTGTTTATTTTCTTGCTGGTGATTTGTTTTATTTAAAAAAAATTCTTTTGAAAAAAAAATCGGTCAGTGAGTTGCTGCGGGAGGGAAACGTTGTTATTTCATCTTTAGTTATAAAAAAGTGCACCATTAATATAATCGTAATTTCAATTTCAGGCAAGCTCAAATTTGATATTTGGAAGCTATATTACGACCTGTTAATATTTTTGATGTCAAACTTTGGACTGGTCCAAACTGATCAGTCAAAGGTGGATATCGAAAAGATGGAACAAATGAGTAGTTTGAGGTGAAGTTAGCGGGAAGTCGCGTGAGGCTGCGGACAACGGCAGCGATTGGTCGAATTGAGCTGACTTATTATGTTGTCCTCGTCTACCACTCATTCTTTCTCCATCCATCTCAAGATGTCTGCCTTCTTCGTTCACTCTTGCTGTTTCTCACTCTCAGCATCGCACTTTCTTCTGGGGATGTATTATACCGCCATGATTTTCCTGTTACATTGGCCCGATATTTATAATTGTTATTATAAGCATCAGACTAATATTATATTTATTGTGTTTGATATGTAATTTTGAAGAATGATTGGGTTTTGTGATGGGCTGGCGTTAGTCATTTGTGATTGTCTGAATAAGTTGGGAGCGGATTGTCACTTCTCGGTCTGCTCCCCAGGCAAGACTTGGCCGCCTGCTTTTCTTTCTCTTCCTGTAGTGTCACTGTCATCCACTCGTTCTTCTACTTTCCTCTCTCAGTTCTACCTGTTTCCACGTGCTACTTCTTGTGCACGTGAATTACTCATTATTTCTTCATTCATGTTTGATATCCAGTAATCCTGAACCGATTTATTTGTTTCTTTTGAATCATCCTGTATGTATGTATGTATGTCGCAGTGATATAGATTGGCCAATGAAACAAGAGAGATAGGCAAGATACGATGAAAAACTTATCACGCAACATATGAAAAAGAAGAGGAAGGAAGAAACAAACTAGAGAAATAGAATCCTATTCGAAAATTTAATCTGTTATTGAATTCGGGCATATTATTACAAAAGAAAGAAGTCATTCTAGGAAGGTTAAATTTTTCCATATAGTAAAGATCCAATTTCCCTATAATAGTTCTTTTAAAGTAAGTGGCTATTAACTTGTGATTAGTTGTTACACCTGGAAGTGATTTTTTCCTCCAGTTGAAGCGATTAAGACGTTTTTTTTTGCAATTTTTTGGTTCTTGCTATCTCTCTCTCTCTCCCACTCGCTCTCTCGCTCTGTCTATTTCTCAATTTTCTTTCTCCATTTTTATCTCACCGACTGTACCGTGTTTCACGTTCTTGCTTTTACATCGCGTTGTGCATATTCTATGAATTAAAGAGGAACAATTTGCGGCTCCGTCCTTAACATCCTTTTTTCCTTTAAAATTCTGGAGCGCGGCTGTAGTCTATTTGATTTCTTGTTTCCCGTCCTGGCTCATAATCTCAGTCACTCAAACCTTTTCCAGTGCACTGTCAATGTTGATATTTCGTTTTTTTTTTCTAATTGACGAAAAAGTAAAGAAGTAAGAGTTGGAACTATGGTCAAGTAATGCAGAAGAAAAAGGAGACAATGGTGCGGGAAGCAAGAGCGAGAGAGAGAGAGAGAGCAAGAAAAAAAAGAGTGCGAGGGAGAGCGATAGAATAGAAGAGAACCACTGCAACACGGATGAAATTTAAGCCCTGGTCAGGGCAGTCGGCAATGAAAATTCTTTTCCTTCACCAGGCGGCTTTTCAGGAAGAATCCCGAAATGTAGAAAGAAGACTATATCTTGAGAAGTTACGCATGTTGACGAGAAGTGGAGTGAGAAGAAGTAGACAACTCAGCTCATGATGAGGAGACGAGATAATAGGGGATCCCTCCAAGGGGAGAAGGACCCTCCGGAAGAAGGGGAGAAGGCAGATAAAAGGCAAGACGAGAAGAGATCGTCGCGTGTCGTCGCCCCATGTACGAGAAGGAAGGAAACTACACTCCTTCTCTGCCCTCATCCTTTCTCTCTGCACTCTCTCTCTCTGTCTGCACTCTCTCTCTCTGCTATTTTCTCTCTCTTTGCTTTCAATTCCTCCCGCAAGCTTGCCAGATTTGATAGCATAACGACCGCACGCCTTTCGAATTCGATCTCTTGATGGCATGAAGAATGCGCGGAACACAGAGAGTGAGACATCTTTAACTGCTCTCAAGCAATGTTGTTACGAGCAGCTCCGCGACTGTTGGAGGCAGTTTGGGGAGAGCGGGAGGATGAGGATACGAAAACAGCGGAAGACGACCGAAAGGGTGGAGTGTCCAGCGAGTGACCACGAACAAGAGAAGAGAAAGAGGAGGGAGAGAGAGAGAGAGAGAGAGAGAGGATAGAGAGAGAGAGGAGAAAGAGAGAAAGAGAGAGGATTCGTGTCGTTGGCAGTTTCTGGGCGACCTCAGAAGGGATTTCTCCGCCCCGGTTTGCCATCTTCTCTGCCTGGCAATGGCAGAGCGGACGCCTCCCCGTCTGCTTCTCTTCCTTCTTTCACTTCTGCAAATTGTCTCTGCAAAAATCTTTTGTCTTGTCGAGCGGCCAGGTAAATCTTTAAATACTTGCTTAGCTACGGCTATTCTTTCGTGAGAATTCGTGCTTTGCACTGATAGGAGTAAGAAGTGTCTTGAGTGTCATTCCTTCGCAGGCTACGGAATCGTCTCTGAGGAGTGTCCCCGTTCATCAGTCGGCTGCCGTATCAAATGGTCTCCATCTGGCCTTCACTGGTCTCCTGTTTCCCGTCTCTACGACCGTAATCACATGGTGTGCGTTCTGCCGATGGAATACACAACTGACCACGGTATTCTTTTGCTTGTCCTTCTTCTTCTTTCCATCTCCGATGCCAATTCAGTCTTTTTCTCTTTTTCGGCTGTGTCAAGAAGAGCTACGGACTGCGTTGTTGGTGCAAAAGCTCGGTCTGCAACGACGAAGAGAACAGCATGCGCATTGTCAACCAATTCAGACGACAGGAAGAGGATGCTGAGGAAGACGATATCGGGGAGAGAGGTGAGAAGAAAGAGGAGAGAGAGAGAGAGGGATAGATAGAGGAAAAAGAGAGAGATAAATAGAGAGAAAAGAGAGAGAGAGAGAG
Organism: Allodiplogaster sudhausi; assembly: GCA_945643635.1. NCBI lineage: Eukaryota > Metazoa > Nematoda > Chromadorea > Rhabditida > Diplogasteridae > Allodiplogaster > Allodiplogaster sudhausi. Next base: position 1,249,444 of record CALZFC010000056.1, read on the forward strand.
AGAGAGAGAGAGAGAGAGAGAGAGTGAGAGAGAGAATGACATCTCCTCTCTCTTTGTAGAGATAGAAGAGAGAAAAGAGACGATGATTGCCATTCCCTATACGCCATCTCCTCCTACAACGACCACCTCGACAACAGCATCTTCGTCCACTAGCTACTTTTCCCCCTCCCTTCCTCCTCTTTCTTCTCTTAGACCAACTCGTCGAATCGGAATGACTCCAGCTCCCTCCACTCGCGACTGGAGACAACTCCTTGAAGATGAATACGAAGAGAGTGAAGAGGATGAAGATATCTCAGAGGTGGCAGACGGCATCCATGATCGTGGCACTCGACGCACTGAGGATGACACCGGATTGTGGGAGAATCTCTCGGGTGGAATCTTCCACTTGCCCGCAGTGGTTTTTACTCTTTCACTTCTCCCAAACCTGCTCGATTGGAGTTAGCACGAGAACCTCTCCGAAATATCCGATACGTTTCTTCTAACCTTTTCTCTCTCTCTCGTCACGGAATTTCATAGTATTTCTTTGTCTCCGTTATCCATTTCTCCATATTTACAGCTCCGGCAGATGCCCATCGATGGGTACGCTAATTGTTTTACTGTTTAAATCGTAGCATACGTTCTGATTCCTTGGTTGTCAGGCATACGTTTTCTTAATCTTAGAACTTACTTTGAGCGGAGTATTCGTAGCTTAAATTGCTAGCGAATTTGGCATGATTTATTCTCTTTGTAGTTCTGTAAACTGCACATCTGCTTAAATTTACGCGAAATTAGCATATGAATGCCTTATTTTTATATTCATGGTGTACTATTTTTGATTAATAAAAATTTCATTAAAGAATCTACCGATAAAGCCGCAGCGGAGTTTTTCTTCCCCTAACTTTAGCAATTAGTCTCAACAAAGGAACCTTGCACATTCACAATTTGGGATATACGTATGTATGTGTATATGTATGTATGTACATGCATCTACATTGGGCTCAACACCAAGCGTGTCTCTGCTATGGCATAGCATTCCCTCCATGTGAATACGTAGAACTTCCTAGTCAGTTCTGCCTCCATTCCGAGGGCAAAAACTTACTCATTCTTTATTTATTCTTAAAATAAACAACAGGAATGGGTTAGAATGGCAAGATAACAAAGAGGGAAGATCGGGAGTGAAAATGGTACTAAGAGGAGAAGGAAAATAGAAGTAAAATGGAAGAAAAAAAAATGTAAACAGGAAGAATGAAAGAGGAGAGGACGAGATAATGCAAATAGCAAGATCATATGAGAAGAAAGAGAAGATAAAGAAATAAGGTAGGGTGAAAACTTTCAGAGATGTGTTGGGATGCAAAATAAAGGAATTAACGAAAATTCATTCATAAGAGAACAGAGAATTGTACACGGACACTTCAGACACACTGTAGCTTGCCTGCCTGGAGCCATTCCCGTAGTTTGTACTTCTGAATCCGTGTGTTCGTCCGCGGGAAATCTTCGAGAAAGCAGAACTTATCCGGAATCGGCAGCTGAAATCGTGTACAAATATGTTTTTTTTAATCATTTAAAAAAGGTTTTAGTTATGTTGCTTGCTAAGCAGCATAAGGAATGTAGAACACAAGAGGTGTTGAATACAGAAGTGAAGTTTGACCAGGAGGGCACTTTATATAGGGCTGGAGGATGGAGTACTTTCGGACGGGCAAGGGCATAGTGCAGCTATTGCAGCTACATATACATACTATATCCATAGACACGACAGTTTTATTAAAAATATGAAATTTGTTAGTTTCTTGTTAAATGAATTTTGAATGCTTTGAAAAAGACTGACGGAAGTATTTCGGCAGTGAAGAACGAGCTCGCCCTTGAGGTAGTCCGGGTCTTCCTTGGCCCTCCTCACCACACAAACTGCCACGACTGGCTCACCTTTCCCAGCACAGATCACCTAGAGGATTATCGAAAGTCGCAATAAGAGCAAGTTTTTTCTTCTCATTTTCATACTTAGTAGAATCATGAAGCAAATGAACCTGAACTCCCTTGAGATGAGGAGAGAGTGCGAGAACTTTCTCGACTGCACGGTGGTTGAAGATGTGGCCAGACTTGTCATAGATCAGGTCTGAGATGTGAGAGACTATGCAGAAGTTCCCAGCCGCGTCCAACTCTGCCACGTCCCTGAGTACCACAAAAGTTTTAGAAAAAGGGTTATGTCTTTTTTTAAAATAGACCATCAGGTATTAGTACTCTGTAAATGAAAACAGGCTAACTGACAGGAATGTTGACACAAGAAGGCTAACTGGCAGGATTTGCCGGCAAGAAGGCTAACTGACAAGAGTGAACACGCCGAAAAAGGTTGCAAAAATTGGAAAGGCCAATTGGCAGGAATTTCTGCCTATCAACAGGAGTTGGAAGGCTAACTGACAAGAATTTCGAAAATGTTTAATTCTGAAATTGCACCTAGAGAACAAGTTTAGACAAGTTTAGTGGTTGTTGTGATTAATTTTTTGATAGAGTGGTTTCTTCACGTTCTGGTTCTCCTGCAATTGCCATTTTCGCATAATTATTTGCTTATTAAGTGCTAGATGCAAATTGCGAGCAAGCACGCCGGTTCGTTTCGAGCGGCGCTACGCCTTGCTGCTAATCAGCACCTCGATGACCTCTTTGCACCCCATCTCGTTGCCATCCGGCTCAGGTGCGTACTTTAATTTAGCGGGAGAAGTTCAATGAAGGAATTCTTCATCTGTCGCTCGCAGTGCACAGCGACTCTTTCCCGTTTCGGACTACAAATAAGTCAGTTGAAAAAGTTACTACATTGAAATGAATCTTGTGTTTGTTCCCGACTTTCTTTATTTCTTGGTCTTAGTGTCTAGCCTTGTTTTGACGCCTCCTTTTCGTTCACATCACGCGTAGCTTTCAGCGCGAAGAACCCCGCCAGGCTGTCAACACCAGGTTCAAGAACATCATCATGAACTTCAAGCACCTCATCGGCCGAAGGAATTACCCAGGTTAGGGGAGAGATTGTAGGATTTTTCTAATTGTAGGATCGTGACAAGTGGACGGCGTTGTTCCCGAGCCGAATGGAGAATCGCGAAAGGTATACTTTAGTGGGATTGGCCGTGCCGGATGGATAAGTAGGCCGCGTCCACTACGAGAGCTTCCCTCCATCACCAATCCGACTACGGACTGTTAGTTTAACTGGCCAAATCTTTGTAGCATTCTAGTTTTTCTCTATTCCAGAGAACGGGTATATTGTAGTTATTTCGTGTTTGTAGCGTGGCGCCCTGAGCCTTCCCCGTCTGGTCGTCCCCCTCCGCAATGCCAGTGCCCGCCAGTCCTCGGGCGGCTTCTACGGCTCGAACAACTTTGACGGCTTCCGCGAGAGTATGAACCACCAGCTGAAGTCGGCTGACCAAACTAAGGAAACCTGGAAGAAGATCTTCTTCGTGTGCTCCATCCCCTGCCTCGCCCTCACGATGTATGCCGCCTTTGCGCGCAATATTAACTTGCTTGGTAGTGATTGCTTTGAGAATGATCGTCAATCTTTTGAAAAAATAACTCATATTAAGTCAAATGCTCGTTTAATCGTTTTCCCGTTCGTTCTATGTCATTTCTAAGGCTGACTTTCTGTGTATACTCTTATTTTGAACCGTCCTGTAGTCTTATATTCACTCTTAGACTATGAATCTTCTTACAAATAAGTCTTAAGCTGTAATTGAAAAGTCAGAAAATGAAGTGTGTTTCATTGTTGTGCTCAATGCAAAGTGAAGTTTACAAATTATAGTGCGGATGGATGAGAAGGTGCGTGGTTGAATTTGCAAATAGTACCTAGTGCACCTAACGAAACAATCCTGCCAGTTAGCCTTCCTGCGCTCTTTTGGAAGGCTGATCGACAGTCATGCTGACAGGCCTTCCACAAACCTGTCAGTTAGCCTGTTTTGATTTACAGAGTATAGTTAATTAGAAGAAATAAATAAGAAGACGAACCCAGTTCGAATCCATTCATTACTTTGGGTGAAGTCCGGAGCATAGCCAAGGAAAGTGGACAACTGAAAGGGAGAAATGAGAAGTTCTCCAAGTTGAGTAGAGCCCTCGATCGATGATAATCGCGCTGAGTACCTAAGAACTTCCTCCTTCTTTCTGAGACTCCCAAGTACTATGTAATCAGTTGTTGTGCACGAAAGGATTGAAAGACACTAAAGAGATCGAAAGAGATTGAAGACAAACCCTGCGATGGGCTTGCCGACATTCCTTGTTAGATTGCACGTTTGATCTCCCATTATCGGCACAGAGCCCGTCTCAGTCAGCAGATAGCCCACCTCAAGAAGAAGAAGATTATATTGGAGGAGGAAAGAAGAACAGGCTCACGGCTATGATCTGCACTCGATTCGCATGCTTCTGAATCGAGAGCTGTAGCTCATTCGGCACTCGCTCTCCGATCAGCAGAACCTACAAGAGAAGAGTGGACATGGAAGTAGAGAGAGAGAAAGAGAGAGAGAGAGAGAGAGAGAGAGAGAGAGAGAGAGAGGGAGAGAGAGGGAGGGAGAGAGAGAAAGGGAAAGGGAGAGAGAGGGAGGAGAGAGAGAGGAGAGAGAGAGAGAGAGGGAGAGAGAAAAGGGGGCGAGAGAGCGGTGCCTTCAGAGGGAGAGGGAGGGCGAGAGAGAAAGGGAAAGAGAGAGGGAGAGGGAGAGAGAGGGGAGAGAGAGTTAAGAGGGAGGAGAGAGAGAGAGAGAGAGAGAGAGAGAGAGAGAGAGAGAGAGAAAAGGGAGGGAGAGAGAAAAGGGGGCGAGAGAGCTGTGCCTTCAGAGGGAGATAGAGGGCGAGAGAGAAAGGGAAAGAGAGAGGGAGAGAGAGGAAAGAGGGAGAGAGAGAGCTGTGCCTTCCGGACAGAAGCGGGAGAGGGAGGACGAGAGGAAGGAAAGAGGGAGGGAGAGAGAGACAGAGAGAGAGACAGAGAGAGAGACAGAGAGAGAGAGTGAGAGAGGGAGGGAGAGAGGGAGGGAGAGAGAGAAGGGGGCGAGAGAGCTGTGCTTTCAGAGGGAGAGGGAGGGAGGAAGGGAAAGAGAGAGGGAAGAGGGAGAGAGAGAGCTGTGCCTTCAGGACAGGAGCGGGAGAGGGAGGACGAGAGGGGAAGAAAAGAGGGAGAGAGAGACAGAGAGAGAGAAAAGAGAGAGAGGGAGATAGAGAGAGAGAGAGAGGGAGGGAGGGAAAGAGAGGGAGGGAGGGAGAGAGAGAAGGGTGCGAGAGAGCTGTGCCTTCAGGAGAGAAGCGAGACGTGCGCGGTGCATTTGACAAGTTTTAAGAAGAAGACGTAGAGCTGCGCCATTCGAGAGAAGAACTGAGCAACTCTGGACAGAAATACACGAGAAGAGCGACGATGGCACTGGCTGGGCATCCGGGAAGACTATCTGAAGAGAGAGAGAGAGAGAGAGAGAGAGAGAAAGAGAGAGAGAAAGAGAGAGAGAAAGTGAGAGAGCGAGGGTAGGAAAGAGGGGTACAGTAAGATAGAGTGAAGAGAGAAATGAACGAGAGCATGACAAGCGAAAGCGAGAAAGAGAGCGAGAGAGAGAGAGAGAGAGAGAGAGAGAGCATGAGAAGCGAGAGTGAGAAAGAATGAAAGAAAGAAAAACATGAGACGCAAGGGTGATAAAGAGAGTGAACGAGACAATGGGAGAGAGCGAGACAGATAGATCGACGGAGAGAAGAGAGAAGTAGAGAACTTGAGAAGCGAAAGAGAGATAGAGAGAGAGAGAGAGAGAGAGAGCATGAGAAGCGAGAGTGAGAAATAATGAAAGAAAGAAAGATCATGAGACGCGAGGGTGATAAAGAGAGTGGACGAGACAGTGGGAGAGAGGGAGACAGATAGATCGACGGAGAGAAGAGAGAAAAAGGTAGAGAACATGAGAAGCGAGAGAGAGAGAGCATGAGAAGCGAGAGTGAGAACGAATGAAAGAAAGAAAAACATGAGAAGCAAGGGTGATAAAGAGAGTGGACGAGACAATGGGAGACAGGGAGACAGATAGATCGACGGAGAGAAGAGAGAAGTAGAGAACTTGAGAAGCGAAAGAGAGAGATAGAGAGAGAGAGAGAGCATGAGAAGCGAGAGTGAGAAAGAATGAAAGAAAGAAAGAGCATGAGACGCAAGGGTGATAAAGAGAGTGGACGAGACAGTGGGAGAGAGGGAGACAGATAGATCGACGGAGAGAAGAAGGAAAAAGTAGAGAACATGAGAAGCGAGAGAGAGAGAGAGAGAGAGAGAGCATGAGAAGCGCGAATGAGAGAGAAAGCGGAATAGCGAGCTGGAAGAAATATTTATTCAATTATAACATTATTGAAATGTACACAAAAAGATCATTTAGTACGGAAATATACTTTGCTGTGAAAGAAACATCAAGCGAATTTTTGACTTGCAAATGAGCAAAATGGAATGAGACCTGGCAGTGAGTGAGGAAGGGAGAAAGACAGAGAAGGGATAGAAGAGGGCCACGGAAGAGTGGAAGGGCAACCGCAACTCGATCCTCAATAAGCTTATATTCTACTCTCTTTCTTAAAAAAAAAGAAGTTTATTATGCAATTAAATACATACATATGTAATAGCGTTTTCCCCCTTCATAGAAATAATGGCTTGGAAATATTGAAATGCATAACTGACCGATTGTTGAATTCCAAAGGCATGATTGACAGCGCGGGCCCCTCCAAGCAATTGGAAGTGTGAGAGGCCGACCAGACGAGGCTCTCCTGTGCTTCCCTGCATTGGTTCTCTCTTTCACTCTCTTCTTCTTTGCTCTCTCACGATCCCTCTGTCTCTGTCTCTGTCTCTCTCTCTCTCCTCTGTGTTAATTCCTCTTCTCTGCACAAACCATGGTGAGCTGGAGTGCAGCCATATCATTCTGATTCCACTTCTCAAAGGCGGGAAGCCTGGAAACCTTCTCGGCGGAAGTCCTACCGGCGACATCCGAGAGGGTGTACGTTCCCCTGCAAGCCGCTCTCTTCTCTGCTTCTCTCTCTTCTCTGCATCTCTCTCTCTCTTCTCTGCTTTTCTCTGCTTCTCTCTCTCTCTTCTCTGCTTCTCTGCTTCTCTCTCTTTTCTCTGCTTCTCTGCTTCTCTCTAATCAAAGGGATTACGTCCCCCTACAAATCTCTCGCTTCTTTGCTTCTCTGCTTCTCTCTAAGTACGCATGTCGATGTTCCTCTTCAGCAAGAATGATGTGAGTGAGAGAGGGGAAGGCGGCTGCCTTGAGCTTTCCCCTGGGGCACTCCAAGAGTTCCGGTGCAGCTTCCCGTAGAAGAGTGAACAAGTGGTCTGCGCGAACTTGTGATTTGAAACAGATCAACGCCTTGAATTCGCCCTGAACATTCTTTCCCTTCCTAATCCTTCGTGAATTTTCTTAAACTGAACAAAACAGAAATTCTTTCAGATTAATCATCGATAAAAAAAACAATTTAATCAGTCTGCGATATAAATATTGACTAACGACGAAATGCATGGCTATTTTATTTCGACAATTAATCAATCTGTGAATGTTTTGTTTTTAAGCAGAGAAGTTAAAAGAACGACGAGAGAACGGACGAGGCTGAGAAGTCGTTTGAGTTGTTCGGAATTGGTGAAGTTTGGATTGGCCAGACAGAAGATGAGACCAGCCCGAGCAGCGGAGAGAAGAGAAAGGAAGACGAGAGACTCATTCGAACCGCAGATCAGACAACGGTCTCCCACTTTCAGACCAATCGCTAAGAAGGCCGCAGCCAATCTTTCGCTCTTAAAGGTAAGGGAAGTTCACTCCAAGGGAGGAATGGAAACCTCCGTGCGGATCTCTTGAAAGGAGAGTTTGACGCCCTCGGCGTGGAAGACAGCCGCGACTTTCTTTCTCTGCGCATTTCGATGGACCAACTCGGGAACGGTCTCGGCCTCCAAGTCGAGTCTCTGCTTATCCTTCAAAGAAACAGGAAGTATCATCACTCACGGTTGCCAAAACATTTTTATTTATTCATCAAGCAATTTTAAGATGATATCTTATTAAGAAATTACTCTAAAAGGGATAAAACGCTTAACAACTGACATGAGTTACGAGTTGTGAGTAGTCAATGCAAAAGATTAGCTGAGATTCCAAGAATTCGTCCATTTTCAAGCGCTGAAATACGCCGAAGCTTGTGCTTGATCTGGTTGCAGAAAGTCATTAGAGAGATGGGAGGAACAAAGTGTGAGATGGAGGGAGAGAAAGAAAGATAGAGAGAAAGAGTGTGAGAGAGAGAGTGAGAGAGGGCGTGAAAGACAACAAGACATGAATGAGATGATAAGAGAGTTATGTGCATTGAGCAGGAGTGAAAGCATAGAAAGAGGAGGAAAGAGAGAAGTGAAGGAGAGAAGAAGCTAGGATGATGAGTGTGGAAATGATGAATGATCCACTGAAAGCAGTGGTCAAAAAACCAACAGTTGTGTTTATGTAACTCACATGCTAACTTCATTAATCACAACAATTTTTACCTCGTTCGAAAAGCTAACTCTCTCTTGAACCCTCTTCATCCTTCGTAGTCTCTTTCTCTTGCATCCTCTTCACTATGCTTACTCCCCCACCTCTTTTTCCTGATTCTTTGTCTGCAGTTGCCTCCTGTCTTTACACCACTGGATTCTCCCACTCTGTTGTTATTGATCTGGCTTCTGGCTTACAATTAGAAGTGGAGCAATCGGTTGAAAAGTATCATGATATCATCGGAAAGGCCAGTTGATATCCTACAAAACACATCTCATTAGCAAAAAATTTATGTTCAATTCAAGCAAAACATGTTCTCAGAAAATGCTTGAGGAAAGTTTTGCTGAAAGTGGAGGAGGGGGGCAACTAATGCTGTTTTTTCACTTCATTTAACCTAAAAGTAAAATAATTGAGGAATAAAGAATCATTTTCAAACCTCTTTACCTTACTGGACGAAATTTTATTTTTCCTTCTCTCTCTTTCTCTCTCTATTTCTGATCATCTCTATCTTCTCTGTACCCTCCTCCATCCCAGAGTATCCCTCTTTTATCTGCCGCACGCGGTTGACCTGAGCTATTGTGTGGTCCTCTCGAGCAAAGATGCAATGGGCAGAGGACCCGCGGCCTGTAATGGCATCCCACCATCCATTGCTATAATCTCTCTCTCTCTCTCTCTCATTCTCTCTAGATCTCTCTCATTCTCTCTCTCTCTCTCTCTCATTCTCTCTAGATCTCTCTCATTCTCTCTCTCTCTCTCTCTCTCTCTCTCTCTCTCTCTGTCTCATCTTGCCCGGAGAACCGCTGCCAGGTCAGCCCAGGTCAACTCCACCTACTGACCCTGCGTGTCCTTTTTCCGCCTCTCTTCCGCGCTCTCGCCCGTTTCCTTCTCCCTCTCTCTCTCTCTCTCTCTCTCTCTCTCTCTCTTTCTCTCCTCATCTGCCATCATAGTCATCTTCAACCAAACTGTTGCGATGGCTGCCAGCAGAAGTGCGTTTCTTCCCTTCAGGTCATTTCTTAATCCTTTTCAAATCTTTTTTCAACATTTTCATTCAGCTAGAGAAATTTTTATTCTTTTCTGCTGATTTTTTAACATCAGTAAAATGACAGAAATGAGGAAGCTGCGGAGCAAGCGAACACGATTGAATCCCTGCCACTCTCTCAGTTCACTTCCCTCCATCAACTTCTCAATTCATTCTCTCTGCTCTCTTCTTTGCCCACTCTCTCCTCGCTCTCTTCTCTGTCTTCTCTGCCCTCTCATCCCCTCGCATTCTCTCCCCCTCCTCCCCCTCTCTGCCCTGGCTCGTCCTCCTTCTCTACCTCTTCGTCCTCTTCAACAACCCCTCTCACGTCCCCAGCACGAAGACTGGCACAGCCGATTCCACAGGAGAAGAAGGTACGCGCTGGCTGCTCACCCTCTTTGTTCTTGTCTGATTACTGTAACTGAAGGATGCTGCTTACTTTGAAAGACGACGCCGCAACAACGATTCTGCCAGACGATCTCGCGACGCCAGAAGACGGTCTCAATCATTCTTGTATTCCTTTCTGCTTCTCCCATTCTTTCCTCTCTCGCTTCTTTCTATTCTATTCAATTCAGGAAAGAGGAAGCAGTGGCCCTTCGCGCTCGCCATCTCATGAGTGAGAACGAGAAGCTTCGCCAGGAGAAGTCCGCTCTGGTCGCTGAGATCGAGCATCTCCGAGACGGTCTCTCCGTCCTTTCCTCCGTCGCGACCGAATCCATGTCCCTTCAGCTTTCTAACGCAAATGGAATCTTGTCTAAAACGTGCGCTCTAGCCTCTGAAAAGTCAAATTCCCATGCACTTACGAAGGTGCTACTTTCTGGAGAACATTAATTCAACAAGAAGGGTTTTCTAAATATGTATGTATTTCTGTGAGATGCCTCAACATAGAAAAGATTAAATTGTAATTTAGATAAATCTTTTTTACCAAGATTGAATAATACGATTTTTATTTTTTCATCACTCTTATCCTTGCAATATACATATGTTTTTAAACCTATTTTCTGCATTTATCGCATGTCTTCACATAAATCTCTGAATTAGTTTTTTTCGGTTTTCTTTTTCTAAAGAAAATTTGTTTTATATAAAGTGAATAAATGTATATAGTACTAGCACAAGGTGCACTGCCGGGAGGGGGGGATTTAACGTGAGGACTCCACTAAAAGGAGAAATAAGCAGTGTTGCAACGGTTTACGAGTCTGCTTGTCGCGATCTTGATGGAGGAAGAGAAGGCTGTATCTTTTAAAGACGGCAGTTAAATAAGAATTTATAGAATGCGAATGATTATGAATCCTAAAATGCTTCGCCCCCAAATATGAATGAGAAGCATCGTGATCTTACTTTCTCATGCTCCTACAATCGTCCTTTCTCTTCTCTCACAAATCATCACTGTTCCGCCTTTCCTGTTTGCCCTGCCCCTGTTAGGTATAAGCAAATGAAATGGTATCAAACAGTTCTGCCAATTCACTCTTCTCTCCCTCAGTCTCTTTACTGATGTCACCCGAGAAAAGAGCCTGAATAGGAGGAGAAAAAGAGAAAAAAGAAAACAGCGAAGTTACACCTAGATCTAGTTCTCCTTTGTTAAGTGCCTTCTGTCCTCTTTCTCTGCGCCTCTTCTCTGCATCTCTGTAGCTATCTTCTCTCGTTCTCTGCTCTTCTTCTCTGCTACTATTCCTCTCTGCATCTCTGTTCTTCTCTTCCTTCCTTTTCATCTCTTCTTCTCGGTTTCTCCTCATTCCTGTACTCTCACCCACTCTGACCTTCAATGGCCCATCGCCGACTCCTCTAATGTATGATTCGCCAGGGCGACTATTCTCAATTTGCTAACCTCATCTTATGTAGTCTTTTGCAGTGAATATTTTTAAATTGTGAATGTATTTATATAATAAATCTCTCAATGTGGTATTTAATTCGTAAAACATGTAGTATGTTTTCAGCGCGTAAGAGCGAGGAATAAAAATGAGAAGTCGCGTTCCGCTTCTGGCGGCTGCTTTCCTGTGTTGTACAGCTGCTGGAGTGGACGTGAGTCAGTGCGGGAAAGGCAAGGACTGCCTGTTCTCTCCTCCGGGCTGTCTAATTAACAATTGCACTTATTTTGTTTCATCCAAGGCAGCCGACAACTGGACTACTATCGAGGTCAGCCATTCCATCTCTTTCACTCTCATCCTCACTTCACGGCACTTTTATTTGCGCCTTTTATTCCTTAGATATTTTTGATATTCGTCTGTCTGTACACTGAAAAAGCGTTCGCACATATTATCGTTGACGGCTAGCTGACCGTTGTGGTTGAAAAGTAAACAGATTCAGAGAAGTTTGCTTTGGCTTGCAGTTGGGGACTACGAATCTCTCCCCAAATACGGATTACATCGCAGTGGGATTCAGCGATGATGACGTCATGGTAAGGAAGAACATCCACTTTTCTCTTTCCATCCCATCAATTAAGGGAGATGAAGCCGTGACATGGTGTTATCTACCGGCTGATGGCTCTCCTCCGTCTGTCCACGTCAGCTTCAATCGTGGCAAGTCTAATGAGCCTGCACCTGAAGATCTGTCCGTAAGTCCTCTCCGTTCTCTTCTCCACTTGCTCAACTCTGTCTTCAGAAATCCTTGGAAGACCACGTGGTGATGTTGCATGCTCAGCGCTTCGAAAATGCTCTGTATTGCACTTTCCGTCAGCGGACTTCCCCTTCCACTCAAAGCGACTTCCTTCCTTCACTAGATAATGATTACATTCTTCTGGTTGCAAGAGGACACGCCCACAACATTAACAGTCTGTTTCTTCAGATTCCCATTCTCCAGAACAACTTGCTCACTTCTAATACACTTTCTAAAGAACCATTTTATTTGATAGCACGTATTGTTATTCTAAGCGTTTCATAAGACTGGATAGTCTAAAAAGTGTGATTTTTGTTCAGAGCTAGGAATCCACTCTCTGGCGGCCTCTAGTCCAGACTTTCCTTTCATAGCTGCTTCCCCCATTTTCCTCTCCCACGAATTCACCTCCACTCCACCGCCTCCCACTCTTTCGGGTTCGTCTCGCTTTCATAAGCAACTGCGTCTTCACTTTTTACGTCTCAAAATGAAATTGCTGATAAGATTATTGTTGAGGTCTTCCCACCACCCCGCTTTCTCCTTCTTCCTCTCCTGCGGCGTCTTCGGAGTGGCTTTCCTCTTCAGTCAAGAGTTGGCTCGTGCAGATCCACGGTCCGTCTTCTTCCCCATCTCCATCTCACGCTCCATTTCTCTCTCTCTCACACTCTCTCACTTCATCTCTCTCTCTCTCTCTCTCTCTCTCTCTCTCTCTCTTTCCCACTATCTCTCGCTCAATACCTCTCGCTCTTTCTCTTCTCTCTCTCTCTCAATACCTCTCGCTCTCTCTCTCTCTTTCTCGCTCTTTCTCTCTCACTCTTTCTCACTATCTCTCAATACCTCTCGTTCTTTCTCCTTTCTAACTACCTCTCTCTGTCTTTCTCTCTCTCTCTCTCTCTCTCTCTCTCTCTCTCAATACCTCTCGTTCTTTCTCATTTCTAGCTGCCCCTCTCTCTCTCTCACTCTCTCTCTCTCTCAATACCTCTCGCTCTTTCTCTTCTCTCTCTCTCTCTCAATACCTCTCGCTCTCTTTCTCTCTCTCTCTCTCTCAATACCTCTCGCTCTCTTTCTCTCTCTCTCTCTCTCTCTCTCTCTCTCTCTTTCTCTCTCTTTCTCTCTCTCACTCTTTCTCACTATCTCTCAATACCTCTCGTTCTTTCTCCTTTCTAACTACCTCTCTCTATATTTCTCTTTCTCTCTCTCTCTCTCGCTCTCAATACCTTTCGTTCTTTCTCATTTTTAACTGCCTCACTCTCTTTCTCTTTCTACTCTCTCTCTCTCTCTCTCTCTCTCTCTCTCTCTCAATACCTCTCGCTCTTTCTCCTTTCTAACTACCTATGCTGTCCTTGCAGGGATTCTCATGCTGGCTGCGTGGCTTCCTCTGATCCCCTCTGGCATTCTGGCTGCTCGTTATCTGCGTGATCACTTTGCCTCTTCCACTCCCGGCGGTCTGAAATGGTGGTTTCATGTGAGTTCCCATTCTCTTCATCAGTTTCTCTCTAATCTCTATTACAATCACTTGAAAATCACAAGTTTAACGATATTGAATAAATGTGAGATTTTCTTCAGATTCACCGTACGCTGAACCGGTTTGGGCTTGTTCTGGCTCTGATTTCCACTCTTCTGATCCTCCTGGCAAAAGACTTCCGCTGGACAGGCCCTGCGCCTTGGAAGAGTTCAGAGAGGAACACGGCTCCGGGCCCTCTCCATTCTCTAGTTAGCCTTCTTGATCTCTCTCTCTCTTTCTCTCTCTCTCTCTTTCTCTCTCTCTCTTTCTCTCTTTCTCTCTCTCTCTTTCTCTCTCTCTCTCTCTCTCTTTCTCTTCCTATCCTCATTCAGTTCGGTGGAATCAGCGTGATGGGGGCGGTAGTGAACGTGTTGCTTGCATTGTGTCGATGCCTTCCGTCCTCTCGTGGCCGGGTTGTCTTCAACCTGACTCACCGTTCGATCGGAGTGATCTCCCTCCTCTCGGCCCGTGAGTCCTTCCCTCTTCGTAGTCATCGCCCTCCTCAGATTCCTTCCCTCCCTTTCCCTCTCTTCTCAGTGATTGCTGTCTTCTTTGCTGTCAACTTCTTCCTGAAGCGGTGGAGTTCCTCCCAGGATGCCCTTCTCTTCTTTGTTCTCTACGTCGGTGGTCTTCTGGTCAGCGTTGTCGTCTTTGAGGTTTCTCACTTTTCAACCTCCTCTTTTTCTCTTCACTGAATATTTTTAATTACATCACTATCTTAATCTCTTCTATCGTTATCAGATTTTGGAACGATTGAAGACACGACCAACTCACCACAAAGAAGAGATGGAAATGAGTGGAATGAACTCCCTTGCGGATTCCAACGTCTACCGCACTCGGCCTCTTCATCAGAGGGTATCTTCTCGTTCACTCTTTCTCTCCTTTTCCTCCTCCTCCTCCTCTCTCTCTCTCTCTCTCTCTCTCTCTCTCTCTCTCTCTCGCTTACTCTCTCTGACTTTCTCTCTTTCTCTTTTTCTCAGCCGATGTACGCTACGTCGATCCTCTTCGCAGTCTGCGTCGGAGGCAGTTGCCTTCTCAGTGTTCTTCTAATCCTCCGTTTGATTCTTTAGCTTCATTATTTTCCACATAGAAAAATGACCTCGATTATTTCTTCTGCTTTCTGAGAACAACTACATAGACCTGCAACAGTGAATGCTATTATGAGAGAGTGTAGGAGAAGAGAAGTAAAAAAGAAATTGTCTATAAATGTGTATGCTTGCCACCGATTCTGCGAGGAAAGAAATGAAAACGGGTTTTAACTTGTCCTTCAGTCACCTCGCTTGCTTGCGTTCTTTTTGGAATTTATAACGATAGGCATACATTGAATTGATTATATTCGTATGAAGAATGTTAATAAGAGAAAAATCAGTGAACCATTTCATAAGAAAACGTGAGTATCGCATTGAAGTTGGCAGAGCGGAATGAGAGGAAAAGTTAAGGAAAATCACAACTAACAATGCACGAAGAAACATAAGATGCCTTGCTCTGAACTTTCGAAATGATGTCTGTTCCATTTACAACAGAATAACAAAGTAGTAATA
This sequence comes from Allodiplogaster sudhausi, assembly GCA_945643635.1. NCBI lineage: Eukaryota > Metazoa > Nematoda > Chromadorea > Rhabditida > Diplogasteridae > Allodiplogaster > Allodiplogaster sudhausi. The sequence continues at coordinate 1,264,531 of CALZFC010000056.1, forward strand.
AAAAGAAGACTGAGCTAAATATTAAAGTGTAAGTGAATGGAATGCTGCCCTGGAAGTTGCAAAGAGATGGCTATTTCTGTCTACATTCGAAGGAGTCGGTGGTCGAGACGAGCACACGAAGAGCAGCAGCGTTGCCGGACTTGCGCACTCCCACATCTCAACCAACACACTCTCTCTCTCTCCCTTTATCTCTCTTTCCCATTATCTCTCTCTCTCCCTTTCTCTCTTTCCCGTTATCTCTCTCCCTCTAACCATCTCTCTCTCTCTCTTTATCACCTACGTTCTCACTCACTCTCTGTATCTCCACCTTTCCCAATCACTCTGTCCCACTATTTCTAGTTATCTCTGTCTCACACTCTCTCTCACTCTCTCTTACACTCTCTCACTCTCTCGATCTGCACTCCATTGTAGAGCATGAAATGAACTGACGAATGGAATAGTTTGATGATATCGCAAAATCTAGAGAGATCCTCGCAGTTGTCCTCAGGGCGGAAGTGGTTGGAGAGGGGGGCGGGGCTACAGGGAGGGAGGGGGAGGGTGCGAGCACAGGCTCGGCTGGCACGGGGCAGAGGAAGGCCATCGCAGGCACGGCCGGCTGCCCCTCCGCTCCCCGTCCAGGCACACGACACAAGGCGGAGCTGCACTCCTCCCGTCCCGCAGCTGGCCGAGCACTCCCCCCACTCACTCGCACGCCATTCTGCCACGCACGACGCTGCAGCAGAGAGATGGAGAGAGAGAGAGATGGAGAGAGAGAAAAGGAGAGAGAGAGAGAGAGATGAAGAGATAGAGAGATGGAGAGAGAGAGAGTGAGAGATGGAGAGAGAGAGAGATAGAGAGATGGAGAGAGAGAGATGGAGAGAGAGGGAGAGATGGAGAGAGAGAGAGATGGAGAGAGAGAGATGGAGAGAGAGAGATAGAGCGATGAAGAGAGAGACAGAGAGATGGAGAGAGAGGAGAGAGAGATGGAGAGAGAGAGATGGAGAGAGAGATGGAGAGAGAGAGAGAGATGGAGAGAGAGAGAGAGATAGAGAGATGGAGAGAGAGAGGGAGAGAGAGGGAGAGAGAGATGGAGAGTTAGAGAGATGGTGAGAGAGAGAGTGAGAGATGGAGAGAGAGAGACAGAGAGATAGAGAGAGAGGGAGAGAGAGATGGAGAGAGAGAGAGAGATTGAGAGAGAGAGATTGAGAGAGAGAGATGGAGAGAGAGATAGAGAGATGGAGAGAAAAACAGAGAGATAGAGAGAGATGGAGAGAGAGAGATGGAGAGAGAGATGGAGAGAGAGAGATGGAGAGAGAGATGGAGAGAGAGAGAGATGGAGAGAGACAGAGAGAGAGATGGAGAGAGAGAGTGGGTGAAAAGGAAGGCCAGGTGATCAGAGAGAAAAAGAAAAGTTGTCTCACGGTTAGCGCAGAAAGCCTTATTAGTGGGACGCGAGGCGGAGTCGCACTCGGAATCGGCCACCGTGGCTCCCTGCTTGGACACGCAGAACACGGACCGACGCTGCTCCGACGTCCACTTCCTTGTGCATGGAGAGGAGAGACACTGAATGGAGAGACACTAGAGAGAGAGGGAGATTGAGAGAGAGTGACAGGGCGAGAGAGAATGAAGATACAGTAGGGAGAGACACTGAGAGAGCGAGAGAGAACGAGGAGACAGTAGACAGAGCGAGACAGAACGAAGAGACTATAGAGAGAGACACTGAGAGAACGAGAGAGAATGAAGAGCAACAAGAAAAAGAGACACTGAGAGAATGAAGAGACACTAGAGAAAAACGCAAAGAGAGAGAAAGAATAGACAGGAGATAAGGAGAACAACGAGTTTCAAAGACGTGTCGAAAATTTAATATCTTTTCGAGATCACTATTTAGTAGGCCGTCTGAGATTTTGGAATTGTAAATTCCGCCAGACTCTTCAAAGAGATGTTGAGGAGGACGGACAAAGGACCAATCCGTGGTATTCCAATGGGAACATTCACTGCGGGAGCAGGGCCGGGAGGAGGGCGGCCGGTTAATGTGCAGGGACTCGCAGATTGACACAGACACTTTGCGATGGGAACGACCTTCTCCGATGAAGCAGTGGAGATCACGCTCCTAGTAGAAAGACATGCATTACTTGGAATATATTAAGAATGGCGTCGCCTGCCTGGATTCCCCGCAGGGCGCAGTTGTTCTGCTGGCACTCTCCCCACTTGTCCGCTTTATACTTGGCCTTCAGCGGCTTCTGCGGACGAAGGGGATCAGACGATGCCTTCAGAGGTAATCCGCCCTCCTAAAAACAAGTTATTTCTCCGTTCTCGAATGAAGATGTACGGTATGACCTGGGAAGGCCGGAGTTTAAACCGAATGGTGACATTTCCACGAAGGCGGTCGGCGAAGCATTCGTAAAGGCCCCCGTCAGAGAGACGCGCGTGAGAAATGCGAAGATTTCCATTGGAAGACACTCGCACATTCCCTCCTTCAATTATTACCACCAGTTAAACAAGGATCAAACTAAGAATTCAATTATTATCTGAATATGTGCAACTGAATTCATTGAGTTCTTTGAATATCTGCATACAGAAGGAAGGAAAAAAGATTTTTGACATCACCTTCCATGGCAGAGTATGTATGAACATACACATATGTACGTGATTTGCGAGCGAATCAAAAAGGTAGCTGACATAGCCAAAATCGACCACTTTGGATTTTGTTCAAAATTCTCTTATATATGCTTTCAGGTATGAGGAATCGATTGGACGTGGTCTGGGAATAGGAAAATGCCTTTTTGTTTGCTATGAAGGCTTCAATTAGGGAGGCGGGTTGGATGGAGGTCACAGCGCCGCACTTTATTGAGATATAGAAGCGAAAATTTACACCTCAATAGCCAAGATATTGCTCGAAACTACAACGAAAAAAGTTAAAATTTTCAACTTTCAAGGACTTCTTTTTGCTCAGTAAAATGAGGAATAGGTTGAAACTTTTTGCTCAACGTATTCCTCATCTTACCGGAACAAAACCTACATGGTTGCAGAGAGCAAGAAAAGAGCTTTCATTCTCTCGCAAATCGCGCCGTATGTATATCGAAAAATAAAATATTCATTAGATCCACTGTAAATGCAAGAAAGAGAGTAGTGGAGTGAGAATCAGATTCAGAGAGAGGAAGAGGAAAGACAGAAGGGAGTGAGAATCAGATTCAGAGAGAGAAAGATGAAAGAGAGTAAGGGAGTGAGAATCAGATTCAGAGAGAGGAAGAGGAAAGAGAGAAGGGAGTGAGAATCAGATTCAGAGAGAGAAAGAGGAAAGAGAGTAAGGGAGTGAGAATCAGATTCAGAGAGAGGAAGAGGAAAGAGAGAAGGGAGTGAGAATCAGATTCAGAGAGAGAAAGAGGAAAGAGAGTAAGGGAGTGAGAATCAGATTCAGAGAGAGGAAGAGGAAAGAGAGAAGGGGAGTGAGAGAGAGGGAGAATAAATATAGAAGACATAGGGTTAGAGAAATGGTGGATCAACGATACGAAGAAGAAGGATATCGGCTAACCATTATTTGCCAGCCGTTTTCCGTCCTTTGTCCAGTAGATTTTCTTCTTATCAAAATTCTTGCGAGGGCACTTTACCTTTATGCTAGTTCCCTTAAAGGGGAACGAAATCAACTTTTTTTTTCCTTTTTTTCTTGATTTTTTTTTTTCTTGATTTTTTTTTTTTCGCAGTTCCCCTCTTTACATGTCATGTATGTATCTTTATGAATGCATACATGTATGTATGTATGTATGTATGTATGTATGTATGTAGTATGTATGTATGTATGTATGTATGTATGTATGCATGTATTCAACAGTAACTTTTCTGCTCTTTTCTGTCCCCATTGTCACTAAATGAATAAATGGCCCCAAATTGAAAATGGGATATATTGAAAGTTTACTTGAAAAAGTGTAGCGGCTCCACCAATCCCCAGAGTTAGTTTCTTCTGGTTGCTAGTAGACGAAGAGTCAGCGTTGCTTTCTTCATCTTCCTCTTCTTTTGAAGTCTTGTTCTCACGGGGACAGCCTTAACATTAATTATCTAAGCCATTTGTAGACATTAAATGAATAGTAATTCGTGCCTCAAGGTAAATGAAGCATATTTTTTAGTGAATAACAGGGGAGGAAACTAACTAGCCACGCAGGCGCGGCTGCTCTCGGGTGAGGGATGCGAGCACTCGCCGTTGCACTGAATCGTCCTGGTCTGCATTCCATTGCCACAGCTCACGGAACACGCTGACCAAGCACCAATCTGTGAGGAGAGAGGAGGGAATAGCAAGAAGCAGCCAAAGGGAGATCGTACCATCCAGTTGTGAGTGCAGGGAGTGGAAGAACAACTTTGGTTGGTAGGAGGTCGCTCTCGTTGCGCGCACTCCTGATCAGACACAACGACATCGCTGATGGCTCCTCCGGACTGGGCAGTCGCCCTCACACAGCGGACGGAGCGAGTCTTCACAGCTCCGCAAGTGGAAGGGCAGACGGACCAAGCGGAGGCCGACCACTCGGGGGGACACGGCTGTTGCTCGCAGTCACGGGTCTTCTCGGGCGGACGACGGCGGCCATCACAACGCGACCACGGAACGGAATTCCCAGACGACAACTCCACGCAATCCAGCAGTGCACGCTGCTTCCCTGCATGCTCTCTCTCGTGATATCTCTCTTTCTCATGATCTCTCTCATGATATCTCTCTCTCATGATATCTCTCTTTCTCATGATCTCTCTCATGATATCTATCTTTCTCATGCTCTCTCTTTCTCATGATCTATCTCTTTCTCATGATCTCTCTCATGATATCTCTCTCATTGATATCTCTCTTTCTCATGCTCTCTCTCATGATATCTCTTTTTCTCATGCTCTCTCTCTCTCATGATATCTCTCTTTCACATGATCTCTCTCATGATATCTCTCTTTCTCATGCTCTCTCTCATGATATCTCTCTTTCTCATGATCTCTCTCTCTCATGATATCTCTCTTTCTCATGCTCTCTCATGATATTTCTCTTTCTCATGATCTCTCTCTCTCATGATATCTCTCTTTCTCATGCTCTCTCATGATCTCTCTCTCTCTCTTTCTCATGATCTCTCTTCTCATGCTCTCTCTCTCTCTCTTCCTCATGATCTCTCTCTTCTCATGCTCTCTCTCTCTCTTCCTCATGATCTCTCTGCATCCCTCTGTACCTCCAAGACATGACGCTGAGCAAGCAGACCACTGGGCGTGCTTCCAGTGGTACTCCTCGAGTGGTTCTGCCTGTTCTTGCTGTGCACACGGCTGGATCTGGCAAGAGCGGAAGAAGGCGGGTTGGGGCTGGCCTGAATATCCCTTTTTGATTTTATATTTCAGAGAGTGAGAAAGAAGAGAGGGAGAGAGGAGAGAGAGAGGAGAGAGGAGAGAGAGAGGAGAGAGACGAGGGAGAGAGAGAGAGAGAGAGAGAGAGAGAGAGAAGGATAGACTGACCACTGCACTCATGCGAAGGAAGGACGACATATCCAGCGAGTGGATGAGCAGCGCGGCACTCGGCCGCTCGACTCTGCACCCCTGCACCGCAGGTCGCAGAACACTCGCTCCACTCCCCAGGCACGATCCTAAGCTTGTCCTTCACTTCTTTGCCTCTCTTCTATCTCATCTCTACCTCAATACCCGCATTGTCTACTGAATTCTCACTTACTTCCTCGACCACTATTCTGTACAAACGAATTCATAAATGGAATTCTAAGAATGAGATAGAGATAGGAGGGAATGGAGAAGGAAAGTGGGAGAGACCGAGAAAGGCAGAGGGTCAGATTCAAATTGGCAGCCTCTCTCATTTCTAATGACAGAGCAGCGGGCGGGCCATTGTTCATCGTGCGTGTCTATCGAGTGCAGAAGAAAAGAGAGAGAGAGAGAGAGAGAGAGAGATGGGGGGAGAGAGGGGAGAGAGGGAGAGAAAGAGAGCAAGAGGGTATACAGTGTGAAAACGATGATTGTGCAGAGAGATGCCTTGGGAATAGAGGCGGAGAGGGAGACATGCTGAGAAGAGGAGATGTTGGAGTTGTCTAATAATGAAGTATGAAGAGCACCAGCATGAGAGGAGGACGAAGCAGAATAAGAAGTGAGAGACAACGCAAAGATGTTAATGAGAGAGAAGGCTCGAGAGAGAGAGAGATAGGGAGAGAGAGAGACTCTCGGAGGCAGAGAAAAATATGATTGTATGTGAGAATTGACTGACCGTGGCTCTGCCGAATCGGCGACTGGACTTCCACTCTCGTCGGAGTAGCGCCAGCTGATCACAAAGGACGGCAGCCTGGAACAATCAACACCTTTTACAATTCCCCTTTTCTCTCCTCATTCTCGCTCTTTCGGACTGCATCTTCTTTTCTTCCTCTCTCTCTCTCTATCTCTCTCTCTCCTTCATCTTCTTCTCACTCCCTCTCTCTTCTTTTCTGCCCTCCCTTCTCCCGTGGCAGATGGCGGAACATGTCTGTGGATGCTCCGTCATGCATGCTCATCCAGGAATTCTCTCCTCACTACTGCCAATCTCTTCTCAATCTCTTCTTCACATTTCTCCCACTTTTTCCATGTTTTCTCTTCTTTTCCCTCCTCCTTGTCACCAATTTGTCTTTCTGTTCTAGTGGAAAAGTTTTGAAGTCAGAGAGAATTGCCAGCTTCCGTTCAAGAATAACGAGTAAAGAGGAGGGAGATATGGAGAAGGAAAAGCAGGAGGAAGGAAGACAAGAAAGGAAGGAACGAGGTAGCCAATCACAGTGCAAAGAAACGGAACAAGGAAGGAGGGGGCTTCCACTTGAAGGGGGAATTGCCGGAGGCAGCCAAGAGATGACACTTCAAAGTGTGGGTTGCGACAGAAGCGACTCTCTTCATGGCGACTACTCGTGCAGGAGTAAGGCAGGCCAGCCATTGAGCTGCGTGGATTAGTAGTGCAATCCACTGAGGCACCAGAAATCACTCACGACTCTCTTTACTCTACTTTACGATCAACTATATTTATGGGCGAAATCGGTTGCCTATCTACTCAATTGCTGCAGTGAAATTTCCATTTTTGCAATTCTTAGAACAGGAAAATTCAACGGCCGGTGATAACGAGTTCGTGGAAATACGGTTGAAGAGAAGAGACTAGAGAAATAAAGTGCGACAGTGAGAGCGAGAGAGAGAGAGAGATAGGGAAAGAGAGGGGGAGAGCGACAGAGAAACAGAGAGAGAGAGGGAGAAGGAGAGAGGGGGACAGAGAGAGGTAGAGAGAGAGAGAGAGAGAGAGAGAGAGAGAGATAGGGAAAGAGAGGGGGAGAGAGACAGAGAAACAGAGAGAGAGAGGGGGACAGAGAGAGGTAGAGAGAGAGGGAGAGAGAGGGAGAGTCAGAGACCGAGAAAGGTAGAGAGAGAGGGAGAGTCAGAGACCGAGAAAGCGAAAGAGGTGGAACCGGAAAATGAGACACTGAGGAAGAAAGACGGAATGTCAGAATAGCAGAGAATGGAGAAGGTGGGAGAGGTGGGAGCAGTCATACTGTAGCCAAGACAGTACAGTACATAAGAAAAAGGCCTTACCAGACAGCGGCGAGAATGCAAATTTCTTCGAGACTTCTCCTTCTACGCAACCGCATGTTAACTCTGTTCGAATCGGAAGGAAAGAGGTGGCGGGGAGTTGTTGGGGGTGGGCGTGGCCTCCCATTCCCTGGGGCATCCTGGCCCCTCTGGCAATGCTCCTCTTCTCTCTGCCACTGCGCACCCCTAAGGCAGCTTATCTTCGTCCTGATTGTAAAATACGGCCCGTCATGTTTGGTCTTAGAAAGCGCGGCTTCCCCTTTCCAGGCAAAACTTCAGTCAGCGCATTTCTTTAACGACAGTACAGCAGAACTTTCACACTCCAGCAAACTGAAGCTTTTCAAGCTATAATAGGTGAGAGGAGGAATATAGCATAAACAAAGGAATAAGAAGAGGGAAATACGAAAAAAGGAAGAGAAAGAAGACTATGAGTTAATAAACTGTCG
>CALZFC010000056.1:1277500-1292500 GCA_945643635.1 Allodiplogaster sudhausi
CACTTCTTCCATGTATTGTTGCACTTTACTGAAGCAAGTAGGGGAGTCGGATGTAGAGCTGTTAAATTGAAGGGCTGAGAAGTGAAAGGAAAGAGGAGTAGAGGGGAGGCAGAGAAAGGCTCAGCGAGAGCGGATGACCCGGAAGACGAGAGCACCGTAGCCGAGGCAGTACACGCAGCACGTGTACAGGAACATGATCACTTGGTTCCCCACGAAGTTGTGGGTGGAGAAGCTCAGAGTGTCAATGACCTGTGCAAGAAGAGGGAATAGTTGAGAGGGAGAGAAGGGAAGGGAACACACGTCCTGTCCACGACGGATGCATGTCTGGTTGTTGCCCTGGTCACAGGGAATGGAATCGTAGCGAGGAGCAGTCATGTGGTTGATGATCAAAGCCTCGTATCCGTACCGGAACCTGCAATCCTCTTTCTCCCACTCATTCTGAGAGGAGAACACTAACCAACTGGCATACTGAATCCAACTGATCCACGAAGGAAGCTCATCCACTGCACTCATCAAACCACCAGTCACAGAGAGGACAGTCAGCAGAGGGCCGGTCACGGAAACGGCGATTGCATAGGAAGGGGCGGCCTGCAGGCAACCAACCAGGGATCACTTCCTCCCTCCATGCACTCACTGAGCAAATCGCCACTCCAACTGAAGCAGCGCAGAGTTCGATGAGAAGAGCAGCGAGGATCGTCAGCAGGAAGCGGTCTGCAGAGGCATACAGACCGATCAGGAAGTACGACAGCACCACCATCACCATCCCGTCCAGCGAGTACAGGAACACGTACGAGGCTACCTGCAAGGAAAGACGAGAGAGGAGAGAGAGAGAGAGAGCGAGAGAGAGAGAGTATTAACCTTAGCAGTGTAGTAGGCAGAAACGGGGTATACACCATCATTGTACTCCCTTGCAACGAGAGGGAAGTCACCGGGCATGTAGGACTGGATACCGAAGATTGTGGAGTACGTCAGCTCAGAGCAGAAGTAGAATAACACCCCGAACGTGTTGCGCACACCAATCTGGAGAAAAAAAGAAGAGAAAAAGTGGGCTAAGCAAGGGTGAAGAGAAAAGTACAGAGGGACTTACTTGGTTTGTCTCAGTCTGCAAGTAAAGCAGACCGATGAAGAGACCCATGAAGACCTTCTGGATGAACTTGGCACGAAGTACAGAACGACGACGCGTGTTTTATATGGTCATCCCTCCCATATAAGCCCGATTACTGTCTCTCTACTGTCCCGTTCCATAGCGACACCAACGAGATAATAGTTTATCGAGTAGGGACACGACCGGGTCCGATAGAGTGCGGTGACACACAACAACACAACAACAACAAGGCGACAATCAATACGAGCCATGGGCAACAGCAACGGGAAAAAAACAGAGAGAGAGAGAGAGAGAGAGACTGAGGGTTAAAGTGAGGGTACCACCCCTCCTTGAGTGGCTGGCGATGCTCTGACGTATGCTGCAAATCCTGCGTCGCTTCTCCACCGACCGATCCGTTTAACTTGGTCCGAGGAGCGACCCAACGCCAGGAGACGGTTTGCCATGCCAGAGCGTGCCGAGTGCGAAGAGAATTGAGGTAATGACAGTGAGTTAAACATGTGAGAGATGATTTTAGAGAAGTGAGATGGAGAGAGATGGGCTTGTGGGTCGGAAGCCGAAGGGAATACGGGTGAGGAGGGCAAGGCCGAAGCAAGGCCATTAGCCACGAAAACGAGAACAACCGGAACACTTGAGAGGTCTACGTGAACAGTAGATCCTAGAGACAACTGATCCGTCTTAGAGCGACGGATAAATAGCAAGAAACGAAGATGGAGGGATAAGTCCTGACATTAAAGTGAATAACAACAGCAAAATGTGGGCGAGAGTCCGCCGTTACGACGGATGTGTCAACCACTACAAGAAATGAGAATCTGCGAGAGGAGGCGCGCCTCGAGGGGAAGAGAAGACCGCTCTCGCCGAGGTCAGAAGCCGCTCTCTTACCAGCTGGTCCCAGTCTCCTCGAGCTTGACCTGCAGATGATAAACTCAGGGTGGGTGGGTGGGACTAAACACCCTACGAACGCTCGTCGTAGAATGCTCTCTTTTCCTCTTGTCCGCCCTTCGCTACCCTTACTGTACCCTAACTTGCACATCATTCCACATTTGAAACCCGTCTATTTCACGGTCCACAACGAGAGACAAGTAATCAGCAATTATATGGTCATCCCTCCCATATAACCCCGATTACTGTCTCTCTACTGTCCCGTTCCATAGCGACACCAACGAGATAATAGTTTATCGAGTAGGGACACGACCGGGTCCGATAGAAAAACGAAAGTCCCCTTGTGTTAGGAGCAGAGGAGGAATGCCTACTCAACATCTAAGGAGCTGCAGGCCCAAAACCTGGATGGGTGCCTCCCGGGGCGATAGCAAATACCCTCCCGGGTCAACAGAATAACCTCTCTAACACCTTCGAGATCAACGAGGGAGGAGGAAATGACTCACCAAGAGTTGTAACGAGCCTCCTTGGTCCTAGACGCTTCAGAGGAAGAGGACCCAGTCGACGAAGCGACTTGTGCGATCACGAGGGTCCTTCTGGTGACCTCGTCAAGGCATCCGGACAGGACCTTGGCCTTATCCAAAGCGTCCCAGAATCCGGGATTGGCATCGGCCAATCGCATGTGTGTGAGCCTCTCCTCCAGCTTCTCCTTAGCCGTAGCGATGCTGGCGAGGGATCCATTCCACGAACCGGCAGACTCAGCTTGGTCTAGGTCGGACAGCGCCTCAACCAGAGGCTTCGCTGACTCGCGATACACTGCAAGCACACTCTCGATAAATCACCATACCAACTCTTGGATGGGTGACAAGAACGGGTCCCAACTGAGGACCCGACCTCCCCAAACTGAGGGAGGATAACCAGCTCTGGTTATAGGGGGAAAAAACACGACCACTCTGGTCTGCGAGAGGGCAAAAACCTTTGGTGGAGAACTGCGGAACTTCTCGACGGGGGGGCGGCGCCACTGCAATCGACTGGAAAAGCACTTGCCGGACCCTCTCTGCGAACTCTTCCGGCGAAAAGTGGCCGGTTGGGGCAGCTGGGCCGGGTGGAGGAGCCGGTGGCTGACCTCCTTGGTTATCTGCCATCACGTAACTCGAAATAAACAGAAACAGTCCGCCTTACTGGCGGGATATTATATGAAATCTGAGAAAAGAAAATCTTAGCAGAAATGAAACCTGTCACCACACCCTACGAACGCTCGTCGTCTCTTTTCCTCTTGTCCGCCCTTCGCTACCCTTACTGTACCCTAACTTGCACATCATTCCACATTTGAAACCCGTCTATTTCACGGTCCACAACGAGAGACAAGTAATCAGCAAATCTTTGAAGTATCTGGGGAAAGAGAGAGAGAGAGAGAAAGATAGAGAAGAGAGAAAGAGAGAGAGAGAAAGAGAGAGAGAGAAAGAGAGAAGCTACCGCAAGAAGAGAGAAGATGCGAGGATGAGCCAGGGAGCACGAGGGAAGGTGCGAAGAGGGAAGATGGCACAGAAGTTAGAGATGTCCGCATTCATCCGAGCAGCCAGAGCGTGTTTCGAGAACTAAAAAGGAAGCCTTTCCCCCTCTCTCCACCTCCTTCTGACTCTCCCTCTTTCTCCCCCTCTCTCCACCTCCTGACTCTCCCTCTTTCCCCCCCCCTCTCTCGATTTCCTTGCTCTCCTTCCCTTCTCTCAGCTGTTCTATCACTGACCATATCGCATATCTCGTTGCATTGTTTCTTGCATCTCTCTTGCTCGCCCGGGAGAATTGCCAGAGTCTGGATGAAGTGGTCGGCGGGGTTGGAGTGTTCAGGCATACGGTAGCCAGCGAAGCGAAGTAACCTCTCCCTCTCTTTCGTTTTTTTTTCTCTTTCTCTCTCTCGCTCTCTTTCTCTACAGAGGATTGTCTTGTTCTGCTGCGAGGCCAAGAGATCCAATTGCTGCAATCACTTAGCTCGTTTACCCCTTCTTCTTTCAATTTCTCCCCTTTTCACATTATCTTTATTTATATGTTTCCATTTCTATTTCCACAGTTCCATTCTGCTTTCTCTCCCTCACTCGTCCCATTCATTATTCCTTTCTTCCTTTCTGATCACACTCTTTCTCATTTCTTTTTCCTCCCTTTCCCTCTATCTCATTCTATTTCTCTTTTTACTCTCTCTCTCTCTCTCTCTCTCTTCTCTCTCTCTCTCTTCTCTCTCTCTGTCTATCCCTCGCTCCCTCCAACCTTGACTACAAGCATAGTGGTGTGTGAGTCGAGACCAGTGGTTGGCTCATCGCAGAATAGAATGGGAGGATCAGCAAGGATCTCAGTGGCGAACGCGAGTCTCTTCATCTCCCCTCCCGAAATTCCCTTCTCCACTCCGGCAATTCCAATACGAGTCTTCATCGATCCTTCCAGAAGCATCTCACGAGCAACGTGATAGTCAAAATGATTATATCCATGATCTCCCTTGTCACTTAGAATGGACCTTTTCAACGCGTTCCCTCTTCTGCTCCGCCGACCAGCTGGAAGGCAATCGCATCTTCGCTTGCATGTGAAGATGCTCTCCAACCTCAATAATGAACTCTCTCTCTCTCCTCTCTCTCTCTCTCTCTCATGACTCACAGTGAGAGTACCCACGAAGAGGTCCTCCTGCTGCACGTACGCGGACACACTGACGATTCCCTTGCCCAGTTCATTCCCGTTCACCCGAATCTCTCCATCTACTTCTAATCCTCAAATTCAAAGTTGGCGTCAATAACTAGACTAGCAAATTGAAAGGTGTTAAAGAGAACCTTTGAGATTCCGCACAAGAAGAGTATTTAGCAGAGTAGTCTTACCAGCGCCACTGAAACGAGATAAAGAGTGCTTAGTTTTCGGACGCCAGAGATAACTGAACCTGGCTCCCATGAGAGCAGTCATGGATCCAGGCAGAGTAACTCCATCGACTCCGCGGAGAAGAGGACGGCCTGCCCGAGTCGTAACGGTGACTCCCTTCCATGTCATCGCAACTCCTTGCTCATCGTTCTCTTCCATCTCTCTCTCTCTCTTGCAGGACGAGAAGAATATACCGTCCGAGACACTTCCAGATGAACGGAATGACCAAATCCCTTGTCACAACTTCCATTCACCTTACAATCAATGTACTCTCTTAGCACTTCAACAATATGCATGTAAATATGTATGTATGTAAAGATAAATGCAAAAAAATTATAATTGCTTAACAAGGCCGGAACTAACTAGTATGTAAAGCTGAATGTAAAAAAATAATAATTGCCTAACAAGCCCGTAAGTTAGCAAATTGCAAGCTCATAAATGGCGGGAATAATTATAGTACAAATCTGCATTTGCACCTTTCAAAGCAGTGAAATAATCTTCAGCAAAATGTATAAGCATAATTCGGAAGCAGAGAAGCGTCGCTCTTCGCTTTCTGCTCCGGTTCCCTCTCCAGTCTTCAAGAGCCCTTTGAGCTCCGTAGATTCCGGCCTGCGGTCGAAGAAAAGGAAATTCTCTGCAGCACAAGTTAGCGAATGAAATATCTGTTCGACGTGCTAAAAGAATCCGTTTACGGCATCCTTGGCTGTATCTCGGGAAGAAATCACACCAGCGTGCCGATTCGATTTCGTGGAAGAGATCAAGAAGAAGTTGGAGGACGAGAGGAGGAGCCATGAGGAACTCATCTTACAGCTGCTTCTGCAACCTTTCCGCATTCCTATCCCCGGATATACTTGTAGGTTGAATACCTTTCTATGATATAGTAGCTGTCTCTCCCAAGAACTCTTCTTCAGTGTCCGGACGAGCCCTGGGTTCTCGTGGAGGACCACGGAAGGTTGCTCTCTTCGATCCCTATGCAGAGGGTGCTCTTGTCTTGTTCTCCCCGCCTCCTCAGACTGCTCACGAAGCGATCAAAAGCAAAGAAGTGCTGGTGAGTTGTGGAAGTGCTTGGTCTGCTGCAATGAACTGTCCTTAGTTGCACGTGGTGGTCGACCCTGTCCTCTGTCGAGTTCTCCGCCCTCATCAAAGAGAAGGAGTGGCGTTCATGTACAATTCAATCACGGGACGTGCAATCGAAGGACACAATGGTCACTTACTTTGTTTGACGCTATCGTTTCGTACTCATTTCATTGTGATTATTAAGGATGTATTATGGCGGACGAGATGGGACTCGGAAAGACCTTGCAGTGCATTTCTCTGCTCTGGACTCTTCTCAGACAAAGTCCGAATGGAATGCCCGAGATCAAGAAAGCTGTCATTGTCTGTCCGAGCTCGCTCGTCAAGGTTGCCAACTCTTTCTGCTTTCGAATCAATGGAAATAGAAAGGTATTAATTTGTTATTTTTAGAATTGGGAGGATGAGATACGGAAATGGCTTGGAGAACGGATAAGAACGCTTCGAATCGATTCGGGTGGAGGTGGAAATATCGACGAGAGCCTTCGTGAGAGACAATCCTAGTGAGATCTGTCTGGAATGCTTTCCTGCAGTGTCCTTCATGTCGGATGGCCGCAGCTGGCCGGCCGTGTCTGTCCTCATCCTCTCGTACGAGTGCTTCCGAATGCACTACACCACTCTCCACACCAGCCCGCTCGGACTCATCATTTGTGATGAGGTTATCTCTCTCTCTCTCTCTCTCTCTCTCTCGCTCTCTCTCTCTCTCTCTCTCTCTCTCTCTCTCTCTGCAACCCTTTCATCCCCTCATCACTCAAGGTTCTCTCCTAGGGTCATCGACTAAAGAATAGCGACAACCAGACCTACAAAGCACTGAGTGGAGTGCAGTGCCAGCGAAGAGTTCTGATATCAGGTACCCCGATCCAGAATGACCTGCTGGAGTATCTCAGGTTTCTTTTTTTTCGCTTTCGTCAACTCTTACTGTGAATGAACTCTTTAGGAATAATTTGAGCAGTATTTAGCTTGCTAAATTTCGTGAACCCGGGCTTGCTGGGCACAACATCAGAGTTCAAGAAGAAGTTCGAGAATGTGATTCTACGAGGAAGAGATTCCTTGGCATCGGAGGAAGAGCAGCTGAAGGGAAGGGAGGCGACGGCTGAGATGGCTGCTCTCGTCAGCAAGTCAGGCCCTTTCACCTTCTCTACTCTCACTCTTTTCCTATTCATTCAGGTGTATCATTCGTCGAACAAGTTCACTTCTCACGAAGTATCTCCCGGTTAGTTGTGAGAGTGCTTCTTCCAAGAATCCTCTTGCATTCCTCTGTTTCAGACCAAGTATGAGTTTGTCGTTTGCTGCCGTCCCCAGCCAATCCAACAAGTTGTCTACGAAAAGCTCATGGAACTGGAGAAGAAAGGCCGGGGGGATAAGGCAGAAAAGGTTTCATTATCCACTCTCACTCTCAGGCAACTTTCTCTTTAAGGGTGTCAACTCTGCATTGGCCTTCATTACACTCCTCAAGAAACTCTGCAACCACCCCGCTCTCATCCTTGAAGAATTCCAGAAGGAAAACTCCAGATTCTCATGTCAGAGCATATTTATTAATTATAGATGTAACTTTCTTAATTATTTTATATTTAAGCTGTGGCAAGTCTTCTGGAAGGAGTCGTGTCAATCGGAAAGGGGAATTCTCGACCATTGGAAGTTTCTCTTTCGGGAAAGCTGAAGACTCTGGATTGTCTTCTGGCCATTGTGAAGAAGACAACGGACGACCGTGTGGTTCTCATATCGAATTACACGCAGACGATCGACCAATTCGTCGAGGTTCTCCTTCTTCCCCTCTACAGTATCACTCTCTCCTTCTTCCCCTCTACAGTATCACTCTGTTTGTGTTGAGTTGTGCCGACTCCGAAGCTATTCCTTCGTCCGTTTGGATGGGTCGATGAGCACCAAGCAAAGGGCCAACACTGTCGCCAAGTTCAACGACCCGCAGGTTCATCGTGAAAGAAGATTAGTTGTGAGTGAAACCATTTAGGGCGGAGTCTTCATCTTCCTGCTATCTTCGAAGGCTGGCGGTTGTGGTCTGAACTTGATCGGAGCGAATCGGTTGGTGTCTTCTTCCTCTGCTCCTCCTCCCGTAACAATTCTTCTTTCTCTTAGCCTTGTGATGTTTGACCCTGACTGGAACCCAGCGAACGATGACCAGGCAATGGCGAGAGTATGGAGGGACGGGCAGAAGAAGAACTGCTTCATCTATCGACTTCTCACGGTCCTTCTTCCTCTCTTTATTACTGCCATTCCCTTTCTTATCTTGCAGACTGGCTCGATCGAGGAGAAGATCTTCCAGCGACAGACTCACAAGAAGGCTCTGAGCAGCTGTGTGGTGGATGCCTCCGAGGTGGAGAGACACTTCTCTGCCGAGGAACTCAGACAACTCTTCATTCTCGAGTCAAACACAACTTCCGACACTCACGACAAGTTTGCTCTTCTTACTTGTATTTTGTTGAGAATGACTTGACATCTGAAGGCTGAAATGTCGCCGTTGCGTGAATGGCGTGGAGATGGCCGAGCCTCCAGCAGATGCGGACTGCTCTTCTGATCTCTCTCTGTGGTGGCATTCCCAGAAGGACACTCGCAAGGCTAGGCCTTCTCCTTCTTCCCTCTCCTGGCTAAGCATGGCTCTTGCAGGTGGCAGACTCCATCCTCCGAGCAGTGGCTGGCACGGGCGGCATCTCTTTCATCTTCCACCAGAAGTCTCAAGTCGCTGTCTCTCCCACCCCTGCAAAGTCATCTCCCGCCTAGACTTTCTGTTCCCCGGTATCTTCCGTGCACGAAAGTCAAACATGTTCTGTTCCCCGGTATCTTTCATGCACGAAAGTCAAACATGTACGTTTATGTTACCAATCGATGAATAAAGTATGATGGGTATAAGAAAAAACTGTTGATCGAATTAAAAACAATAACACATTAACAAATGTGGTTGATTAACGACGATCGTGAGACAAGCTTTCCTTGAGTAAATGTTTCGAACAAACGGAGGAATGAGAGGTTACGGATACGAAGAAACAGTGAGAGATACTGAAAGTAAAAGACGGAAGTTGGCAGAAGAGAGAGAGAGAGAGAGAGACAGGAGGAGGAGGGGGACCCTTCTCACAATCAACGACGGCCCTGGCTTCTGCTGCGACTTCGCTTTCTCTTCGCTCGTCTCGCGACCGCCTGAATTACTTACCATTCTTAAGGGATCGGAAATACATATCACATACAAGAAAGACGTATAAAAATGTAGCCTTATGCCAGGTCAGCCGACCTCTTCCTCGGTGAGCGGAAGATAGTAGATTGCGGGCTGAGTCTTGGTCATCTTGAAGTAGTCAGTAGCCGTCTTCTTCGGGGGCGGAGGTCTCTCAACAGCCCCGCCCATCGCAGCCCGACAATAGGGAGGCGTGCCCGAAGAGGCGCGTCTCTTGCGCCCCTTCTCCTTCTCGTCTCTCCTCTCTGGCTTCTCGTTGTGTTTCTCCTCTCTCCTCTCTGACTTTTCCTTGTCTCTCTCGTCCTTGGCCTGCGGAGTGTCTTCCTCTCTGCTCTCCACAGTGACTCTAAGTCCCCTGCCTTTCCCCTGCGTCTTCTCCACAGCCGGAGTTCCAGTGGCAGCTCCCTCGACGTTCCCTTGCAGATACCGCTCTAGCTGAACATAAACACGTCATTCTCACTAAAACAAAATAATCTGTCAAATTAAAAATGAAAAAAATTTTTCGTGAAGAAATTATTTTAAAGAGCAGGCAGATTTCTTTTAAGATTTGTTGTTGCTCTCTCCTGTCTATATTTTTAGTTGAACCCGCTTATATTAAGTGAATGAAGTGAACAGCTAAAAGAAAAGACGGATAGAAGAATGAAGGGACCTCGTGAATAGTTGAGTAGTGGACGGAGAGCTGCTTCGGATTCGAGTCTGGCCAGTGACTGCCATGAACCGCCTCTCTCACAGCTGCCGCCGCTTCCACTGACTCCATCTGCATTCATCCCAATCAACAAGGAATCCAAGACAACCAAAGCAGTGAACCTCGAAAATGCAGTGGCTCTTGATCTTGTCAATCCAGAAGCGACCCTCTTTGATCTTTCCGCCAGACCTCTCGATGTGGGAGATTAACATTCCTTGAGTGAAGGGACGAACGAGGCAGCGGACATGCAGAACAGAAGAACGCGCGTGGCGAGAGTCATCCAGAGGACGGCGAGAGAGTGTGGCAGAAGAGGAGGGGGCGAGAGAGGCAGACGGAGCAGCAGACAACACGTCTTTCGAGGAGGTCAGCTCAGTCACATCCATCGTCTTAACCCACAACCAATTCATGAACGAAAACTGCAGGGGGTAGGTGAAAAGGAGCAGAAAATCAGAGAAGAGAGAGAGAGAGAGAGAGAGAGAGATTGACAGGAGGGGGGGGGGGAGTAATAAACTGGCCCACCTCGTCATCGTCCTTCTTAGCTTCAACGACAACATCGTCGTCGCCATAGTCCAATTCCTCTTCAACATCCACCTCTTCTCCTTTCTCCTCTGAAGATTTTTCCTCTTGACTTTGGAATTATAAATCATGCAAGAGTGAAAAAATAGTACAGAAGAAAAAGAGAAAAAAGAAGAACCGTCAGAGGCGGAAGAAGAAGCAGTCTTCCCTTCGCTTTTCTCCCTTAAAAACCACGTTTCACGTTACCGGGAAATGAACATCACTTTGGGCTGAAATGCAAAAGCCGCTCATGAAAAATAGTCCAATACTTCTCTCGACTATTAGCAGACTTTTCAACCATCGAGTTTCTGCGAATAAAACCACAAACAGCCGTAATAGAATTCAATTATAGTAGCCGATCGACGAATCTTTGTAAAAATTATTACTGCACAAACTTTAAAAAAGGCTGATAAGATAATTTTGTAGTTTAACAAAAAAATACTGAAAAACTGAGGAAAACCACTTCATCCCACGGACGTGCCAAGATGTTTTTCTTCAGTGGTAGACAAACTATTGCTTCTTTTGACAATGCTTTTCCAGATAATAATGGGAAGATAAAAGATGAGATTCCCCTCAGTACAAGAAAAGTGACTGACTGTTCATTGGCCTTCTTCTCCTCCTCGATGCTCTCCTTGCCTGGCTCCTTCTTGTCCGTTCCTCCCTTCATTCTCTCCTCTCGTTCTTCTCCTCTCTTTTCAATCTTCTCATCCTCCGTTCTCTCTTCCTTCTTCAGCTCCTCCTCCTCCTTTTTCTTCTTCTCTTCGTCCTCCTTTCTTTTCTTCTCTCTTAGTTCATCTTCTTCTTTCTTCTTAGCTTCCTGAAGTCTTCGCTTCTCATCTTCTCGTTTCGCAGTCGCTTCGGCATCTTTCATCTCCTCCTCCTTCTTCCTCTCGATCTCTTTCTCTTCGTCTTCCTTTCTCTTTCTCTCAGCCTCTCGCTTCTCCTCTTCTGCTCTCTTCTCCTCCTCGATCCTCTTCCTTCCTTCTTGCTTCTTCTTCTCTGCCACTTTCTTCCTCTCCTCTTCCTCTTTCTTCTCTGCCTCTATCTTCCTCTCCTCTTCTTCCTTCTTCTTCTCTGCCTCCTTCTTCCTCTCTTCTTCCTTTTTCTTCTCTGCCTCTTTCTTCCTCTCCTGCTCTTCCTTTTTCTTTTCCTCCACTCTACGCCTTTCTTCTTCGTTCTTCAATTCTTCTTCTTTCTTCCTCTCCTCCTCTTTTTTCTTTTTCTCTGCCACGATTCGTTCCTCCTCCTTCTGCCGCTCCTCCTCCCTTTTCCTATTCTCCGCTTCTTCGATTCTCTTCGACTCCTCTTCTTCCTTCCTCTTCTTCTCTTCCTCCTCCCTCTGCACTCTCTCTTCTTCTTCTTTTCTCTTCTGCTCCTCTTGCTTCTTCTTGGGACTCTTCTCTCCATCCGATTTCACCTCCTTCTCTGGAGATGATCCGGTGCTTTCCCGCCGAATTTTTGCTGAAATAAACGTTCCTAGAGAAATCATTCTGGAAAAAAATTAAAATTTAAATACATTTAAATTTTTGGATTAGTCCGTGTTAATTTTAAGTATCCAAAAAGGCTAGAATGTGTAAAATAGAATGCCGACAAAAGATCAGTGGAAGAGTGTGCGATATTGCACACATCGGTGCTATTGATTGACTACCCAAGACCTCAAAATTGTTCAAACATTTTTGTTTGCTGAAACTTGCTCCAGGGGGTTATTTGATCCGAATCTGAGTTCATATTCCTCGTCGTCGCCGTTTTTACGGTAGGTTTACGGTAAGTGAGAGATCTGCTTCAAATTGGCTAGAAACCTTCTCCATGCGGGGGTACACTCTCCTGTGATCGGCGCCCCCCAGACACGTTGGCGAACTTGACACAACGCTCGCCACCAAGCAAAACAAAACTCAAATTCAACATCCAGGACCAAATAACCACCATCGAATAGGTTTCTGCCTAATTTGCAGCACGTTTGTTACATACCGTAAGCCTACCGCAACTTCTAAAAATTACTAAATCGGACAAAACAAACTTCTGAATCGGTTTCCTCGCAACAATAACCCCGCCTGGGGCAAGTGACAGCAATAATTTTCTTTTCTTTGAAAAAAAAAATTTGCAGCCTTGAGGAAGTCAGGCCGAGTAGAACCCAATCTTCACATACGACATACAAAAAAAAATGTTAGAACTAAATTTTTTAACATCTGTATAAATTGATACCCGCGTCATTCTTCTGCTGTTCCAGAGCTTGTTGTTGCTTCGCTCGATACATAGCGATGATTGGATTTGGTGCGGGCTCCTACAATACAATCATATTGTTGAACAACAATGTTGATATACAAGAAAGAATAACTCCGAGTGAGTGCTGACTTCAGTGGCAGTCGAACTGTCCGCAGCAGACTCATCTTTCCTTTCATCATCGGCGCCTTCGTTCAGCAAATGCTTAAGAAAATCACATAATTACAATGGAAGTAGGCATTTATTATTCCCTTCATCGTCATTTAACTGAAAGTACCGAAAGTTTAAGATAACATGCATAAATAAACCAGGAAATACCACAATCTATCTCCTGAACTTGTGGAGAAGGTCCTGGTACATTTCCCACCCCAGATAGTGAAAAGAAATTTTTTTTAAAGCAATTATGAGGAGTATTCGATAAGATGCATGAATACACCAGGAAATACTAAAATCATTGTTTGAAGAGTGGAATACGGATGTAACATGCATTCTTGCTTCAATTCTTTTACAGTTACTGTCCTCTACTTCTGGAATTGATATTCCCAAAGAACTAGTATAATATCGCTCTGTAGACGATTTGGAACTATTCGGTTGCTCGTGTTCCATGATCCCAAAAAAAAATTGCGAAGAATAATCCAGTAGTAGCAATATTTTTATGAATAAGTCATTGATTGAAAACTGCAAGCAAAAAGAAAATTTGAATAAGTAAACACTACAAGAAATCTAAAATTCCAGAACCTCTTTGAGGCGATCAGCGAGAACGGCCTTGGTGCCGGACAAGGAGAGATTGCGAGAACGCAGCTCTTCACGCAGTTCCACGACCTTCAGAGACGACAGAGGCTTTCCATCAATTAACGGGTCCATCTCACTCATCTTCAATTCTTAAAGGTCATGGAATAAAACTGCGTGAGTGAACAACATCAAATTTAGTATCTTAAAAATATACTGATTCAGAAACTATCATTTTCGTAACGCAAGAACCACTATGTTTTCTAGTCTTCACCAAGCCTTTTTATATAATTTCACCATCCACTATCCCAACACGTAGAACACTACGGCACGAAGGCTTACAGTAGGTTTAGATAACAAATTCCGAAATCTTGGATATAAAATGACAATTCAATTTAGAGAGCAAAGAAGAGCAAATTTTCTTTATTTCATGGAATGAACATAATATATATATATATATATATATATCTTTCTAGTTTTGGAAACATCGGTTTTTTCAATGTTTGTACAAATATTCTGCTCATTTCTACTACGACGGCTCGTGATTATAGTTTGGGACGGAACTTGCGAGGAATTTGATACGCTGTCTGTCAGCAGAGAGCCTGCAAACTATGCGATTATGGCGGTGGCATAGTGAGAGCGGGAGATAAGGGCGGCCTGGATGGTCAGGCCGGCCTGCACTTCCAAGTTCATGCCATTCCCTTTTACTCTTTCTCCCACCCTCGCTCTCGGTCTCCTCTGCTTCTACCTCTCTTAATCTCTATCTCCCTCTCTCTCACTCTCTCTCTCTCTCTGCATCTCTCCTCTCTCTGTCTCTGTCTCTCTGTCTCTGACTCTGTCTCTCTCTTTCGCTGTCTGCATCTCCTCTCCCTCTGCCCCTCTAAACTATGCGTGTCGCAATTGCTGCGTCCTTTGGATTGCCGATCACAGTGCTTCTCGATCATTTTAGTGTAAGAATTGTTTCCTTTGTTCTCTTCTTGTTCCATCTCGTGTCGAATTTCTTTTCTATTAATCTTGTTCCTCCTCGGAAGTCACAATCCACTGCCGAGATGTCAGAGTTGATCTTTTAATGTGGACGCGCATTGATGATTCGCGTTCATTTCCTTACGGAGAATAATGAAGTGTCTGAAAAAATCAGAGAATATCTTCATGTATAGACATGCATACATACATATGTACATATCTACACATGTGCATATGTGTACACATGACGAGAGATAGAGAGAAAGAGAGAGAGAGAAAGAGAGAGAGAGAGAGAGAGAGAGAGAGAGAGATAGAAGGAGAGAGGGAGAGAGAGAGGGAGAGAGAGAAGGGAGGAGGGAGAGAGAAAGCGAGGAAGCCAGACAGAGAGAAAGGATGTGGAGAGAAGAGGTTAGATTAGACGGATAAATAAAAGAAGCAAGAGTTGACTAGTCTATAAGTGGGAAGCATGAACTAGCGGCTGGAGAGGGCGTCGTGTTGAATGCACGAGGCAACTAGGCAACGAGAAGAGCCTCCAGTCAGTGCTATCTTGTTCTTTCTCTCTCTCTTCTCTCTCTCTCTCTCTCTCTCTCTCTCTGTCGCTCTGCATTTCTCTCTCTCTCTCTCTCTCTCTCTCTCTCTTTCTTATTCGCACCATGTCTGGAATCCCGAATGATGCAGACATCTATGCCGGTGAGCCCCCCCCCCCCTCCTTCTGTCTAG